>CM059199.1:54654010-54733330 GCA_030323885.1 Branchipolynoe longqiensis
GCCAAAGACGAGAAGTTGTTTTCTTGCGGAAATGGCCATTGATGTTCTCACGCATAAGCGTAGTGGTTTTCACACGCTTAGCCCTTGGCTTCTCCACTTTCTTAGCCACTTTGCCCCCAATGGCAGCATAGACACCTTCATATCGCGTGTCTGAGTCCGATTCCGTGGAAGTGGAATCTGTGGATGAGTCGGAAGAAGAAGAATCTTTCCTCTTCTTCTTCTTCTTCTTCTTCTTGGACTTGGTCTTGCGCTTTTTGCGAAGTCCAGTCTTCCCCCTTTCCTTGGTGAAATCATCACCAGAAGAAACGATATGTTTCTTCTTCTTCCTCCGTTTAGGAGAAGGAGGAGGAGCCCTAAGCTCCATCGCTGAGTCTGTCTCCGAGAAATCCTCCAAAGAAGACTCCTCTTGAACACTCGGCATTCGCCATTTACGAGACACCGGTGGTTTGAGAGCCATTATATGACTCTCCATCGCCGCAAACCGCGTCTCCCAATTTTGAGCCATGGCGCCGTCAGGGACTATGTCCTCCTCGGAGAGAATATGCGCCCCGAGCTGTGTCGAAGGCCCTGCCGACAACATGGGTGAGGAGTCGTACTCCTTGTCCCCTCCACTCGGAACACGGCCCTCGGCTGCTGCTGCACCGCGCTTACTCCGCTTCGTGGCCATCGGGAGCTGAAACAAATATTTTTGGTCAGTCCCGGTATATATATATGTCACAATATGGTTGTTTCAAACTCATTTGGACATCTATTGGTGTTAGGGAACGTGTTTATACCGTTATAACACAGGCGTAATAAGCTAAATTTGTGCGTGGGTTGTGGGTCAAGCCCAAACCTTATGCGGGGTCGGGACCAGTGTATCGGCCCGCCCGTCCCTCTGTTCCGCACACTTCTCCCACCTGTGACTACTACGTCAACAAGTTGGAGAAAATGCTACGAAACTTGGAGAAACGCCTGAAAAAGTTTGTGGGGAGTCTATAAAAGAAACCCAGGAGCATCTCCAACATTACTCTCTATTAGAGTACGAGAGAATTTCCACAGGAGACGAGGCAGAGCCCACACCTCTACCCATAATCACACGGTGACTCGGGTGTTGACAGAACCGCTAATGATCGGTTTCAATCCTTCGAGAAGGAATTCTATCCTTGGTTTTTATAACCAAATAACTCGTCCAAAATGGACCAAAGAAAGTCTAAACTTTCCATAATAATGCTCTAATGCATCATGATTAAGGTAACCACAGTTTTTATGATACTTACTGCGTATTAGCTTGTATGTAGACTAAATTTGCCGGAGCAACCCAACGACATGTAATCCAGTCGTGAGTTGTATATGCTAATTGCTGGTACCTCACGTGCTTCCTTCTCCCTAGGCTGAAGCTAGCCTGAGGCTGTATACCGAGGTAAAATACATATATATATAGTTATAGCACACACAGGCGTGTGTGTGGTGCGAGGGGGGCCCTGCCCACCAATTACCCCGACACCTGGGAGATGTGGGGGGGTCACCACCAATGCACCAAGGAGGAATAGATATATACAGTATATGTTCCCCTTGCATTCATACTCGTATAATGCATTATACGTCATATATATAATCGGCTCTGGAGCGAGAAAGAGCGTAAACTCCAGCCAATTTCAACACCGTAATTGTCCATCTGGCAAGTGTGTCTCGTGAAATCGCCTTATGTGGCTTTATAAAGCTCACTAATAGTTGTTGTGATGCACGTAAATCCTTTGTCTTGTATATATAAGACCGTATGGCCGACACAACACATAATTTCCGATCATTCGGAAAACAGTCTAAGTGAACCTTAGATAAAGGGTCACCAAACGTGTTCGATTTAAGCAATTGTGCTAAATCAAACGTAGCTTGTTTCTTGTCTATTTCTAATCCAGTTAAAGACAAAGCAACAATGGTCTGTCCTCTGTGTCCGGTTACTAATAATAACAAGACCGCGACCTTAAAACCTAATTGTTTTAAATCTAACCACGAGTTGTGAGGCCAAGCCTGAAACAACTTAAATACTACAGACACATCCCAAAACCGACTATACTTTGGTTTTGGAGGATTCCTTTGATAAATTGAACGAAGTAGATATCCAAGAACATAATGTTTTCCCAACTGTTTCGCCATAAATTCTCGGTAATATGATTGATAACGCACATCTTGCCGCATTAATCGACCCAAAGGATAGTCCCTCATCCTCTAGAGAACGAAGAAAACGAGCTACTTGTGAAATTGTTGGAATTGTTGGCTTAACTTTCATTAACAAACAATGTACACCCCATTTCTTTAAATAGGATGTGTACATTTTAACAGTTCCTGGCCTCCAGGCATCAGCTACTATCCTATTCTCAGTAATTTTGTCCAATCCAAATTGCCGCAGCTGGTTCCTTAGAAAAGGAATGCCAATAGAGGCGTTGTTGACACGTCGCCGTGAACCACTAGCGGTCCGTGGTGTGTCAGATTCCCGAGTTTTCTTGGGAATCGTATACGTTCTTTTGCCAGTTGTGAAACTGCTGGCAGCCAAGGTTGCGTGTCCCAATCGGGCACCACCAGAATAGCATGTGTCCTTTCCAAACCAATTTTCCTGACAACTCGGCTGATAATGCTAAACGGTGGGAAAATATAAAAATAATTATTTTCCCAGGTAATAGCAAATGCATCTACTTTCCAAGCCTCCGGTTCAGGATGCCAAGAAACATAACAAGGTAATTTGTTATTATTTCGTGATGCAAACAAGTCAACGTTAGGTGTACCCCATTTTTCACAAATGAAGTTAAACAAAGGTGTAGAGAGAGACCATTCTAAATGGTCATGGAAATTTCTACTTTTATGGTCTGCAAGTGTATTTTGTGACCCTGGAATAGGCGCTACAGTCAGCCAGACTTGTTGAGCCTGTGCCCAGTTCCAAATCAGTTTAGATAACTGATTGCAAGACTTTGATTTGGTTCCACCCATGTTACGAATATATGCCATGGCAGTAGTTTTATCAGTTAGTATTCTAACCTGTGATTTATTTATCTTTACTAAACTACGTAAGCCCAGATAAATAGCACGCAATTCTAGTGCATTAATATAGTCTGATTTTTCATCATCAAGCCATCTACCTCCTGTTGTGACCCCATCTCGTTGAGCTCCCCAACCTTCTAACGAAGCATCAGTAGTAATTACTGTATTAGGTTCCGCCATGCGGATTGGATTTGGTGAACTTGCTATATGTTGCATCCACCATCCAATATCCTGTAACCCTTCTTGCGAAATAAAAATCTTTCGCTCAAAATTGCCTTTAGTTCGTGTTAACGCTAAATTTTTATCTATTTCTAGCGACTTAATATGGGCCTTCCCATATAGATTGGGGTGCATACGATATCATTATCCCAATAAGGACTGCGACTGTCTAATTTTAGGGTTTTGTGTAACTTAATAGCTGGGTCGCTGTATTCATAAAACTTAATATTAGTTTTTGTTCTGTTATCGACACTGTAAGAGACTGTGTATCCAGAATAAACCCTAAACATTTGAGTTGTTTTTTTGGTTTAAACACTGACTTTTGTGGATGTACATAAAACCCCAATTTAGTAAGTAATGCACATAAATCCAAAACTGCCTTCCCACAATCAATTTGTGTTGATGCTATAATAAAGGAATCATCTATGTATGGAAACATTATATGACCTTTCCGCGCCATTACTGAGAAAACAGGTTTATGCAGTTTAGTGAATAAACGAGGGGCACAAGCTAAACCATTCGGCATACAAGTAAACTCATAGAGTTGGTTATCCCAAAGAAACCGAAGAAATTTCCGGTCTTTTTCTCTTATGGGAAGCGTATAATATGCATCCTGTAAATCAACACTAGCCATCCACGGCAATTCTGGCGGTACTCAGATCGTGCGTGCTGTATCAAGCGAGACATTTTAAATGTCGATATTCAACCATTTTATTAAGGATTGTTAAATTAAATCCAGGGATCATTCGAACCTCGCCATTATTAGGCTTTGGTCTCGGGAGAAGATGTTTGGAAAATAAACTCTCCTGAACGTATGTCCACTTTTTGTATAATTCCTTTCTCAAAGAATTTTTGGACCTGTTTAGTTAGTGCCTCTCGTTCAACCGGTTCAATGTTATAAGGAAAAGGTATACTGCCTTGTACCGGAAATTGTGTGAAGGGAATGTGAACACCCCTAACTATTTGTAAAATTTCTTGGTCACTAGTAATTTTGTGCCACTCAGAAAAATGATTATTAATATTGCCAGCCACAAAGTTGCTTACAGTTTGTGTGGTTTTAGAGGCTGCAAGGACTTGTAACGTCTGTGTTTTGACCTCTACTTGGACCCGCCCCTGGGGAAGGGTCTCGGCGAGTTGACGCCTCGGCCTAGTGGCCGTGCGGTGTTGTCGGTCCAGCCTGAGCGAGAGTCCCGGCCCCGAAAAGCTTGACCGAAGTTTGAGGCCGGTCTGGTTCCCCTGGTGAACCGTCGTGGACGAAAATCCCCTCGTGACCTTTTGAAACGAGGGGTTTCCTGTTTCTTCTTGCCATCCATATTTTTGCCACTCTTGGCTGCAGTTTCTACCTCTTTATAGAGGTATTGTAGTTGACCGCCAAACATTTTCGTGTTATCTAAAGGTTTCCCTTTAATCGGCTCTGGAGCAAGAAAGAGCGTAAACTCTTTCCCATCATTATCCGTAACCTTCTTTGAGCGAGCCACTTCTTTGCCAGCATCTGTGCAAACCGACTTGAAAACATTTTCATATCTTCGATACGACAGGTATTACCTGCCGCCGCCAACAATGCAATACCTTTGTCCATCGTCTTAGCCAAAGACGAGAACTTGTTTTCTCGTTGCATTCTGTTTGCTACAGGAGCAATAGCTGTTAGGGTACCAAGCACCGCCTTATGCACTATGTGCAACACACCCTCAAATCTATTACGGTCCTCCGTCATATTGACATCTCGATCCATCTCCTTAATGATGGAGTTGGGAACACCTTTAATGCCTGTTAACTCATCTGATAACTTAGAAATAATCTCCGCCGGCTTAAACGTGCGGAAATGGCCATTAATGTTCTCATGCATAAGCGTAGTGGTTTTCACACGCTTAGCCCTTGGCTTCTCGACTTTCTTAGCCACTTTGCCCCCAATGGCAGCATAGACACCTTCATATTGCGTGTCTGAGTCCGATTCCGTGGAAGTGGAATCCGTGGATGAGTCAGAAGAAGAAGAATCTTTCCTCTTCTTCTTCTTCTTCTTGGACTTGGTCTTGCGCTTTTTGCGAAGCCCAGTCCTCCCCCTTTCCTTGGTGAAATCATCACCCGAAGAAACAATATGTTTCTTCTTCTTCCACCGTTTAGGAGAAGGAAGAGGAGCCCTAAGCTCCATCTCTGAGTCTGTCTCCGAGAACTCCTCCAAAGAAGACTCCTCTTGAGCACTCGGCATTTGCCGTTTACGAGACACTGGTGGTTTGAGAGCCATTATATGACTCTCCATCGCCGCAAACCGCGTCTCCCAATTTTGAGCCGCGGCGCCGCCAGGCTATACCCACATCTACATATATGCATGCTTCCACATATACACATATACTGTAAATATGTGATGCATAAGCATTATGTGAGTATAAACGCACGTAAGGGATTATATGTTTATTTCCTACCCTAAATATGGATGGGGTGGCTTACTTGTATGGCCCCCCCCACTGACCACGTGACCGGGGGCTCCACCCTCGGCGCACCTCTATCCTAGACGCTACACTGTCACTTGCACCCATATACACATGCACCCATATACACATGCACCCATATACACACTTATATACACACACATATAATGACATATACACATACACACATGGCCGAATGAGTTGAGCGTCCGCCTCCAGTTCTGGTTCTTCGTGGGATTCGAACACCCGAGTCCAAACCCTGGTCGAGTCAAACCAATGACTTAGAAACTGATACTTGTCGCTACCTATCCTGGGGCCAGCATTACTAGGATAGGACAAGGTGCAGTGGAATGAGTAAAAGTCTAAGACCAATTGTCCGCGATTGAAATTTTCACTGCTTAATCAACTGATGTACCAACAAATATATATATACATGTATATAAGCACACACATATAATATATACACACATATACGTATACATACACGCATGTATACACATATATATACACATATACACACACATGCATATATACACATATAGTGATATATACACATGACTATCGTGTGATATACACACATATAATATATACACACATATTCACATATGCATATATACACACATATACACGCATATATAAACATATATGCACATATAATATACACACATACATACACATACATATATACATACATATAATAGATACACACATATCTATATACACATATGTACACATATATACACATACACACATATATACACATACACATATATACACACATATGTACACATATCCATATATACACACAAATATACACACATACACACATGCATATATACACACATATAATAAATACACATACACACATATATGTCATCATCATCATGCTGTCAGTCGCGATGCGACAAAGACTGCTTTCATTATTTGACTGCCGCTCTCCATTTAGCTCTCTGCTGTGAGAGTTGCGTCCATGAACATTTCATGAAAGCTGCCTGCAAAAGTGTTGAAGTGCTGCTGGCTTTTGCAAGTTACCAGCGGCACTCTCTCGGGAAGCAAATAGAGGTTTCACACCGGCAAGAACATGTCAAGACAGGCGCAAAACTATTTGTCCCTGCAGTGGCTGGTCGGGAGATGTTGGGAGTTCCATACATCAACCACCCTTAATGCTGCCACAGTGACATGGTTTTCTGTTTAGGGTTTGCTCCCTTAGCCTTCGGTTCTGTCGAGAACCTGTACCACATGGCAGTGGTTTACAACTCTGCAGGGCAGGGGCATCAAACTCCCTGAGGTATTGCTATACCTGCAATACCTGCATACAATAAATGTATACACACATATACACACATACACACATATATACACACATATGTACACATATATACACACATATGTACACATATATACGCACATATGTACTCATATATACACATATATATATACAGACATGTACACATATACACACACACATATATATACAGATATACACATGCATTTATATACACATATAATATACACCACATATATATTAACTGTATTTAAAGCAAACCCTCCCAGAATGCCGGGCGCGGTTTGCTGAATGGCCAGACACCGCTCATTCACCATCATGGCCGGTCACCGGGGACCAGCAGCACATCGCCACCACCCATGGGTGTCCCCACACCAGCCAATCACGCTTCATCAATCATGCCTCCCTTCCCTCCCCACCCGCCACTCATACCCCCCCCCCACCATCCCCCCACCAGCAGTCCTTTGAACGGGCAGTCGGCCACCATATTTTAGACCTCAGTCACACTGCGGCTTACAACCACTTGCGATCACTTTGCAACCACTTCACGACCAAAAGCCGGTGAAATCCTTGCAACCAAAGCAAAAAAAAAAGGTGGGAAATACAATGGTCGGTGATCCATTGATGACCCATCGGTGATCCATCGGGGACTGGTCGCAAGCGCTGAAAATGGTCGGCGACCTCTTTGCGACCGTTTTGACTGCTAGGAGGTTTTAGGTGCAGTATCTGCAACTTCCTTGGAAGCAAAATGGTCGCCCAGAGGTCAGCGACCAATCACTGACAGCACATATTGTGTGATAAAACGCAAACCCTGCTTGTTTTTTTTTTTTCTTGAAGTATACTGCCTATCATGGATAAGTCTGAATAGACGTGCTTTCATCATTAGACAGTTTGTCGATAGAAAGCCCGAGCCTACACTTTTAACGACCCAAGGGATTTTTAACCTCCCACACCACATAGACATGGTATGAGAGCAACTGGCCTTTGATAATGATGTAAGTTATAGACAGTGGTGGAAATCCAAATTGGCAGAGGTGGGGGGATGGGGAATCGAACCACCAACTTTCAGATTAGGAGTCTGATCTATAAAAATGTCAGACACTCTAACCACTCCACCACAGAGAACATCACATACATTATTGGTATTAAGTGGAGGAGAATGGCAGGGATCCTCATGTCGGTGTGACATAATGAGGCTAGGAAGCGACAAGTGTCAATTTTGTAAGTCATTGGTTTGACTCGATCGGGCTTCGAACTCCCGACCTTCCACACGTGAAGAAGTGTATACAGATGAAGCAAAAAAGAAATGATGTGGAATTCTGGACAATCTGTGGTCTGTTTGAAAACATCAAACATAAGCGAATAGAGCCTTCACTGCAGAAGTCAACAACTAGCTAACACTAACAGGGTTATTACAATGCGCCCACACCAGTGCTTCCTAGCCAGGCACTCGGCATTAATATGATAGGAGCAAGGACTGGTTGGCTCAGTGTCAGGTTAATGTGACTGAGTGGGATATCAGGTCATGGTGCTGGTGGTCTGGTCTCCCAGTGCGACAGCACTATAAACTCACAATGAGTGTGCACTATCACAAGTCAGAACCCATCCTGATATGACCTTAGATGTTGCCAGGACATAAGACTCCAACAACCATTCAACTTGCACTTACAGTCACGTGTGACTTCAGTGAGGGCTTCTTTCACCAGCCATTGCTGAGAGCAGGTGACGACAACAAGCCACACACCTCAGCTCTCCTCCCGGGCTCCCATGAGCCCTCACTCCAGTGCCTCACCACGGTCTCCCAACCAATCATGATGGGCGCTCCTTGTGCACCCTCCCCCCTGCCCCCCCCCCACCCACCACGCCCCCCCATCCCCCCACGCCCCCCCCCCATCCTGGCTGCTCTCGACTCTACCAGCAGGCGCTTACAGTTACACGTCAACCACCGAACAGTCAAAACCTCATCCATTCTCAACTACCCCCAACTACCCCCACTACCCCCAACTACCCTCCCCCACCACCACCACCACACACACCTCTATACATTACAACCCCGTTAAACCAAGCTCAGTTAAACCAAACGATCGGTTAATCCAAACTTTTTTCGCCAGCCCGGCAAAATACTACCATTTATCATATAAAAAAGTTGGTGAAACCAAAGTCGGTTAATCCAAATTATCGGTTAATCCAAACAAAATTGTCGCGCCCCAGGCCACTTCCGGTATGGTTAAACCAAACTTTCATGTGGTTATAAGGTTATCTGAGACCCCACCGGCTTTTTTTAATGATAAATGGTAGTATTTTTCCAGGCCGCCGAAAAAGGTTTGGATTAACTGATAGTTTGGTTTAACCGAGCTTGGTTTAATGGGGTTATACTGTATATACATAAAAAACAATAATCAATGTGTCCACATACGTATTGTATAACTTGTTATGCTCATATTATTTAGGCTGTAGGGCCTTGCCTCCCCACCTGCCGCGTGGCGGGTGGGCGCTCGGCTCCCCCGGCTAGGCTTGCCAAGCCGCATGCGATCAGCCAATCAGAGGGATTTGCGCCCCGGGGGAGGCGACTTCGGGCGGTTCAGCCGATATGCGGCCTCCAGTCGTTCGGAAATTTGACTTGTTGCAGACGTGCTCCTGTTGCTCTCGACCTTCCGCATGTGGGACCGCAATTTGCTTCCGCATGTGGGACTGCAATTTGCGGCGGGAACTAGAGATGGTACTTGACATATGCCAGGCGTGTGGGGATGAGCATGAGGCTCTGAGAGGGAGTAAATGTAAATTGACCAAGGCTAAAGCTAATCAAAGAGCTGTGAAGTTGGAAGCTGTGGAGGAGGATCAACGTGTGTCGGGAAGTGGCGAGGAGATGTCGATGGACGGCATGCTAAGAATGGCGCTGAGTGAGAGTGGTGAGGCAAAATCGAAAGCCACGGACCGACTACCAGTAACTGTTGAAGCGGATGCCGAGGAGTTGGAATTGCGTAAGATGTTGGAGACCAAAAGTGCTAGCGCGCCGGAAATTGGAACTTAAGGCGGCGCTGGAAAAGGAAATCGCCGTGGAGGAACGCATTTCGCGAGCAGCAAGCAAGACGCGCAGGGGGAAAAAGCCGAACGCGAGGAAGCAAAAGAAGCGGGCGAGCAAGAAAAAGGGATCCCCAAGCGGCGATTCGAGCGACAGCTCGGACGACTCATCGCCGTTATCATCATCGGACTCAGACGAGTCGGACGACAGTAGAGACAGCAGCCGTGAGAGGAGGAGGCGCAGAAGAAAGAAGAAAAGTAAGTTCTCTCTTAATGGCTATACCAAGGGGAACAAAAGTGTTAGTAGGTTGAACTTCAATGAGTTGTTGTATGCTGGACTTGTGTGGGGAATTAAGAAGGCTAATAAGCTAGACATGGAAGTCGAGGAGCTAACGGGATACATGGGACATCTAGTATATATGACCATGCATGCCACAACGAATAATTATAATGACGAGGCCTACCGGGGATACGATCAGGCTGTCCATGAGAAGGCGTGAGAAAAGGGTCTGCGTGCATTCAAAATGGGGGACAATGGACTATCATTGTCCGTGAGAAGGCGTGAGAAAAGGGTCTGCGTGCATTCAAAATGGGGGACAATGGACTATCATTGTTACACTTCAATATGGACAATTCCCGCTCATACAAAACGGGGGGAAAAGCTAGGAATAGCACCGCGAAGACAATCGCGGAACACGCAAAAAGCGGTGGCGCTAAGATGAAGGGAGTATGCTTTGGGCATAATTATAACAAAGACGGGTGTATGCGTGAAAAGTGTGATTGGGACCACCATTGTCTTTCATGCAAAAGTAAGAATCACGTAGTCGATGCCTATCCAAACAAAAAATACTGACTGGAGGCGGCGGTTGGCGGCGGCCACGGTGCAGGCTGTGGTGACGGCGCTCCGGTGGTTGTGAGCGGGTCGCGTCAAGGTGCTGAAATCACACGCGATGCCAGAACAACAAGCAAAGTGCGTGATGATAGCGGTTACGGCGGCTTTTGCGGCGCCGAGGCGGCGACAACTTCTGAGGAAGGGATTAGCGTGGTGGGGGATGCCGGTCTCCACGCAAAACTGACCCCACCACAGGGTGGCGGGGGGGAACCACCTCCTAACCCCCGTGCGGGGGGGGCCAAGGTCAACTACGACGATATCACGGATGTGCAGCGTAGCAGGGATCTCGTGTCTGAGACTACTCATCAAGGAACGTATAATGACATCGGTGCGGCCGCAATTGGCGGGCGCACTTCGGGACGCTTCGGGGTATCGCACCCTGACCTTACTGAACGCAACTATGACTGGCTTCGTGTGATCGGTCGTGATCAAACGAACAAGGAAGTGGATGGTCCGATCTGCACACTGGTGGTGATTGACCGGGATGGTACACACACACAGTGCGAACGGTTCATAGACATTTTCAATGATTGCGTAGCAGGTTGCTGTAATTGTGTTTATCTGATTGATGGTGTCCGTGCCCAAATAAAACCATATCGTGTTTACGTTGAATGTTTTGTCAGGGGTGATATAGACCCTGACTGGGAGTATATACTACACGGGGCATGTTTTGGCTACAGAGTCATTGATACAGATTGTGATAGCACTTACCACAAAAATAACTATGGTTCTATTACTAATGGTGATATCGGTGTGGCCATGTCTGGCCGGCTCCAGGTGGAGATTGACGCGGAATTTCTGACCATCGTTGATGAACCATGTGCTTGTATACATGCCCTGGGTGGGGTTCCCAAAGGTCATGACGATTTCCGGACGATAGTAGATTGCTCGAGCCCGTCGGGCGACTGTGTCAACGACCACACCCAGGGCTGCCGCCAAAATTTCAGTTATAATTCTGTCGAGTCGGTGACCGATATTCTGCAGGAGGGGGACTTTTGCGCCACAGTTGACATCAGTAATGCGTACCGTGCTATCAACATCCATCCCAATTGCAGAGAGCGCCAAGGTTTAGCCTGGGATTTTGGGGAAGGGACGGTTTTTCTAAGGGATAACCACCTGTGCATGGGTCTAAGTAGTAGCCCCTATGTGTTCTCCAACATTAGCGACTTTGTTGTCAGATGCATGGTGTGGGAGGGGCATCCAGAATGTATCAACTACCTCGATGACTTTTGCGTAGTGGGACGCACAGAGGAAGCGTGCAGGCAGGGACAGCTGACGCTGGTGGTGATTTTGCGCCGGCTAGGGTTTTAAGTAAGCTTCAAAAAGCTGACTTTCCCGCAACAGGTGACACGGTTTCTCGGGATCGATGTAGATTCAGTAAACATGGAACTAAGACTCCCCCTAGATAAACTAAGTAAATTGCAAGACCAGCTTAACCTATTTCTGCGCCGTAGAAAAGCCACTAAACGAGAGCTAGAGAGCCTCGCCGGGGTACTAGCCCACTGTTGCAAGGTCGTACATGGGGGGCGCACTTTCTCGCGCAGAGTCTACGACCTAATTGCGTCGGTTAAAAGCAGGGATCATAAAGTGAGACTAAATGAAGATTTCCGCATGGATCTGAAATGGTGGCTGGAATTTGCGGCAATTTTCAACGGGAAGGCAAAAATCATCCATTCTAGCCAACCATGCATTTCGGTCTATAGTGACGCCTCCTTGTTCGGTTTTGGGGCTACCCACGATTCGGACTGGCTCGCAGGAGCTTTCAAATTCAGTAACGCAAAACCCTTGGAGACCTGGTTGGGCCATCACTTTGAGGGGGCGCAAAACGCGGGTTGCAAAACTGACAACATCAATGTTCTGGAGCTCTGGCCCATACTAACTGGGGTCCGACGCTGGGGGCACCTATGGGAGAATAGGACAGTGGTATTCGTCACGGACAACACTCAGGTTAGAGCGGCGCTAAATTCGGGTAGAAGCAAAAACAAAACAACAATGGCCTGGTTATGCTTGATTTTCTGGAAATCGATCCAAAGTAACTTTGATATCCAAGCGGTTTACATCAGCACAAAGGTTAATGTGGTTTGCGATAGCCTAAGTCGGCTAGACAAATTCAAAAGTATTGCACGAGTACGAGACGCGGATGTGTCAATGGCCATGTGCTGTCATGATCTATTCCATTGCTAATTCAGACTGGTCGAGCCTGCGGGAGGAGTGTGGCGCGTTCGAGGATGCGCATTACGCGGACACCACTAAGCAAACGCGCTCTGCCCAGATAAAAGCGTACATGGAGTTTTGCAATGTGTTTGCAGATACGGTGTCACCTTATCCTTGCAAACCGGACCAGGTGTGTATGTACATGTCATACTTAGCAAGACGTATGTGCTATAGCTCAATAAGGCAGTACCTGAGTGCGTTGAACAACCACCTAAAATATCTTGGCTGCCCCCCGTTAGACTACAAAAATCACCGGGTGTGGAAATGCATGTCGGGTATCAGAAGATCCTTGGGGGATGTGCCAAAGCAAGCGCCCCCTTTACTGCCACACCAATTGCTACAACTGTTCAACATGATGCAGCTGACACCAGGTCACGTCACTTTGCGTGCGGCCATCCTGCTGTCATTTAGGGCGCTCTTAAGGAAGTGCCACGTAACGGACTCAGACTCCTCCTTACTCAGGTCGGACTTCACTTTCCATAAGTGGGGGATGATGGTCCGGGTGAGGAAATCTAAGACAATACAATTTCGCGAAAGAACGCATATGATCCCAGTTTCTTGTGTGTTGAACCCTGCCTTGTGTGCCGTATATTGGGTGCGTGGACACTTTGACGACATGCCGGCGCCACCAGAGAGTAAGGCGTTCAGGATCCCATGTGCCGCCGGCTCGGCTGCCCTGCCCTACGGTTTCTACTTGGCATCGCTAAAACTGCTTTGCGGCCGGGCGGATCTCCAGCCCGGGAATTTTACAATGCACAGCCGGCGCAGAGGTGGGGCCACCTTTCTTAGACAATGTGGGGCGTCAATTCTAGAGATAAAGGAGAGGGGTGATTGGAAATCAGACGCTGTCTTCGACTACTTGCGCGCCCCCATCGAGCAGAGGCTCGCGTCAGACATGAGGGTAGCAGCCTTGCTGTCGGTCGGGTGAGGAGAATCCTTTTGGGTGTGTTTGGGCCTTTCGGGGTTACCAGCCAGAGAAGTTTCTCATCCAACTATATTCACTGCTCGTTGTTTTTGTCCGGAAGATAAATAATGTATTGTATAACTTGTTATGCTCATATTATTTAGGCTGTAGGGCCTTGCATCCCCACCTGCCGCGTGGCGGGTGGGCACTGTACCGCCTCGGCTCCCCCGGCTAGGCTTGCCAAGCTGCAGGCGATCAGCCAATCAGAGGGATTTGCGCCCCGGGGGAGGCGACTTCGGGCGGTTCAGCCGATATGCGGCCTCCAGACGTTCGGAAATTTGACTTTACTGTACTTGACTATTCTATTGCTATTAAACGGAGGGGCCTTTCGGGGTTACCAATACCAGCCAGAGAAGTTTCTCATCCAACTATATTCACTGCTCGTTGTTTTTGTCAGGAAGATAAATAATATTGTATATTACATTCATAATGCACCTGCGTTTTTGCCAAAGCCAAGTCAAAGTCAAAGCCAAAGCTCGGTTAAACCAATGATTGATTAATCCAAACAAATTTCTAGGGTCCCATTAAGTTTGGTTTAACAGGGTTATACTGTACATAGCATCACTCGGAATGGACGTGGTGGCCGAATCGCCAGAGCACGGGCCTCTCGTGCGGAAGTTCAGGAGTTAAATTCCCGGTCGAGCCAAACCAATGACTAACAAAATTTGATATTTATCGCTTCCTAGTCAGGTGCTTGGCATTATTAGGATAGGGCAAGGACTGGTTGGCTTGGTGTCAGGATAATGTGGCTGAGTGGGATATCAGGTCATGGTGTTGGTGGCCTGGTGTCCCAGTGGGGCAGCACTATAAATTAGCGATCAGTGCGTACTGTCACAAGTCAGTACCCATCATGATAGGACCTTAGATGTTGCCAGGACGTAAGCATCACTCACAGTCTACTGGATGGACATGGCATAAAACCATCAGCATCCTCCCCCTTATAATCATCATTGGATAAATAAAACAAGGCATACATATTAAATAAATTGGATAAAGTATACATACCGTGTATAAAAACCATAAATAACCAGACGGGATGGCCGAATGAGTTAGAGTGTCCGTCTCCCATGCTGGTAGATCATGGGGTTGTGGGTTCAAATCCTGGTCGAGTCAAACCAATGACTTAAAAATTGATACTTGTCGCTTCCTAGCCAGACGCTCGGCATTACTAGGATAGGGCAAGAAGCAGTGGAATGAGGAAGACCAGTCGTCTGCGACTGGAATTTCCCCTGCTTAAACAACTAATGTACCCAAAAAAAAAAAAAATACTGTCCGTAACTATGAGCCAACCTCCACAGTGGTGGGAAAATCGAGTCCACGACTGGAATTTCCGCTATGCATTAAAGCTGCATAGTCTGATGAAATATCAAATTTTCAAAACCAAACCAATTATCTAGATTTGATTTTACATATCTAACTTAGATACTGATGCACTTATTAAGCATTTGTTTCTGCGTAGAAGGCAATGCTGAGTCAATTTAACAGAACCTGTTACTGCAGAAGTCTATGGTGTCAGAGTTTTGGCAAGCTTGCCAAAACTAATTTTCCATGTTTGCAATCAAAATATCTCAAAATTGTACCATTTAAAATAAAAGTAACTTTGAACTAATATAAAGTAGATACTAGTGATCGATCTAATATAGTTAGTTATCTCAGAAAAAATACAGAAATTCAAAACCATCGGACTATGCAACTTTAATGTAAAGATTAAAAATTGCTGTAAAATTATTCCTGTGAAGTATGGGTTTGTTACTGGCCATGTGTCTGGTAAGCAACGCAGCATTGTTTTGTAAACAAGATACAGTATAACCTCGTTAAACCAAACTTGAAGGGACCCTAGAAATTTGTTTGGATTAACCGATCATTGCTTTAACCGAGCTTTGACTTTGACTTGGCTTTGGCAAAAATGGGGGCGCATTATGAATGTACAATGTACGTGGACACTATGATTATTGTTTTTTATGTATATACAGTTTAACCCCATTAAACCAACCTCGGTTAAATCAAACAATCGGTTAATCCAAACATTTTTGGGCGACCTGGCAAAATACTACCATTTATCATATAAAAAAGTCTCAGATGACCTTAAAACCACAGGAAAGTTTGGGTTAACTATACCGGAAGTGACCTTGGGCTGACAATTTAGTTGGGATTAACCGATACTTTGGATTAACCGACTTTGGTTTAACCAACATTTTTATATGATAAATGGTAGTATTTTGCCGGGCCGCCGAAAACAGTTTGGATTAACCGATCGTTTGGTTTAACCGAGCTTGGTTTAACGGGGTTGTACTGCACTCTAAATGTGCATGGTCTAATACTTTTGAGTTTCTGCCATTTTATCTTAGATAAACATATTAGGTTAAAGTTGCATAGTCCGATGCTTTTGAATTTCTGACATTTTCTAAGATAAATACATTATGCTAATCATTATAGTATATATTACTTTAGTTTGAAGTAATTTATATTTTAAATCGCTAACTTTGCAGATATTTGATGTCAAAACATGCTACATTAATTTTTTCAAGCATGCCAAAACTCTGGCACCATAGACTTCAGTAGTAACAGGTTCTATTAAATTGACTTATTATGCCCTTTTATGCAGCAAAACATGCTTAATAAGTGCACTAGTATCAAAGTTGAATACGTAGAATTATGTCTATATAAGAGTTTTGGTTTTGAAAATGTTATGTTTTCATCGGACTTTGCAACTTTAATCATTATAATGGACCTTTCAGCTAATTCTGATCACAAATGGAAGACTTTGCAGATATTTAAAGTGATAATGTACCAAATTAATTTGGACATTCATGTGTGAATTTTGAGACCATAAGCTTCAGTAATAACAGGTTCTATTAAATTAACGTTACATTCCCTAAGGGCTAGATTGGATATCTAGGTCAAAATCTAGGTAAGTATTTTGATTTTGAAAATTTGATTCTTTGATCAGACTATGCAGCTTTAATCAAGCTCATATTGAAGGCATGGCTGGCCTATATTATTAAAAGGGCTGAGGTCCGCGTCCAGGCATTCAGCCATGAGATTACAAACCCTACTATGCCGTACCCCCCCCCCCCAATATATATATATATTTAGATCGTATATATATATATATATATACGATCTAAATATCGTATATATATATATATACGATATTTCCGCTATGCATTAACTAGATATATATAGTGGTGTTCTCTGTGGCGGAGTGGTTAGAGTGTCTGACTTTTTTCTAGATCGGACTCCTAATCTGAAGGTCAGTGGTTTGATTCCCCATGTCCCCATCTCTGCCAATTTGGATTTCCACCGCTGTGTATAACTTACAGCGTCATCAAAGGCCAGTTACTCTCATACCATGTCTATGTGGTGTGTGAGGTTAAAAATCCCTTGGGTCGGTAAAAGTATAGGCTTGGGCTTTCTATTGACAAACTGTCTGATGTTGAAAACAAATCTATTCAGACTTATCCATGACAGGCAGTATAAATCTTCAAATATATATATATATATGCTGTATATGAAGTATACAAGTATAATAACCTGGAATATCCCTCCTTTCTCTCACCACTCACTCAGCTCCATGGACTGATGGAGTCTGTCCTAGTCATCTACTGCTCCAGCCTCCCCAACCGCAGCTCCGATGGTGGCACCACCACCCCTGCACATTGTAACCACCACTCACTGTACCGCTGAAAAATTGCATAGCCGATATATATTATATATATTATACTATATATATTATATATATTATATATATCATATATATTATATATATTATATATATATTATATATTATATATATTATATATATATTATATATTATATATATATTATATATCATATATATTATATACATATTATATATATATATATATCAGCTATACCACATGGGACAAACTAGATGAGGTGTGGATGGAAGCCATTTTATTTAGGCTCTGGCCAAGCGAAAACCACCCTACCATTACAACTTAAAGCTAAAAATTGCTAACGAATTGTGAGAATGGCGCATTAGATGTGCCCGGAAATAGACGGGTGGTGGCGCCACTGTCAGGTCGAAGGTGCTGACCCGCAGTGAATATAACTTGGACGGTCAAGTACATAAATATACATAGTACGTTCGATATACACAATAATAATTAAATAAACAGCACTGACCATTTATATTGATATAATAAATGATATAGCCTGTCAATCACTAGCTCTGATACTTTTGGCTATTCGAATTGAAATTATGTATAATTGTGGTTTATAGCCATTAGGCAGCTTTTGGGGCAGATGACCTATTTTATTTCTAAACACAGGTATTTGAATAACACTGACAGAACAGCTAGTATAGAGATAACCAGCAAGCTAGTTCTAAGGTCATTTTCCATATCACTTGAGAGATTGATTCTCAGAGACCAGTTGGCTTTGAAGGCAGAGATGAGACTGTTGCCATGCACCTTTTTTACAGGCTGACTCCATTCTTGTGTAAATAGACACCACATAGCAACTAACCACATTACTAAGTCAAGGACTACGCCCAGCCCCGACAATTGAGAACAAGACATGGCTATTACCATCAACCCAGGAGGCAGCACCACGTGACCTACTTGAGTAGATCACCGTCCCCAAATAAGCAATGACGGTCGCCATGGATACAATTGGCAACCAACGGGTAGCTGACCTGAGTCTAAGTCTTCAAAGGTGCAGTTTGGATTATTTTCTGTTCCAACCAGTGGTCCACAACTGGTTCATCAAAGGCTGTGGTATGTGATGTCCTGCCTGTGGGAAAGTGCATATAAAAGACCCCTTGCTGCTTTGCGGAAAGAGTAGCCTATGTAGAAATATGTCAGAATGACCATATGTTTGACGTCCGATAGCCAATGATATATAAATCAATGTGCTCTAGAGGCGTCATTCAATAAAACAATCTTTAGTCTTCAAAGGAATATTTCGCTGAGGAAATTATCCTCCGTCAATAAGACAAGAGAGCTCTGACGATCCCTGTTGTGCATTTAGTCTAGTGCACCATGCTTCATCATCATCATCATCAATCCCTTAACCGCGAGGGTCGGTTGGGAACCACAGACGACTTTGCAACAAGTTTCTCCAGTTTTCTCTATCTCCGCTGTCCTCTGGGACTTGCCAAACTCCAAGCCTGTCCATTCCCTGATGTAGTTTTCCTACCACTTCCTTTGTCCGCCTTTTCTTCCCCCCTTTCATTGTGCCTTGCAAGAAGGTTTTGGCTTCAGTTGATGAACGGGAAATACAGCCATACCACTCCAATTTGCATCACTTTAGGATTGTCAGGAGATCTTATTGTGGTCCAATTGCCTGCTGCATCTTGGTACAGACTTCGTCGTTGGTAACATGATCTCTCTATAAGATGTGTAATATTTTGTGATAGCACCTCATTTCCACGCGTAATATTCTTTTTCGGAGCTCTGCCGTGAGACTTCATGATCAGCAACATCTAAGGTTATATCAGGATGGGTACCAACTTGCGAAAGTGCATACTCATGGTGACTTTATAGTGCTGCCCCACTGGGAGACAAGGCCACCAGCACCATGACCTGATATCCCACTCAGTCACATTATCCTGACACTGAGCCAACCAGTCCTTGCCATATCCTAATAATGCAGAGCGCCTGGCTAGGAAGCAACGAATATCAATTTTTAAATCATCGGTTTGACTCGACCAGGGTTCAAACCCACAAACCCATGGGTTCGGATCCCCCGATCTCCCAAAACAGGAGATGGACGCTCAACTCATTCGGCCATGCCGTCTGGCCCAAGAAGATGGATGTGACAAGTGAGCACCTCTGTCGTATCTTTCTTACATGTGGATCAAAACGAGGCCTGGGTATGTGGTGGGGAAAGGGTGTTCAAGTAACATTGTCGCGCAGTGTGAGGCGGGCTTTGAGCGGTCCGTTTATTCACCGGAAGCTTCTTGTGCCCGCAGGGAACTCATTATCTATTCAAGCCTCCTTTTCACCTCACCTCGCCCCTACTTTGTCCCAGAAACAGTTGCCCCGCAGATACGTCACGTGGTCAGTCACGTCCGGGGCGGGCATGGCTTGTGGCTGACGAGGGTTTGGGGGAAGGGGGCTGGCTGGTTGGGTCTAGTTCTTGGGGTTTACCTGATAGCAACATCTAAGGCTGAAGAAATTGCATCAGAGGTGGTTGTTATTATTTAACATGGATCTAACCATTTTTGTAAATTTCAAGATAGGCGTGTAGATATAATACCCCCCCCCCCCCGCCAGTTAAGCTAGTGACATCTATTGGTAGAATCTGGAACCACTCTATTTGGGTACTTTCCCCGAGGACCTGTCATTGCACATGCTATATCTCTGCAAAGAATGCATGGAAAAATAATAAACTGCCTGATTATATTCAGATATTCATATCGCCACAGGCATCAAGTTCCTATACTTGTAATATATATATTTTTTAAGGCAACTATATTGCATTTTTCTTCCTGGAATTTCACTGTTGCTCTCTTCATGTGTATTACACCCCACCAGTTAAGCTAGTGACATCTATCGGCAGAATCTGGAATCACTCTATGTGGGTACTTTCCAGCTTAACTGACGGGGTCTATTGACAAGACAGAATAGACACCACCAGCTTTTGGCCATGAATATTTCCCTAGTTTGCTGACACAGCATTAAAACAACAGCAATCAATCAATCAATCAACATCTAAGGTGATAGTATTACAACTTTTTAGTGCTGCTCCCACTGGGATACAATGTTGCCAGCACCATGACCTAATATTCTACTCAGTCACAATATCCTGCAACTGATCAAACCGATCCGTGTTTTATCTTGGTAATGCCGACCGCCTGGCAGGGTAGTGACAAGTATAAAAAAAAAATTATTTTTTATTGAGGCTGTATTTATACTGTCCATAGCATATAAGCCCGGGTACCCAGGCTTGTTTTCAATGCTGGCCAGTTGTAGTGTTGGTGTTATCTTACCACACAGTGGCTGCTGATAAGGTATTTGATTGCCTGCATTTCAGTAGCAGATAGATAATTGGTTGGTATGGTTAGTAGCCTATGTTAGTTTTTTTGGATTTTCTTGGTATATATGTTTTTATTTTTCTACTCTTATTACTAGACTAGCCTACTCCTATTTACATATCATAGGCTTGTACGTAGCTGTGTGGTGTGTTATCTGGCTACTTTTGGCATGGTTACCTTCCATTGTGTAAGTGTTTGATTTGACTCGGTCGGAACTCGAATCCAGAAGCTCTGAATGGGTGCCGGGAGGAGTTAGGAAGGTAGTCTGGTCACTGATAACTAGCTTGTGGCTGTAAATGTAAGACACCAGTATTCACTGAGTTACAGAGTGATTATGTCCTAGCAACATCTAAGGTCATATCACACTATGACAGTGCACATTCACGGTGGATTCATAGTGCTGCCCCATGGATACACAATCTTACTGGAACTAGGACACGATATACAACTGACTCACAATATCATTACACTGAGCCAGTCTTTTCCATATCCTATAAATGCTCAAAGTTGGGAAACTTAGCGACAAGGTGTAATGTTTGTGTTTCTTTTTTTATATCCCTTATCTACTTCTGCTATCCTGGTAGGCTCAGTGTCTGAAACATCAACAAGAAGACAATATTGTACCCACATGGGTTTTTTAATCTCAACATAATTGCTACAGACACATGCACATAGTCTGGACTGGCTGGTGGCTGTGTTGAAAGAGAGAGAGAGCATGTGACTTGCACCCTTATTTATAGGTTTACATCCGGGTAACAGTCAGGTGACCATAGCTTGTAGCCGGCAGACCTTTGGCTACAGAGTACCAATGCAGCCGGGTACCAGTCAGGTGACCTAGTTAGTCGGTACCCGGCAGCCTGTTGGCTGCATAGCACTCAATCAAAATCACCCAGAAATTCCCAAATATTTTACAGCGATAAATCGCCCCTAGAATCATGGATGTCTACCATAGACCTTTTTACTCATCCCAATACCATCCAGCACAGCCATGATTCTACAAATAGAGTCAGAAAATATCATAAAATGTTTACATAACAAGCTGGCTCATCTTATTCTTTGTTTACAATAATAGAGTTTGAAATATCATATAAAATGTTTACATAATAATCTTGGATCGTCATCTTAATCTTTGTTTACAATAATAGAGTGCCCTGTGCAGAGCTATACAACATTGCACTAAAACTACAGAGTTATCATACAGTGATATGAGGCTCCCCACAATATTTTAGGATTATGTTAGCTACCCTTACTCCTGCTAAATTTGGAAAATTCTTGGTTTCCATCATATATTCTCCATCCACTGTATGGTCCGCTCAATCATCTTTAACCATCACTTTATATGGATATTTGGTCTGCTGGTCCACCTTGAGATACCTGAAACCCTCCTGGAATGTCTTTATGGTACGAGTGGTAATCCTTGGAGAATCTAGTCATGACACCACTTGTAGACCTGGACCGGTTGTGGAATCTTTGAACATTGTCTTCACCAGCATCGCCCCAGCCCTGGTACCCAAGTAGCTTTTATTGGCCACTTCCCGTAGGTGAATGTCTGGGCCTTACCACCCCCTCAGTTAGTCATGTGGTTGCTTCTTGTGTAAGGCATACCTGTGCTATCCTCAATAGCTGCTTAACAAATTTTATGCATTCATCGGACATTAAAAGCGCATTGTCTGATGAAAACATCACTTTTTAACAACCAAAACACTGATCTAGATTTGATTCTACATATTTACCTTAGATACTGGTGCATTTATTAAACATTTTGTCACCACATAGAAGGGAATACTGAGGCAATTTAATAGAACCTGTTACTACTGAACCCTATTGCGTCAGAATTTTGGCATGCTTGCCAAAATTAATTTTACATGTTTGCACTGCAGATATCTATATTAAAAAAGTTAGCCATTTAAAATAAAAGTTACTTCAAAGTAAAGTAAGGTACATTATAACAGGCAATTTAATACATTTATCTCAGAAAATCCGGCTGACTAATGCAGCTCTACTCAATGTAGCTGTGAGTGACTGCTAACACGGTCCAACATGCAAGCGAAGTTACGTAGGAATAATTAATAATAGTTTACATGACAAATGAATACATTTCAATCATGATCACAGGACATATCAATCATCATAACAAAAGCATTTTTATCATCAGTCATCAATCAATCATCAATCAATCATCAATCATCAAATGTACATCAATGCATACAGTTAAATAATATCAGTTTCAATTATTTATCAGGTCAATTCTTTAGTTTTGTTAAGAAGAGGTGTTGCTGCTACGGTGGGCTGTGTGCGAGTGGCTATTCAGAGGCTCGCAGGGGCGAGGCTGGGGTTGGGGTTTTGACATTGAATTTGATTGGTCGAGGGAGTTTATGGGGTTGGCCAGTGGGGTGGCTTGTTGGTGTGAGTGGCAGGTGGGAGGGGCTGCTTACCTGTTCTCTGCACCCCCAGCAATGACAGCAATGACAGCAAATGAACGCCACCCGCTCATTTAAACCCATTAAATCACACAGATACAATCCGGTGTTACTGACATCCCGCTTCATTTCGATAGATGGACAGACCACCCCACCCCCAAGAAGCCAAGACACCAGCTTTGAAGTCAATTGCAATGAATGAATTTTCAATTAATCCGAATGCAATTCTCACAGGAAGTTCAGCTCAATGACTGACGTCACTCGCTCAAATCCGACTTAAAGTTGCATAGTCCGATGGTTTTGAATTTCTGTATTTTTTCTGAGATAAATATATTATTTCTATCACTAGTATGTACTTTACATTAGTTCGAAGTTACTTTCATTTTAAATGGTAAACTTTTGAGATATTTAGAATGCAACCATGGAAAATTAGTTTTGGCAGCCTTGCCAAAATTCTGACACCATAGACTTCTGCAGTAACAGGTTCTGTTAAATTGACTCAGTATTTATTGCCTTCTACGCAGAAATAAATGCTTAATAAGTGCACCAGTATCTAAGTTAGATATGTAAAGTCAAATCTAGATAACTGGTTTGGTTTTGAAAATTTGATATTTCGTCGGACTATGCAGCTTTAAACTAACATTCCATATATGCGGTATGGGGCATGTGAATGTGAATGCGACAATAAATAAAAAAAGCATGTAAATGCACAGTGATGCTTCCATATGTCCGAATGTGATTGCGAATGCGATTGCGAATGCGAATGTGGCAAATGGATCGACCCATGGACCGATCAGTGCTAATGCGAATACAAATGCTGCTGCATTTGCCATAGAAAACAATAGTAACGTTGACTTTCCTTCACAAATTTGTAGTAAAAAAACCCAAAATTGGCATGGATTGCTATGCTGCATACCGCATTCAGATGCCGCATATCGCGTATATGGAATCTTAGCTTTAAAATTTAATTAATTTCTAACCTTGGACTAAATTGAAATAGATTGCACTTAACAAATTGGATACTTACCTCCATATATATATTTCAATCATCCTGTGAAAAGCCTGCTTTACTACGACTTCATATGAAATCTCGCCATTTATTAAAGTGAACGAAATAAAAGCACAGTTTGCACACTTCCTCTCACAATGGCTGTTCCATTTAGGGGTAATATTAATCACATCGCATGTGGGGATATTCAACGTGAGCAAGATAAATTGCTGAGCAGTAATTTTAATGTTCGCATGCCCATCAGTATTGATGAAATATTATGCTGCATCCTTTATTAGATGAACTCTGCAGCTGCCTGATGTATCGCTCCTGCAATTTCAATAGCATTGAAGAAATTGAAAGCCCCCCCCCCCCACCACCACCACACCCCCCACCGCCCGTCACCCCTACTTAACCTGCACCTTACAGAGGGGTTGGTTGGTTGTTGGATTTTTATGTCCTAGCAACATCTAAGGTCATAATCTCATATCACGATGGGTACAGACTTGTGACAGTGCACACTCATGGCAACTTTATAGTGCTTCCCCACTGGGAAATCAGGCCACAGGCATCATGACCTGGTATCCCACTCAGTGACATTATCCTGACACTGGGCTGACCATGTGAATGCGAAAGCATTTGCCATAGAAAACAACAAGAACTGTTACTTTCCTTCACAAATTTGGAGCAAAAAACTTGAAAATCGGATGGGTATCTATGCCGCATATCGCATATATGGAATCTTAGCTTTAGTATCCCTTTCTATGCAGCAATAAATGCATCATAAGTGCACCAATATCTAAGTTGGATGTAGAATCAAATCTATTTCTATTTACCAATATTCTCCCATTATACAAATGATAATAGCATGCTTAATACATGCAAAATAAAATATCTATCTTTGGTTCTATTCTATTTAAATGAAAATTAATTTACCATATATTAAATATAATTTATTCACTGACTTCAGCGTCTTTTGTCAGCTCTGGGGTTCTAGTCCTCAAGCTATTTAATTGACTATTCACGCCCTGGCCATGTTGAAACCAGACCGAGGCCACAAGCACCATGACCCAATACCCCACTCAGTCACATTATCCTGAAACTGAGCCAACCAGTCTTTGCCCTATCTTAAAATGCCGAGCACCAGTCTAAGATTGCGGCAAGTATCAATTTAGTTCAGCCTTTGGTTTTGACTCGGCCGGGAATCGAACCCAGAATGAAATACTGCACCTACTAGGCCATGGCATCCTGCCTCAGAAGACGAGTACTCACATCACAGAACTAATGTCCGATGTGCGGTTTGAGGTCCCAATGTGCCTGTGGGCTCACGTCGACGTGGGCAATGGATTCAAACCTCCATTAGACTAAAAATATGGTCAGTGGCATTCGCTTAAAAACTGCAATAATTCTAATGAGTAAGAATCTCCGATGCCAATATGCACACAAGACAAGGTGCCGCTGTATGAAAAGTGATGCGAATACTTTTTCATCGACCAATAGCTCTCGAAATCACTCAAATTTGAGGGTATTCATTTTTTAAACTACCATATTCATCTTTGCATAGCTGTTTTCTATGTATTGGCCAATTTTCACGCAGATTGGGTGACCCTTGCATGGTGAATTTCACATTCTTTAACTACAACATGACTGTCAACTTCAAGTCTGCATAGTTATTGTGGTATCATGTACCATGCCACACTGTCAGTGTAGTTATCTGTGTCACCCAGTTAAATAACTAGTCTTAATAATTACAAATTAATAATAGCTTTAAATGGTTTTTTAAAAATTGTAATATATATATTAAGAAAGTTATGCAATAATGAATTTAAGAAAAGATTGGCAACCAGGGTGAGTGACTTTGTTGACATCGCCTACTGAAATAAATGCATCTGATCATCACTCAATCTTCATGAAAATTTACCAATAGTTAGAAAAAAGGTATGCAAAAATGAATATGATAGTTCCAAAGGTGAATATCTTCAAATTTTACTCCTTTAATTTCTGTAGTAGTTCATACACATTGGCACACAGCAGTATCTTATTACCATTTCCAATACCCGACGCATCCTCAGCCTCGTTCTGATGGTGAATTAGGTCACGCATGAATAGTGTGAATAGGAGAGATATCTATCAAGAATAGGTTGCCTGGTGTTTATAATGGGAGTTGACACACGTGATAAGTGTTTAAAGATCCGCTCCACTGATTTTACCTTGCATTTCTTACTGCACCTAACCATTAAGCGGCTGTCACACATCATAGGATTGAGCAACGGACAGAATTGTCTAGTCCGTTGGTGTTTTGGCATGATAAGTATCAAAATGTATTAAAATGTGTCAAAATGTTGCGATATTGGGACAAGGGGGCTGGACGAACGGATATGAAACAGACATGAAACGGACATGAAAGGATAACCAACGGAGGTAAGCGAACTAAACGGACTCAAACCGGACAAGAATCATAGACATCAATCCCGCAGCATCCATTCCAAGTTTTGTGCATGTTCAAAACTTGTAGCGGATCGGGCCGAATATCAATGGATATGCAACGGATATGCAATTGATATACAATGGACACAAACCGCACTATGCCAGATATCAACGGACTTTGTTCGGTTTCTTTCTGTTTCCCCAATCCAGTGATGCGTGACAGCCGCTTTAACCATGATATCACCACTCCCTCCTGCAACACGCACACTGCACCTGTGTCTATAAATATATGAATATGCTACCACCAAATAACAAGCTATGTTATATACCTATGGCTGGAAGACCATCGGCTGGGCGCTAAAGAAATTTTTTTTATTTAGCTGAATAAACATAGAAAAAAAGGAACAACAACAAAAAAGAAGGGGAAAAAAGTATCATACTGTTGTATTCATACACCAAAGTACGCCACATGACTGCACAAGCTCATATCATGGAGCCAGTGTAATGTAAGCCTAAACAAGGCCGGGGACCAGGATGAATGCCTTCCAGACTCCGACAACTGTAGTCCGGCCTCCATACCACACCACGCCCAGGCGTTAATAGCCCATAGAGATGGCCTTTTATGGCCGATTTCCGCGGGACTACATTTTGTGGCGGAAGGTGCGGCGGTGAACTGTGGCGTACACGGTAACAAGCAAGCAGTGTTTCACATAGGGAACTGTATCGCTGTCATTAGCCCTGTTCACAAGGGGCAGTTAATTCGACTCATATAAATCGCCTTGCCTAGTTCGGCTCACATTTGGCGTGTGAACGCGCGGCTGAGGCGGTTTAGGGCTGATTCGATTCATATGATTCACTTTATGTAAACCACCTCGCGAGGTAGTTTATGAAGCAAACTAGCTTAAGCACGTAACGCGCATGCGCAGTCGAGACCTTAGTTTGTTGACTTTCCGGTCGATCAAAAGTGCATATTATATAATTTGGTCTATGAACCTGCTAGAGGTGCACATATATTTTGTTCATGATTTATTTTAAGGTTTTCACTGCCCAGCAGAAGTTTTGACTGTTCCAAAACAATATGATTCAGTCTATACATATCTAGGTCGAACCCACACTCTCTCGTGGCGACGTCAACTAACCGAAACTGGTGCTGGTTAGTATGAACTTGCTCATGCACAGATATCCACTTCCGCCTTAAACCGACTCAAGCACTGCCCATGTGAACGCGACACACTTTCACACTAAATCGATTCATATTATTCGCCTTGTCTAAATCACTTTAAACTTTTCCTGTGTGAACACGGCTATAGACGCAGTCACTTAGTGTCAAAAGTTTTCGTGCAAATTGCTACATAGAGTTTATCGCCACACTCAGCCAGTTACTTTGAGTTAGATAGATAACAGGCAACAAGGGTTGTAGGTTGTGACCTCTGTGTTGTTGTGTGTTCGGTTAAAGGTGCTTAACCAGGTGCTTTTGAGATTGTGCTATGTTTAAGATATTTAAAATTATTTAAAATATTTTAAATTATTTTAAATTTTTGAAATTATTTTAAATATTTTAAATAAAAATTTTAAATAAAAGAAATTTGATGGGATGTTTATGCTGTCCATAGCATATAAGCTCGGATGATCAAGCTTGTTTTCAATGCTGGGCAGTCATCGGTCTATGTTTTGGTTTTACTTCTTTAAAAGGGTTTTACTTCCAGCAACAGATAGGTAATATCAGGAAGGGTACTAATTTGTGACAGAGTTCTCTAATGGCGACTTAATATGGCTATCCCACTGGGACACAACATCGTGCAAGCACCATGATCCAATACCCCACTCAGTCACATTATCCTGAAACTGAGCCAGCCAGTCTCTTTGCCCTATCTTAAAATGCCAAGCACCAGTCTAAAGCTGTGTTCACATGGGCAAAGTTTATGTCGACTTAGACAAGTCGATTTATATGAATCGATTTAGTGTTGTGTCCACACATGCAGTTCTTTTAGCCGGAAATCGATATCTGCGCATGAGCAAGTCCATACTAACCAGTGCCAGTTTCGGTTAGTCGACGTCGGCACGAGAGAGTGTGGGTTCGAACTAGATATGTATAGACTGAATTATATTGTTTTGGAACCGTAAAAACTTCTGCTGGGCAGTGAAAACCTTAAAATAAATCATTAAACAAATATATGTGCACCTCTAGCAGGTTCATAGACCAAATTATATTATATAGTGTGACATGCTTAATCCGCCTCAAGTAAGTCGGTTGCGTTCACACGGGCGATATAAGTCGAATCATAAAATTTGGTTCATATAAACCACCTACAGAGGTGGTTTATAAATTCCGGCTTATATGATTCGAATCAGCCCTAAACCACCTCAGCCGCGCATTCACATGCCAAATGTGAGCCGAACTAGGCAAGTCGATTTATATGAGTCAAATTAACTGCCCCATGTGAACAGGACTTAAGATTGCAGGAAATATCAATTTAGTTTAAGTCTTTGGTTTTGAATCGGCTGGGAATCGAACCCAGAATGAAATACTGCACCTCCTATGCCATGGCATCCTGCTTCAGAAGATGAGTACTCACATCACAGAACTAATGTCCAATGTGGGGTTTGAGGTCCCAATGTGCCTCTGGGCTCACGTCGACCTCTATTAACTGCAATCATTCTAATGAGTAAGAATATCCGATGCCAAGAAATATCGGAGATGAGGCTGGACTGATGTCGGTTTTATTGGACCAGGCAGGTTGCTGGGCAACGGAATCGATGTGACATTGGAGAATGCAGCATCAACACGACGAAGAATTAAATTTATATTAATCAGCTTTTCTGATTATACTTGAAAGCAATCATAGCATCCCTAGGACAACAACTGCCTCATTAAAGCTGCATAGTCCGATGAAGGATACAATTGTCAAAACAAAAACATTCACCTAGATTTTATTCTACATATCTAACTTAGATATTGGTGCACTTATTAAACATTTCTTGCCACATAGAAGGGCATACTGAGTCAATTTAACAGAACCTGTTACTGCATAAGCCTATGGTGAGAGTTTTGACATGCTTGCCAAAATCAATTTAGAATGTTAGCACTTCAAAATTCTCAAAAGTTAGCCATTCAAAATGAAAGTTACTTCAAACTAAAGTAAGGTAGGTTATAACAACCGATTAAATATATTCATCTCTGAAAAATGGCAGAAATTCAAAACCATCGGAATATGCAGCTTTAATGTCGGTCCATTCAATATCATTATACTATAATGTCGTTGATAAGAAAAAGGATATAGATATATGGTAATATAAAATATCAACCAAAAGAACATCCAGCACCAGCAACACCACTACCACCGACCACATCACCCACCACACCATCCACCCTGAGGCGATACCAGGCCCCTCCGCACGTTAGAGAGATTTATAATGGACACTGATCTCTCTTACCGGGTGCGGTGGTAGAATCGATAGAGCGCGGGCCTCATATGCGGGAGATCAGGAGTTTGGTTCCCAGTCGAGTCAAAACAATGACTTATAAAATTGATACTTGTCAGATTCTAGCCTTGTGCTTGGATTTAATAGGATAGCGCAAGGACTGGTTGGCTCAGTGTCAGGAAAATGTGACTGAGTGGGATATCAGCTCATGGTGCCAGCGGCCTGATTTCCCAGTGAGGCAGCACTAGGACGTCACCATGAGTGTGAACTGTCGCAAGTCGGTACCCATCCTTATATGACCTTAGATGTTGCCAGGATGTAAAACTCCAACAACCAACCAACCTTTACCCAAGCTCACCTTCAGCGATGATGAGGACCAAGTTTTTTCGCTACCCTTCAGTGATCATGAGAAGGACCCAGATACTCCTCTACCCATCAGTCGGTTGGGTGGTTGTTGGAGTTGTATGCCCTGGCAACATATAAGGTCATATCAGGATGGGTATTGACTTGTGACAGTGCACACTCATGGCAACTTTGTAGTGCTGCCACACTGGGAAATTAGACAGCCAGCACCATGAATCGATATCCCGCTCAATCACATTATCCCGTCACTGAGCTAACCAGTCCTTGCCCTATCCTATTAATAATGCCAAGCACCAAGCTAGGAAGCGACAAGTATCAATTTTGTAAGTCATCGATTTGACTTGACCGGGGATCAAACTCCCGATCTCCCACACGGGAGGCCTGCGCTCTACCGATTCGGACATTAGGTCCAGTCCTCTAACCATCCGCGATGATGACGGGATAGTGGGGCCTCAGTACCTTCCCTACCCGCCAACCAATACTACATCTGCTATTGCATCAGCTATCAAGTAAATATTGTATTAGTGCTTATATATCTTATTTGTATCTGCTGCACACATTTATTTCTGTTTACACATTCAGTGGACAGTTACTAATACTATAATGAGTGACCTGCCCATTTCTTGCTCAACAAGTTTCAAATTATATAGCACCTATAGCCATTAGATGACATACACTGTCCTAAGCACATACCTATTTGTATATATAGTGAATGTTCATAAAGACATGTATCTATTATAAGTGTTGTGGGGTGATGAAAATAGAGAAAAAAAATTGCGCCTAGAGCAGGATTCGAACCCACACTTCTCGCTATTCCGAGCCTAGCATGCTAACCATTACACTACACTAGGCCCATTGATGCAATCACCCTATCGACGCCTACCTGTCTTATGTGGCTCCTTGCCTGGGATATGTGCCAGAGTCTAGTTGGGTTTGAAAGGAGAGGGCCAGTATTAAACAATTGGGCTCTTTTTTTCTTTTTTTGTGTGTGGATAACTGATCATTTTATTCAGCGAATAAAGGTATCTTTTCAGCACCAAGGCACTGGTGTTCCGGCCATATGACTCCGACCTGTAAGTGTTAAACAAGTTCCTACTACCATTATTGTGGGGGTGTTTTTTTTGCAACCAAAAAATTAAATAAATAAATAAATAAATAAATGTGACATGCTGTTGACTAAAACCCCACATATTCTTTTCACGATCGAAAATAACCATCCTCACGCGAAAAAGAATTCCGCAGTAAATGGCCATTTCAGAGCACCCATTGCCAACAAACGACTATACTGTAGCTAGGGTAGGCAGTGAATCTACAGCAATGTTGCCATGGCAACACCAGCAGCAGGCATTCATCCTCTTGCTTTCGAAATGAGCGTCAGCCTTGGCGATTTAAATTACAGTGCTGGATTAAATGATGGAATTAATTCTTCATTGAGGGTTTTACTGAATACTTGCTGAGTCTTCAAAGCAGAGGGTGGGTGGTGGCTCTCCTCACCCTGTGTTGATATTGAGTGTTCATTTGAGACAACGAATGAATGTGGTCTTCGATAAAAGAACAATAGCATCCATGCGCCCGCCTCGCCTGGCAATACTGGACTAATCCAAATTGTTTAGCTGCACGCTGCATTTTTAGTGTAGGTGTGTAACAGCGGTGTGCTTCGAATTAGCAATCAGGTTTGCAATTGGATCTTATTCCCACGATCAGACCGGAAACCAGATGTACAGGGAAACTGAAAGATGGCGCAAAAAGAAGTCTAAAATGGACAATGGGCAGTGACTTTACTCCGTATGTATTGATATTGGGTGTTCATTTGAGACAACGATTGAATGATCAGCAATCTGTGGTCTTCAATAAAAGATCAATAGCATCCACGCGCCCGCCTCGCCTGGCAAATAGCACTGGACTAATCCAAATTGTTTAGCTGCACGCTGCATTTTTAGTGTAGGTGCGTAACAGCGGTGTGCTTCGAATTATCAATCGAGTTTGCAATTGGATCTTATTCACACGAGCAGACCGGAAACCAAATTTACAGGGCAACTGAAAGATGGCACCAAAAAGAGTGCAAAATGGATACTGGCAGCTGTGGTGCTTTAGCTAACAGTAATAGCAGCACTAAAAGAATCTGTGTTAAAAGGTTACCTTTTGATATAACGAATATTTATGAGAGGAATACATAGTAAAATTAGAAGACCAGATATTTATGAAGTAATTGACTTGAAAAAACATTAATTAAAGACAATAAATGAAATTGAATTACTAGTGTAGGGAGCCGCACTCCCCACTCTATGTGAAATACAACATACACAAATAGGTATCAGTAGGTGGATTGCATCAGGGTGCCTAGATTAGCCTAATGGTTAGGACGCTTACACCATAATGGCAGAAATGTGGGTTCAAATCCAACTATAGGCTTGTTGCAACACCTCCAATGACATTGGTGCTGTGACCAGGATTCTGCACATGCTGAGTGTTCTGCGGTGACAAACCTGCCCTGTGTATGTAATGGACGTGCGCTACTTGGATATTTGTAATTGTAAGTATTAGACTAAAATTCCAGGTGGACGAGTGTAGTGAGGTGCAATGATCTCCCCAGGTGAAAAAATTGCACACATTGCGTAGGGTGATTGCATCAGGGAGATGAGGTAGCCTAACGGTTAGGACGCTCGCCCCGGAGGATGCAAAATGAAGCAGTTCATATGCAAACAGGCCGAATCTGTTAAGAGGCTATTAGACCCAATGCCTAAATATTTAAACAAAAGAGGATAAGTATTAGTATAAATACAACTATAAGTATAAGTATGTCTCCCTCTCCAGTACACCTTATTAGTTAAGCAATCCAATGAGATGCAAGCAAATGAGTGAAAGCTATGCAAACTTCGCAAACTTGTTGAAACCAAGAAGCATTGACCCAGGTGGAAACCATGGCCACGCACCACCAGTGCTGTGTGAATAAACATGCTACAATGGCTCATTTGCATCTGCTATGTCATATCCTGAGGAGAGAGAGGTTCTGCTAGTTGGATTTGGAGGATTGGCTGAAACACATAGATAGTTTAAGCTCCCGGCAGCCATCTTGGAGGCCATCTTGAAAATGACCCATTTCCAGGAATCAAACTGCACTATATTTTTAGTATGTTATTTAGCATGCCCAGTGGTACCACAATTGATTGAAAACCCAAATTTATCAATTTTGTTCGGGGTTCAACCATATAATGACCCCTATGGGGTACATCTCTAAAAGTCAAATTAAATCAATAAAGACGGCATGATGCTTACTTAAAGCTGCATAATCAGATAAAGGCATAACATTTTCGAAACAAAAACACTTACCAACATTTCACCCTACATGTCCAATTTAGACTGGTGCATCATTAAGGTTTAATTACAGTTTGGTGTTCCTGTGCTGCGACACTCAAACATGTGAAAACAAAACATATGTCCAGCCTTTCGGTGTACACACATCATCATTAATTCTGCATGTTTTCACTTTTTTTCTTGAAGACTTATACTGCGTATAATGGATAAGTCTGAATAGACTTGTTTTCACCATTAGACAGTTTGTCGAAAGAAAGCCCGAGACTATACTTTTACCGACCCAATGGATTTTTAACCTCCCACACCACATAGACATGGTATGAAAGCAAACGGCCTTTGATGACGCTGTAAGTTATACACAGCGGTGAACATCCAAATTGGCAGAGGTAGGGGCACAGGGAATCGAACCACCGACCTTCAGATTAGGAGCCCGACCTAAAAACAATCAGACACTCTAACCACTCTGCCACAGGGAACATTTAACATATCTCCTAAGTTAAAACCCTTTGAAATAAACCTGACTTCAAACTTAAGGAAGGTGGGTGATAATCAGTTATGCCCTACCCCCTACTAACGCTTACCATACTAGGCTAACATACCTCTTGATATATGATTCTTTTTTCTCTTATCTCATTCTTTACCTATCATTCATGTGCCGATGTTTTGTTTATTTCCCTGTAATTGTCTATCTATATATTGTTGTAGATTTGTTTACTGCTCTGTGACAATTGTCATTAGGGCTGGAAGACAGTGCATTAGCACTGACAACATGTTATTCAGAGGAATAAAAACACTTGAACAAAAATAAAAACAATCAGCCTAATTATATTTATCTACAAATATAGCAGAAACTCAAAACCATCGGATTGTGCAACTTTAATATTGTCTAAAACAAAGAGGCGTTTAACTTAAAGTTAAACTAGCACACTCAAATGGTTTTGAGTTTTAGTATATTTTAAAAATAAATATATACAGTCTACTCTGTCAATAACGGCCTCTGTCAATTACGAATCTCTGTCAATAATGCATCTCGGTTCATAATGGCAAAACGTGCTGGTCCTGTCACAGCACCCCTTTAATTTAATAGCATTGCCTCTGTGTCTAATGGACAACTGTCTTATGCGGACAGCAAGCCATTTTTGTACCTATTTGATCAATATTCTCTTTCAATAACCACATGCCATATAATTATAATACAGTAGAAATGACTAATTGTACAAATGACCAATTGTACAAATGACAAATTGTACAAATGACCAATTATAGAAGTGATGAATAGTAGAAATGACTAATTGTACAAATGACAAATTGTACAAATGACTTTGTATGCACCATCCTAGTCAGTCAAGTATAAAAGAAAAACATTGGTTTCAACCCATTCCATCAGTCAGTCTCTGCCTATAACGGATCTCTCTCTATAACGGCATCATGCTCTAGTCCCATGGGTGTCCGTTATAGACAGAGTAGACTGTATTAGGTCGATCTTTATAATCTATCTTAGTTTAACTTGGAGTTACTTTTATTAAACGTGGTTAATTCTGGAGATATTTGAAGTGAAAATTTGGAATATAAGCATTATATGTATATAGATTGGCAGTGCTGCCTTTTATTATTTATATTATAATTACTTATTTATTCGCTTCTATGATATACGATTTGCTCTGGGTCTGCTGGCGCCACTGTTATTTCTGTTGCCAAGCCAGCCCAAATCGCCATTCTCTTGAACCTTTTTTTTAGCTTTATATGATGTACGGTAGGACTTTTTTGCTCGGCCATAAGCCCTGAACAAATAAATGAGGGTTCCACCACACTAGTCATGTGACTTTGTCCTTGATTTACACACTTTGCAGCAAGACGAATTTATATGCAAATTAATGTTCATGTGCACACTGAAATGATCAAACGCATTGGTGGGGAATGCAAATTGTCTATAATGGAATACAAATGGTCTATTAATGTAAATGGTATATCGTGCCAGGTGCATGAATGTATTTATGTAGTTGCTGGTGATCCTTTACTTATGGTCAATCGTCATTGGGTATTAGGTAGATAGTGTGAAGGAGGCACTAGTGATAGTGTGTAAGGAGCCTCAAGAGCTCTACTCACTACCCCCTGCCCCCCAACTGTTAGTCACTGATCACCACACACACACAGCAGGCAGGTGCAGGCCAAGCAGCCACACTGCATGGTGGTGGTGGGCAGATCACAGTAGCCATGGTGACACAAGAAAGCTTACTGTTCATTGGTGGAACTATAAATGCTTGTTGCTCATTGGAGATAATGGTCAGGTGGTATGCCATGCCAGATCCATGTACCACTATATAATATTAAACCTGAGGGTACAAGCTCTCACTCTACTTTCATTCTTTATACTCTTCCTTACTCTTCTTGCCTGTATTGATTTCTTATAGCCTGCCTACACAACCCACAGATGCCAGCCGTCGACTTTACAACAGGCTTGAATGACTAGCATCACTGACAGCTTCCATTAAATTGACTTAATATTCCATTAATATAGCAATGAATGGTTAATAAGTTCACCACTATCTAAGTATATCGGGGATGAAAGTGGTCTCCCGCAAAATACATTGAAAGCAAACCTAGATTGTTACACCGATAGCGAATTTCCGTGAAAACATGGATTTTCTCCCATAGCACTATCACGGAATCGCGGGAAAATGCCGGATGTAAGGTTCCAACTATGCTTGTTGTGCCTATATTATCACCCATACCTAACAAGATCTTGCTTGGGTGTTATGTTCTAGCAACATCTAAGGTCATATAAGGACGGGACTCGGGATACAAACTACCCAACAGTTGTTATATACAACCTGGGCCGCATTCAGGGTCCGTCTCGGAGGCGCCTCGGCGATGTCTCGGCGATGCTTTTTGGTCTATTTGCATTCAGGGTCCGTCTCGGCGACGTCTCGGCGATGCCTCCCTTTTCAGGTAGGAGACAAAAAGCGTCTCGAAAATGGCCACCGCATGCAGTGGTTTCATCCAATCAGAGCACAGCATTTCGATTGCAAACGGCCGCCGCCTATAGGGGTGGCCATTTTCGAGACAATAAACTGCCTTTGCCGTTCAGACTAGCGTGATGTCAGGCCCGTCGCCGAGGCGCCTCCGAGACGGAGCCTGAACGCGGCCCTGATTCCTTGGAATTTTGTTTAATGTTAATCGGTAAAAAAAATGTTTTAATCGGGGAATTCCGCGAAATCGCGGAGATCTTTCATCTGTGATATATAGGATCGGAAGCTAGTGTGTTGGCTTTGACAATACCATGGTTTCATTGTTTTAAGCAACTTTGAAACATTTTCAAACTGTTGGACAATTTTAGTATAGGAAATTGATATTGTTCATGTTGGTTCGTCAACATGGGTAATTTGTACACGAATGGGGTGTTGTTGTGGTGGTGCCACCTGGGTTCAATCCCATCAACTAACACACACCCCCTGCTGGAATTCCCGTGAACCACTCTCGCCCGCGAGATGTGTGATTTCACCTCCAGTTGACGACATCCCCCCCCCCCTCCAAGTCCTGCTTCCATCACTACGCCTCCAGACGCCGGACCGACAACAACCACCAGCTTCCTCAGCCACCCACCCATCCCTACAATAAGACACAGTTAAAGTGATAGGGTTGAGAGCCTGATTGCATGAACTTTGACCTGATGACCTTATTCGACATTATCCTTATACATTGACCTTTTCTTGAATAAAGTCCATGTCATATAACCCCTTGTTCGTGTTGTAAATTACTACAGTTAACCCATGCATATACAGGTAAGTTTAACACTACCAAAACCAAAACCCCATAACGCCCTTACCTTTATAACCCTCCCCATACTCCCTCCTCAACCCCTCACCCACTCACCCCTCCTCACCCTCTCACTCCCTCACCTCGACCGCCCCCCGCCCCCCAAAGTGATCACGTGACTTCAGCCGAGCATTATTGGTAAAGTGACCATCCTCCGAAACCGGTTGGATCCGCCCCTCCCAAGTCACGTGGCATGTCATGTGCAGTGTCACGTAATGGGAGGAGCAACGCCAAACCAGGGTCTTGGAGAAACCAGGCGTACGCACACTAACAAATCCCTGAGTCGCTAAAAAAAAAAAAAAAATTCAGAATGACATGTTCAGGTCACTCTTGCTAAGAATTAATTCAGAGCTTCAAATCGGCAGTGTAACTTGAAAATTTTGGATTCAATGGACATTTTTTTGTTGGTACATTAGTTGTTTAAGCAGGGGGAATTTCAGTCACAGACGACTGGTCTTCCTCATTCCACTGCTCCTTGCCCTATCCTAGTAATGTGGAGCGTCTGGCTAGGGAGCAACAAGTATCAATTTTTAAGTCATTGGTTTGACTTGACTGGGATTCGAACCCACAATCTACCAGCATGGAAGACGGACGCTCTAACTCATTCGGCCATCCTGCCTGGTTAATTGATTACTTAATTATAATGACTTGAGGGCTGTTTTTCATTTACGAGATCAACAATATATATTAAAAAAATTACTGAATTGTTAGTAAAAGTACAACGGGAAAGGCAATCTCACTCTCCTGCACTTGCGCAGTAAAAGCAGACATGGCGGCAGGAGTCACGGAGTGCAGACGCGATGCATTTCTTGGAGCTGGAGATTCCAGTTCCCGAAAAATAACTGGCATCTGCCACCATTACCGAATCGGGCTCCCTGTGTGAGCAGCCTGCCTACCCGCAGATCTATCAGTCCCGGTGTGAGCAGCCTGCCTGCCCACAGATCTATCAGTCCTTGTGTGAGCAGCCTGCCTGCCTGCAGATCTACCAGTCCCCGTGTGAGCAGCCTGCCTACCTGAAGATCTATCAGTCCCTGTGTGAGCAGCCTGCCTGCCCGCAGATCTATCAGTCCCCTTGTGAGCAGCCTGCCTGCCCGCAGATCTATCAGTCCCCGTGTGAGCAGCCTGCATGCCTGCCTGCAGATCTACCAGTCCCCGTGTGAGCAGCCTGCCTGCCCGCAGATCTATCAGTCCCCGTGTGAGCAGCCTGCCTGCCCGTAGATCTATCAGTCCCTGTGTGAGCAGCCTGCCTGCCCGCAGATCTATCAGTCCCCGTGTGAGCAGCCTGGCTGCCCACAGATCTATCAGGCCCTGTGTGAGCAGCCTGCCTGCCTGCAGATCTACCAGTCCCCGTGTGAGCAGCCTGCCTACCTGCAGATCTATCAGTCCCTCTGTGAGCAGCCTGCCTGCCCGCAGATCTATCAGTCCCCGTGTGAGCAGCCTGCCTGCCCGCAGATCTATCAGTCCCCGTGTGAGCAGCCTGCTGCTGCAGACTACCGTCCTGTGTGAGCATGCCTCCACAGACTATCATCCCCATGTGAGCAGCTCTGCCGCAGTTATCAGTCCCTGTGAGACCTGCCTGCCTGCAGATCAACCAGTCCCCGTGTGAGCAGCCTGCCTACCCGCAGATCTATCAGTCCCCGTGTGAGCAGCCTGCCTGCCTGCCTGCAGATCAACCAGTCCCCGTGTGAGCAGCCTGCCTACCCGCAGATCTATCAGTCCCCGTGTGAGCAGCCTGCCTGCCCACAGATCTATCAGTCCCCGTGTGAGCAGCCTGCCTGCCCGCAGATCTATCAGTCCCCGTGTGAGCAGCCTGCCTGCCTGCCTGCAGATCTACGAGTCCCCGTGTGAGCAGCCTGCCTACCCGCAGATCTATCAGTCCCCGTGTGAGCAGCCTGCTTACCCGCAGATCTATCAGTCCCTGTGTGAGCAGCCTGCCTGCCTGCAGATCAACCAGTCCCCGTGTGAGCAGCCTGCCTACCCGCAGATCTATCAGTCCCCGTGTGAGCAGCCTGCCTACACGCAGATCTATCAGTCCCCATGTGAGCAGCCTGCCTGCCTGCAGATCTATCAGTCCCTGTGTGCGCAGCCTGCCTGCCTGCAGATCTATCAGTCCCCATGTGAGCAGCCTGCCTGCAGATCTATCAGTCCCTGTGTGAGCAGCCTGCCTACCCACAGATCTATCAGTCCCCATGTGAGCAGCCTGCCTGCCCGCAGATCTATCAGTCCCCGTGCGAGCAGCCTGCCTGCCCGCCGATCTATCAGTCCCCATGTGAGCAGCCTGCCTACTCGCAGATCTATCAGTCCCCATCTGTGCAGCCTGCCTGCAGATCTATCAATCCCCGTGTGAGCATCCCGCCTACCCACAGATCTAAAGTCTCCTTGTGAGCAGCCTGCCTGCCTGCAGATCTATCAGTCCCCATGTGAGCATCCCACCTAACCACAGATCTATCAGTCCCCATGTGCGCAGCCTGCCTGCCTGCAGATCTATCAGTTCCAGTGTGAGCAGCATGCCTGCCTGCAGATCTATCAGTCCCTGCGTGAGCATCCCGCCTACCTGCAGATCTATCAGTCCACATGTGTGCAGCCCGCCCGCAGATCTATCAGCGTGCTAATGTCACGAGACGGGCTGGCGCAGAATTGAGTTTCAGTTGACGGCCCGACCTGTCAGAGTATTCCAACCGCCTCTCGGAGACCCGTGCACTCTCTGCAGCAGGCGTGTAAAATACCGAGCATCTGTATGTATATGTATGTGTATTAACAATTATAACTATTTCAAATACAGCAGATAAAATATGATACAATATAAAAGAACCACAATTCTTCCGCTGGTCTACACTCGCATAATACCTCATGCATCATATATATAATAATATACATAATGTACATTATATCATCAGCTTCATATCTATATATGTATATATGTTTGTTGCTGAAGAACTTGTGCAATAAAATATAAGACAAATATAGATACATTAAAATATAAAACAATATATAAGGACCAGAATTCTTCCACTGATCTATTCTCACATAATATATTATGCATCACATGCATTTATGTACTATATAATTCATTATGTGGATATAAATAACGACAGCCCCTTAATGTTTCTCTCTAACCACCTTAACTTCCATGTTATTCACTGTGGAGTGGGCATTCTCTCCTTCCCCACCTCCTATACGCCATGAGCCAACTGTCACTCTGCTCACTTTCATATATACATAATATGGTTTGAAAGTGAGCAGAACGACCATTGGCTCATGGCGCAGATGAGGCGGGAAGGAGAGAATGTCCACTCCACAGTGAATATCATGGAGGATAATGTGGTTAGAGAGAAACATTAAGGGGCTGCTGTTATTTATATCCACATAATAAATTACACAGTACATATATATATATAGATGTATGTGTGTTTGTGCTGCTGAAGAACTTATGCAAATATAGATACGATAAAACATAATACAATTCTTCAGCTGATCTTTACTTGCATAATACCCTGTGCATCACATATATACATAATCTGCCATAGCACGGGGAGGACAGTTAAATGAGACAAAAGTAGTTCCCACATTGACAAATTGTTGTTTATTACTAATATTAGGCGTTGTTACATTAATTGTATTTGAATGTGGTATGCCTACACGCATCGATCTACCTCGTACGTTGAGGTACATTTTTAAACCCGACCCACACATTGATATCAGAAATGGTGAGACATTGGTGTTGTCGCAAAATACTTAAGGCCCTGTCACATTACGGCGTATGGCGGGAGCGTATTGAAAACCTACGTATGCCGTGCTTGTGCCAGCCTATGATGACCTTCGGTGAACTTTCGGGTGGGTTTGAACGTATGGGGGACCTATGAGGAGCGTACGAGGAGCGTATGAGGAGCGTATGAGGAGTGTATGGGAGCGTGCTGTGACATTTTTTGACAGTATGGGCCATACGCCCTCATAGGTCGAGTTTTTTTTAGCATGCACAAAAAAATTTGGACGGACGGATTTATGAAAGCGTATGGTGGCGTATGCCTCATACGCTTCACATAAGCCGGCATCTGGCGGCATCTGGCGGCATATGAGTAGCGTATGAGTAGCGTATGAGTAGCGTATACGGCGTATGCTGACGTATATGACGTAAAGCGGCTACGCCGCCATACGCTCCCGCCATACGCCGTAATGTGACAGGGCCTTTAGAGAAACACTATGCACCTACACCGCCCTGAAATAACATTAAGATAATCCCAAAAGCCAACTTGATGTGTGCTCCTTTTAAATGTACGAATGGTCCTGACTTGAATATAAAATAAAATAAGCGAAAACATTACCTTCTTTGGTGCTTTTTAATGGATAAGAATTTCAAAACGCGTTACCAGCACTGATTAATAAGATTATAAATGCTCACCGTTCACATGAATTTTAGCCTCTATTTTTATTTTAAGCGAAATTATTAATTCTAGGTTTATTTTAATCTTTGTTTAAAGCTACATAGTCCGATGGAAACATCACATTTTCAAGACCAAAAGAATCATCTAGATTTTATTCTACATATCTAACTTAGATACTGGTAGTTATTAAACATTTGTCGCCACATAGAAGGGAATACGTAGGCAATTTAATTGAATTGGCTAGTGAAGAAGCCTATCGTGCCTATAGAAGCCTATCGAAGCCTATATTTTTGGTGTGCTTGCCTAAATTAATTGTGCATAATTGCACTGCAAATATTAAACAAATAAAATGTACTTCAAATTAAAAAGATACATTATAGCCATCATCCTAATATATTGATCTCAGAAAAAGCCAGAAACTCAAAACCATCGGACTATGCAACTTTAATTTGTCAGAAAGTCCATTGTGAATTGCGTCAATTTAAATTAGTTTAAATTGTTCAAAATCGCCTCGCGGTCTGCGTCAATTTAACGCGCTGTTTAATTTGACAGGCGCACTTTGTAATTTGTGTCGTTTAAGCATCTGCTTAGTTTCTCAAAAGACATTCTGCGATTTGTGTAACTTCTACATTTGTTTTGCCTAATTTTCTTCTTTTTCTGTCCTTTTTTTTCTTTCTTATTTTGAATACAAATGGCGTGCTTTTTATGCGACATCCATCGTGAGAATAGTGAGTTTTAAATGGATTGGTATGCAGCTACCATGATGTCATTCACATCAGATGACATTTAGTGACAATAGACCAGGTTAGTGACCACACTTGAAATTCAGTGGCAGATTCTGACATTTGGTGACATTCACTGACCAAAGTCTATGTTGAGTGGAAGTAAATAACAATTAGTGATGTAGTATGACATTTAGTGACATTTAACAACATTCACTAAATCAGATGACATTTACTAGGTCACGAATTAGCTCAATGTACTTGATTACATTTATTGACATCCATCGGTAATTAGTGACAGCAGACGGTATTTAGTGACAGCAGATGGTATTTAGTTGACAACATACAGTACTTAGCGACAGCAGATGGTATTTAGTGACATCAGATGATATTTAGTGACAGTATACGGTACTTAGTGACAGAAGACAGTTTTTAGTGACAGCAGACGGTATTTAGTGACAGCAGAGGTATTTAGTGACAGTATGCGGTACTTAGTGACAGAAGACAGTATTTAGTGACAGCAGACGGTATTTAGTGACAGCAGAGGTATTTAGTGACAGCAGACAGTATTTAGTGACAGCAGACGGTATTTAGTGACAGCAGACGGTATTTAGTGACAGCAGACAGTATTTAGTGACAGCAGACAGTATTTAGTGACAGCAGACGGTATTTAGTGACAGCAGAGGTATTTAGTGACAGCAGACGGTATTTAGTGACAGCAGACAGTATTTAGTGACAGCAGACAGTATTTAGTGGCAGCAGACAGTATTTAGTGACAGCAGACGGTACTTAGTGACAGCAGATGGTATTTAGTGACAGCAGATGGTATTTAGTGACAGCAGACAGTATTTAGTGACAGCAGATGGTACTTAGTGACAGCAGACATTACTTAGTGACAGCAGAGGGTACTTAGTGAGAGCAGACGGTACTTAGTGACAGCAGACGGTATTTGGTGACAGCAGATGGTATTTACTGACAGCAGAGAGTATTTAGTGACAGCAGACAGCACTTAGTGACAACAGATTGCACTTAGTGATAGCAGATGGTATTTAGTGACACCAGACATAATTTAGTGACAGCAGACGATGCCACAGGTCGAGGTTGCATAACCATAGAAACGTCGCAATTTCTTAATAGGCTGCACTATGATGATTACAACACTTTTAATTGAATTGTAGCTTCAAGAGAAATCACCCCTTTGATTGATGGCAATAAACCAGCCTTATCAATTCTGACATTAAGAATTCTGGGTCAGATTGAGGTGCTCTTCAGGTGGAAGATGGGGAGGCGTGAATATGAGGTGGTCGAATTACTTTCGGGTTGTTAACTTTTTAATTACAATAAAGATGGCAGACACTAATGCGACAATGTCCCAGAAAGTGTTATGAACAAAGTTTTTTCTTAATAATTTACAAAAAGAAAATGTATGCATGAGCGATTTTCACAACTCAAAATACGTCTTTGTTTTTAGAGAAACGAGAATTTCACCAGACGGATCAGTTGTGTTCTGTGGGAGAATCAGCGTCGATTAAATGTCGACGGATGCGGAGTGGCTTTTAACCTATTATTATTTCAGCTCCAATCCAGATGTAATTGTACATGTTATTTGTAACGTGGGTAATTCATGGCGAGACAGCGAGTCGATCAAATTACAACCTTAATGCGTAATTTTAATTCACACTCCTGCTCCCACCTATCATTAACGGTAGTCACTTCTCCCTTGATCCGAATCTACACTGCTGCCGGGGAGAGGCGGAGAGAGGCGGAGAGAGGCGGAGAGAGGCGGAGAGAGGCGGAGAGAGGTGGAGAGAGGCGGAGAGGGGTGGTGAGGGGTGGTGAGAGGTGGAGAGGGGCGGTGAGAGGTGGAGAGAGCCGGAGAGAGGCGGAGAGAGGCGAGAGGGGTGGTGAGAGGTGGAGAAGGGTGGTGAGAGGTGGAGAGAGGTGGAGAGAGGCAGAGACAGGCGGAGAGGGGTGGTCAGAGGCGGAGAGGGGCGGTGAAAGGCGGAGAGGGGCGGTGAAAGGCGGAGAGAGGTGAAGAGAGGCGGTGAAAGGTGGAGAGAAGCAGAGAGAGGTGGTGAGAGGTGGAGAGTGGTGGTGAGAGGTGGAGAGAGGCAGAGAGAGGCGGAGAGAGGCGGTGAAAGGTGGAGAGAGGCGGAGAGGGGCGGTGAGAGGTGGAGAGAGTTGCAGAGAGGCGGAGAGAGTTGGAGAGAGTTGGAGAGAGTTGGAGAGAGGCGGAGAGAGGCGGGGAGAGGCGGGGAGAGGCAGAGAAGCATGGAGGGGCAGGGAGGGGCGGGGAGAGGAGGAGAGGGGCACGGAGAGGCAGAGAGAGGCGGTGAGAGGCGGAGAGTGGCGGAGAGTGGCGGAGAGAGGCGGAGAGAGGGGGAGAGAGGGGGAGAGTGGCGGAGTGAGGCGGAGAGGCGGTGCAAGGCAGAGAGAGGTGGAGAGAGGCGGAGAGAGGTGGAGAGAGGTGGAGAGAGGCGGGGAGAAGCGGAGAGAAGCGGAGAGAGGCGGAGAGAGGCGGAGGGAGGTGGAGATAGGCGGGGAGAGGTGGAGAGAGGCGGAGAGCGGTGGAGAGCGGTGGAGAGCGGTGGAGAGAGGCGGAGAGAGGCGGGGAGAGGCAGAGTGAGGCAGAGAGAGGCGGAGAAGTGGAGAGAGGTGGAGAGAGGCGGAGAGAGGCGGAGAGAGGCGGGGAGAGGCGGAGAGAGGCGGAGAGAGGTGAGAGAGGTGGGGAGAGGTGGAGAGAGGTGGGGAGAGGCGGAGAGAGGCGGAGAGAGGCAGGCAGAGGCAGGCGGAGGCGGAGAGAGGCAGGCGGAGAGAGGTGGAGAGAGGTGGAGAGAGGTGGGGAGAGGCAGAGAGAAGCAGGGAGAGGCGGAGAGAGGCAGGACAGATGGCGGAGAGAGTTGGAGAGAGCTGGAGAGAGGCGGAGTGAGGCGGAGAGTGGTGCACCAACCATTCCTTACCCTACTGTTTGTTCTGCTAAATGCCTCAGTGCCTAATGTGCAGCGTCCCCTAGCGGACTACGCCTACACTGCATGATATAGCATGGCGGACAGTTGGTTCGGGCCCAATACCCAGCTGAGCCCGTTTATATCAGCCCGCGTAAATCCACTTTCACAAATCGCATCATGCTGGAGACGAGTGTCGCGCGCCGGGCGTGAAACCTCGCGAGATTGCTCGAGGAATATGCTATAAGTTATAGTATAACCTAGTTACTATCCGGGAGACTCTACGTTGGTTCGGATATCAAACAAGTTGGGACGCAAACAAGCAGGGAGGGGAGAAGGGCATGAGGGAGGGTAGGCATTCAACGGAATCAGCTTCCCGAAACCCGGCACAAGGCTAAGCTAGAGCTGACTAGTCTAGACTAGATTAGACTAAGCTAAGCTAAACTAGATTTGACTAGGCAAGACCAGACTAAGATAGATTAGACTAGGTTAAAGTTGCATAGTCCGATGGTTTTGAGTTTCTGTCATTTTTGTGAGGTAAATATACTAAATTGATTGTCATAATCTACTTTTCTTTAATTTGAAGTAACTTTTATTTTGAATGGCTACACTTTAAGATATTTGAAGTGCCAACATGTCAAATTAATTTTGGCAAGCACGCCAAAACTCTGACTCCATAGTTTTAAGCAGTAACAGGTTCTATTAAATTGACTCAGTATCACCTTATATGTGGCAATAAATGCTTAATAAGTGCATCATTATCGAAATTAGATATGTAGAAGCAAATCTAGATAATTGGTTTGGTTTTGAAAATCTGATGCTTCATTGGACTATGCAACTTTAAGCTAGACCAGACTACCCTGGACTATACTAGGGCAAGCTAAACTCGGCTAGACTAGGCAAAACTAGACCAAAGTAGGCAAAGCTAGACCAGACTAGGCAAAGCTAGACTAGAGTAGGCAAAACTATGCTAGGAAAAGCTATCTCCATGTCTCAGGCAACACTCTTCCACTGTTCTAGAATCCCTCGGGCCCCAAGCCCCATATCCAGTAATAACTGTTTAATACATGTGTATAGGTGCGCCGTGCGAGACGGGTGCATTTTAGGGACAGGAAACACCAACTATGTAAAAGCATAACGGAAAACAAAGATACCATCCTTACATTGATTATCTTTACATGTGACACATTTGCATTCGAGAGAACATTACTGCGAGACGACCGGTGTCATGGCGACCTCTGCTGTCGGGAAATGGCATGTAGCTGCCGGAGAATTGGATCACCATATTTAGCTGTTTACTGTGGGAAATTGAATAAACCACCACATGGAAGGCGAGCGGGTGTCACCGAGTGGGGGCAGGGAGGGAGGGCAGGAGGGAAGGAGGGCGGGTGTCACAGAGTGGGGCAGGGGGGAGTGGGAGGGAGTGGGAGGGGAAGGGAGGGGGGAAGGGAGGCGGGGCGGGTGTCGCAGAGTGGGGCATGGAGGGAGGGGGGAGGGAGGGAGAAGGGAGGCGGGCAGGTGTCACAGAGTGGGGCATGGAGGGAGGGGGGGTGGGAGGGAGGGGAAGGGAGGGGGCGGGTGTCGCAGACAGTGTGGGGCATGGAGGGGGGGGGGAGTGAGGGAAGGGAGGCGGCGGGTGTCGCGGTGGGGCAGGAGGGAGGGGGGAGTGAGGGAACGAGGCGGGCGGGTGTCGCAGAGAGGTGGGGGCATGGGGGAGGGGGGAGTGAGGGAAGGGAGGGCGATGGTGTTCACAGAGTGGGGCATGGAGGGAGGGAGGGGGGAGGGAGGAAGGGAGGCGGGCGGGTGTCACAGAGTGGGGCATGGAGGGACGGGGGAGGGAGGGAGGGAGGCGGCGGGTGTCGCAGAGTTGGGCATGGGGGGAGGGGGAGGGGGGAGGGAGGGAAGGGAGGCGGGCGGGCGGTGTCACAGAGTGGGGCATGGAGGGAGGGGGGGAAGGGAAGGAGAGCGGGTGCATGTCACCGAGTGGGGAAGGGAGGGAGGAGGGAGGGATGGAAGGAAGGCGGGCGGGTGTCGCCGAGTGGGGCAGGGAGGGAGGGGGAGGGTGGAGGAGGAGGGGGGGGAGGGGGGAGGAGGTCATGAGCGAGGGTAGGAGGGAGGGGGAGGGGGGAGGGGGGAGGAGGGCATGAGGGAGGGGAGAAGGGCAGGGGGGGGGGGGGTAGCAGGAGGGAGTTTTTGAGTTTCTGCCATTTTCTGAGATAACTACATCAGATTAATTGTTATCATCTACTTTACTCAAGTATGAAGTCACCTTTTTATTTTAAACGGCTAACTTTGGAGATGTTTTAAATGAAAACACGTCAAATTAATGTTGGCAAGTATGTCAAAACTGACACCATAGGCTTCAGTAGCTGACATAGTTAGTAATAATAATCTCCTGTGAAGCAACAAATGCCTTAAAAGTGCAGCAGTATCTAAGTTGAATACAGTACAACCCCGTTAAACCAACCTCGGTTAATCCAAACTTTTTTCGGCGGCCCGGCAAAATACTACCATTTATCATATAAAAAAGTTGGTAAAACCAAAGTCGGTTAATCCAAAGTATCGGTTAATCCAAACAAAATTGTCGGCCCTAGGCCACTTCCGGTTCAGTTAAACCAAACTTTCATGTGGTTTAAGGTCATCTGAGACTTTTTTATATGATAAATGGTAGTATTTTGTCAGGTGGCCGAAAAAAGTTTGGATTAACCAATCATTTGATTTAACCGAGGTTGGTTTAATGGGGTTAAACTGTATATACATTAAAAAAACAATAATCGTAGTATCCAGATACATTGTACATTCATAATGCACCCCGTTTTTGCCAAAGCCAAGTCAAAGCCAAAGCTCGGTTAAACCAATGATCGGTTAATCCAAACAAATTTCTAGGGTCCCTTCAAGTTTGGTTTAACGGGGTTATACTGTATGTAGAAGCAAATCTGGATAAGTGCTTTCGTTTTGATAATTTGATGTTTTCTTCTTACTATGAAGCTTTAAAAACGGCGGAAAAGGGAGCGGATTTGACTGCCTTTGCTGCTTAATTGTGGTTTGATATTCTAGCAACATCTCATGTCATATATTGTTGTTGGATGGACTTTTACGTCTTGGCACATCGAAAGTCATATCAGGACGAGTACGGACTTGTGACAGTGCGACACTCATGGTGACTTTATAGTGCTTCCCCGTTGGGAGACTAGACCGCCGGAACCATGACCCGATATCCCACTCAGTCAAATTATCCTGATACTGAGCTAACCGGTGGGAAGGAGGCAAGAATGTGGGACGGGGTGACACTAACAGGTAAGGGAAAAATAAGCTGGAGAAAGAGTGGTCAGATGGGGGAGTGGCGGAATGAAGGGATGGAGAGAAAAGGAGAACTCGCAAGCGGGGGTTGTTGGGGGTGGGGGTGGGGGGTCCCAGACGGCGCTCGTGTATGTGTTAAATAAGGAGCTCTCTGGGCACGGAACTAAGAAAGAAGGACCGGGAGAAGGGAAGGAGGAAGGAACAGAAGAGCCAAGACTCCCGATTTGGCGGGAAATCTACCTAAAATATAGCAAAATAACCCCAATCTCCAGATTTTCAGCTTTTAATTTTTAAACTCCCGCCAAAGAATCACTTTAGCTTTTAACTTGAATTTTGGGTGGGTTTTTTTTTGCCGCATATATTTAATCAAAATGCAGCACAATGCACCATTTTGTATCATATTTTTTCTTATTTTTTGCTAGACCCTCTCTGTAGAGGGGGAGGGGAGATGTGGGAGAGGGGGGCGGTTCTCCCCCCCCCCCCCTTTGGCCATGCTATATCTCCCTATTTACAATGTGTGTTAGATCAGATGAGATGGCCGAATGAGTTAGAGCGTCCGTCTCCCATGCTGGTAGATTGTGGGGTCGTGGTTTCAAACCCCGGTCGAGTCAAACCAATGACTTAAAAATTGATACTTGTCACTTCCTAGCCAGGCGCTCTACATTATTAGGACAGGGCAAGGACTGGTGTGCTCAGTGTCAGGATAATGCGACTGAGCGGGGTAACAGGTCATGGTGCTGGCGGCCTGGTTTCCCAGTGGGACAGCACTATAAAGTCGCCATGAGTGCGCACTGTCACAAGTCGGTACCCATCCTGATATGACCTTAGATGTTGCTAAGATGTAAAACAACAACAAACAATGTGTGTTTTTAGGAGATCTCCCTACTGAGTCTCTGGAGGGATAACTGCCGGATTAGGGCGACGGGAGGCGGGAAGCAGAAGGCGGGAACAAGCGGATGTGAAATTAACAACTGAAGATGAACGCGCCTGCGCGAGATAAACCAAAATAACGTGACTTGTTGGCGCATCCCCCGCTAATGCACCAACCGTGTCGACCACCATCATCCCACTGAGCAGCCGTGACCTTCGCGCGACCTTGACCTCAAGCAACATGGCCGCCGTCCGCTATGCTAATGGTTGGCATGACAACAGGACATTAGCGATTCCGGCTTGCCGGCTGTAGGCGTTAACTAGATGATACCCTGCTGTCGGGACAGGGTAGCGGTCGGCGTCGGACAGAGACTTGACTGAGGAGTGATTGGGAGATTGTTGTTGTTTACGTCCTAGCAACATCAGGTTATATCAGAATGGGTAGGGCCAACCGACTTGTGACAGTGCACACTCATGGTGACTTTAATTATAGTGTTGCCCCACTGAGAGACGAGGCCGCTAGTACTTATGGCCCTGTCACACTACAAGGTAACGCAGTAGCGTAAGCCGACGCAGGTGAAATTTGGCTATTACTTCGAGATAAGTTACTCGTTTGTTAAGCCTACGTCGAGATACATCGAGATTCGGTGACACACGTCAAGGTTTTGGACATACCCAAAACTTTTGACGTAGCTTACGTTAAACATTCATTAGAGCTATGGTAGACTGACGGAGAGCCAGGAGGAATGTGCAGCCCACACGCTGATAATGTGGTGTTAACGTATCTCGACATAGGACTAACATGTCTCTGACATGTGTCTAACATTAGTCTAACATAAGTCCAACGCGTCTTGACGTATTTGAGGTAGTTGACGAACGGCTGGCGCGTGCAAAACGTATGTAACGTGCGCCAACATTCTTCAAACATAAGCAAACGTGGTGTGAACATTTTGCCTCGCTGTCCTTACGCTGAGCACGGTGGACTGTCGTTAGACTGACGGTGCTCACTTGCAGCCCTGACATCGACTCACATTATGAATTATACCAGAGTCACACGTAGCTACGTTAGGGCGGGCGTAATTACATGAGTGCTATGCTAAGCCGTCGCTAGGGTTTCGCTAGGCTGACGCCGTGTGGCTGGAGGCTCATTAGCCTTACGTTGGGCCTTTTTTTGTTTTACATTCTAACTCGTTGAGACACATTACAACTACGTTGGACCAATGTTTCACCTATGTCCACTATGTTGCACTGACATCCAATTTGGCCCTGAAACGCCGAGGATTTTGACATATGTCAACGTAAAAAAGTGATTTTTACGTTGTCCACTCGCTGGCCTGTTATGTCGTAATGTGACAGGGGTATTAGACCTGATATCCCACAGTCAGATTATTCTGATACTGTCCTAGCCAGTCCTTGCCATATCCTATTAATGCCGAGCGCCTGGCTAGGTAGCGACAAGCATAAATTTGATAATTTTATAAGTCATTGGTTTGACTGGGCTGGGATTCCAACTCCCGACCTTCCGCACGGGAAGCCTGTGCTCTACCGATTCAACCACCACGTTCGGTCGTGTTTGGGAGAAGGTTTGTTTGTTGTTTGTTTGTTGAGGCTTTACATCCTGGCAACATCTAAGTGTCAAATTTACGGATTTTTGGTTCGGAATTATATATTGGCAGAGAGCATTATTATCCTCGGGCGACGGGGTGGGGACCAAGGTTATGTAATAGAAAAGCAATGGGTACCCCACTCGCTGTGTGACATATTAGGCTATGTGAAATATATGTTAATACATAGTGCCCGAGATTATGACGAGATGTTCCTATATAAGAGACAGTTAATGTTTGGTGAAATGTTCCCTCTATGCACCAGTAAGGGTGCAAGTGGAGGAGAAGGACATTTTTAATATATATATTTATTGTAACTGTCTGCAAATACCTGTTACCACAGGGCCGATGGGCAAGCAAACCAGCCATTCTGCATACATTATGGACACCACCTACAGCTGGGTTGAGTGACAGCCACCCCTATTGGGGGTGTCGCCGCCCGGGCTGTGGAGGGTGCCTGATTGGCTGGCTGTGGGAGGCCCAGTCACCTGCGCCCCTTTGCCCCACCTGACCACACAAGCCTCATTTCGATATTGATTATTCTAGACACTCTGATCTATATGCTGCTACAGGCACTACGGGACACTTCTAGATGGACTCTTGAAGTGACAACACTCTACTCCTGACTCTTGAGTGAGATACACTCTTCTCTTGAGCAGGAACCCAGACACTCTGTCTGATGCTCCACCTTTCATATACAAACTGAGCTGGGTGCAACAACCATGGCACTCCGGTTCAATGGGCTGTAGGCACTGATTCTGATACATACTAACTAGAGTAATGAGGCTCTGTGTGGACAGAAGGTAAGGGGTCAGGGTGATAGGTCACTACTAGGTGAACAGGAGTTGAGTATGTTGGAGAGGGGCGTCAGGTGTGATCTGACAGACAGTTGTCAGAACGCACATGGGAAGATTTTGTGGTATAACTGGGGCTCTGACGGCCGGGAATCCAGTAATATTACATAAGGTTATATCAGGACAGGTACCGATGTCTGACTGCGTACTCTTGACAACTTTACAGTGCTATCCCACTGGGATACCAGTCTGCCGGCACCATGACCTCATTTCCTACTCGGTCACATTATGCTGACACCGAGCTAACCAGTGCATGCCTAAATTAATTAGGCATGTTTTTGCTTCAACTATCTCCAAAATTGGCCATTCAAAATAAAAAGATACTCCAAGCTAATTAAACTAGAGCATAGCGATCAACTTAATGTATTCATTTACCTCAGAAAATGGCCAAAACTCAAAACCATCGGACCATGTAACTTTAACACGGCCCCAATGCATCCATACACCAGTGATACACTCAGATACAATGTCTGACAGCTGAGAGCGAGAGCGAGCAGGGAGTCGCCTACATAAGTGAGTTCTGCAGGTAATTGTTTCTATCGTGTGTGTCTGGGTGGGCGTAATCGATTAATCAACTCGGGTCACCCGAGCCACTTTTTGGCGCATGCGCACATCTTAGTCTCGGGTCGAGTAATCGAATACGCTTCTCCACACTCGGGGTGAAAAAAAATGTTGGCTTAATCAAAAAATATTTTTGTTTAAATAACCGATATAACTACAGCAAAATAGGATTTAAAGTATTTTATGATTGCATAGTTTAGCTATATTTCCATTTCATTAATCTGTGTTATTAGCACAAAAAAAACATGTAGGACTGGTACTGGTAGCTCTTATCCTGCAGGATGGAACCAGAATAAATGTGACATCATCATTCCTAGCAAACCCCAGCCAAGAGATAACTCCACTCGCGGTGTTCGATTTGAAATTCTAGCAACTCGGGTGACCCGAATCGCCTGGGTCGTGTTAATTGATTACGCCTGGTGTGATGTGTGGTGTGGGGGTGTAAAAGCCCTGTCACACTATGACGCTTCTCGCCGGCGACCCGGCGACGTGTGGTGTTTTTGGGCGATAATTAGTGAAATATCGAGATACGCTGGGGGCGCGTTATGCGCGCGTCGGTATACGTCGGTACACGTCGGTACACGTCGTTACACTATCTTTGATGTCGATGGTCGGCGGACAACGTCGGCGCGCGTTGCCGGTCGCCCAAGGTTTTAAGCATGTAAAAAAAAAGCCAACGACCGGCAGCGCGCCCCAGTGTACAGTTAAGGACGTTAGGCGGACGTCGACACATGTTACAAGTGCATTGGAAGGACATTGCTCACACGTTGCTGTGTGTGTGTCTCTGTGTGTGTCTCTGTGTCTCTATGTGTGTGTCTGTCTCTGTGTGTGTCTCTGTGTCTGTGTCTCTGTCTGTGTTTCTGTGTCTGTCTCTGATTGTGTCTCTGTGTCTGTATGTGTCTCTGTATGTGTCTGTGTATGTGTCTCTGTCTCTGTGTCTGTCTCTGTATGTGTCTCTGTATGTGTCTATGTCTGTGTCTCTGTCTGTGTCTCTGTCTGTGTATCTGTGTGTGTTTCTGTGTGTGTCTCTGTGTGTGTCTCTGTCTGTGTGTCTGTGTCTGTCACTGTATGTGTCTGTGTCTGTCTCACACCCAGACCTGCCAGCACCACTATGTCTATTTACATCCCACTCAGGCACCACCAGCCTATACATATATATATATATATATATATATATATACATATATATATACATACATATATACATACATATATACATACATATACATATACATATACATATATATAATATATATATATATACATACATGCGCCTGGTTACATACACCGATCAGTAATAGAACATTTGCATTCCCCCTATGCCGTATATCGGAATATTTTACAACGCGTCTAACTAGGTCATGGAACTTACTGGGTTTAAGAAATCAAATTGTCTGCAGAGGTAATCTGTCTGCTATAGGACATCATTCCTCTGATGGAAGGTTTCCTGGTAAGTTTTTATTTGGGGGGAAGGCGGGGTGACAGGAACACAGGTCGATTCTGCAGGTAATTGGGTTTTCTGCGAACCAGCGAAATATGAAATATAGAAATGGAACCAGACGCAGCAACGTGCACCGGTTTACTAGAACATGGTGGACCAGATCCACCAAACAAAACTAAACACATACAAATATGGAGGTGGAACCCGTCAGTGATCTCTTAATCAAACATTGCGCCACCTAGTGGGAAAACAACTGTAGTGCAATTTCAAAGTATCTAATTTTGACGCTATGTGTGTAAGGCTATGTAAAACAGCTCCGTTTTGAGTGTCGGTATTTATTCTGCCCATAACATATAAGCTCCCGCGAGGGTGCTTGTTTTCAACGCTGGACAGCTGTGATACTCGTTTTGGTCTGGTCCAGCACCCAGGAATGTTTACCTGTTCCTGCCCGGGCCAGCCTTTTGCTGTTTTGGGTGTTAGTAGTCTCTATGTTAGTTTTTTGCGTATTTTTCCAGAGATTATTGAACAGTTCAGGCGCAAAACCACATAAATGCCAATCGAAAAGTGATGATAAACATTAGAATCAAACCTTCAAAAACTTAATTTTGTTATATTCCTTCTTTTTTGTTCATTGCACCATAACCATGTGATCATATTAAAAGTGGAATTAGTGAGAATTAAAATTATTTTCACATAAAAATTATTTTCACATAAAAATCTACATTTTTGGATTGGTGTTTACAAGGTTTTGCGCCTGAAGTCTTCATATTACAAGTTGGCGGTCTGTCTGGCCTATTTTTATTAATGTTTTCATTATGCATGTCAGTACACAGCGAGAGGAGAGCAGTCAGCATCTAATGGCCACTGAAAGCGAGTCTAAATCCTCCATTCACACACACACACACGTTAAGTCGCCTCAACTAGTTTGCTTCATCTAAGTCGCCTCAAAACGTCCACGTGAATGCGTCATTGAGGCAAATTAGGGTTGAATCGACTCAACTAGTTTGTCTCATGTAGACCGCCTTACGAGGCGGATTAGATGAGACAAACTAGTTGAGGCGACTTAAAGCCCATGTACAGCCAACATTTTGCTTTACGAAATGTGACAGTGACACACTTGGGTGCCCTCCAGACAGATATATATACACTGACCACAGAATATAATATAGACCATTCTCTATCATCTAAGTAAACTGGTACTTGTATCTTAAAGAATCTCTCCGACCACTTTCTTATTACATGGCATCGCTGTCAGGGTAGGACAATAAGGACCACCCGGTTGCCCAGGACACCTAGTTTACTAGGTCGGGCAAGTGAAGTTCTCGGTGACCTGCCCGAACAGGCAAGTAATTAATTTTCTAATCTGCAGTAGCAAATTTCAGTTTCAATTGGCTCACTTGGGCTTGGGCAAGTAGTTTTGCCACTCGGGCAAGTAGAAAATTCAGTCACTTGCCCGATTGGGCAAGTGGGAAAAAAGTTACTGTTCTACCCTGGCTGTAGATTAAACTGACCTGGTAATAGGCTGTTGACACTGGAACTGTACTCCGACAAATGCTCTCGAAGCACCCCTTTTCAGTTTGTGTAACTGAATATGTGGAGGGAGAGTCCCACAATGGCTTGTGTGCAAGTGCAACTTAAAGGGGTTCCCCGGTTTCCTCCGGTCTGTGGGGAACCATATTTGGTCATGTGGGAAACCATATTAGGTCATGTGATGAGGGAATTCCACCTGTGAAGTCATTCATACATTATAATCAGTGTGTTTGGTGCCTCAATCTACTGATTATACCAGACGACTCTTTAAGCGCTGGTAGCCGGGTTCCAGACGCTGTGATCCGCTTCCACATATTAAACCAGCCTAGACGCTAGACACCTAACTCACCCGCTTCGCCTACTCCATACACTCCATACACTCCATACACTCCATACACTCCATACACTCCAAACACTCCAAACACTCCACCCACTGCACTCACTCCACACACTCGACCCACTCCGTTCACTCTGTTTACTCGATTCACTTCAAACACTTCATTCACTCACTTCACCCACATCACCCACATACACATCACACACTTCCTCACTTCACACACCTCACTTCACACACTTCAATAAAATCTTCAAAGGTCAAGTCTAAGCTCCAATAAACGCCATCCATCATTGTGTGCATTAAGGTAGAAAAAAGCAAAATATCAATTATTCAAGATATTCAATCATGAATCGCAGAACCTTCAAATACTTGGACGAAAAGATGCTGATCACTTTGTACAAGAGCCAAGTACGGCCAATACTAGAGTATGGAGTCACTATATGGCACCCAATGTTGAAGAAGGATATTAAATCCATTGAAGCTGTTCAGAGAAGGTTAACTAAGCTAGTGCCACATCTGAAGGACTTTAGTTATCCAGACAGACTCAGGAGACTCAAGTTACCAAGCCTCACATACAGAAGATTTCGTGGGGACATGATCAACACGTGGAAGTTCCTGAATGCTGAGTATAATGTGGATGAGGCCTTGCTATTCAGACGCATACAGGGAAGCAATACCAGAGGTCACTCCAAGAAGCTTTTCAAGCCAAGGTACAACAGCTCACTCAGAGGGGCCTTCTTTTCACAGCGAGTGATAAACATGTGGAATGATGAGCTACCGGAAGAAGCGGTGGAGGCAGCTACCATGAATCAATTCAAGAATGCGCTGGACAGGGCCTAGGCCAGGGCCAGAGAAACATTCCTGTACAATTTCGAGGCTGCATACCATTAGAGCTGAGAGCTACGAGCTTTGTATAGGCTACCACAAGCCTGCATCAAAGAAGAGGATAATAATAATAATGTACTAAATTCATCTAACACATCTGTATTTCTCAGCGATATGGTTCAATTGTATTCTAATTACAGTGAAACATTTGCCCTTCGAAGCACTATTTTTAAAAACGACTACAGTGAACGAAAAGAAAACTTACAAGAAAACATTGATTGATTGATTGGTGGTTGCTTTACGCCGTGTCGGCAGCATAGGCCATATTCACAGCGAAAACAAATAAAACTGCAGGGTGATACCTTCGGCTTTCCTATCACTCTTCTAACCCAAGGTTGGCTCTATATATATACACAAAGACCCTATAATACTAAGACGGCTCACTCAGCCTGTACTGTGTAATCAAAATGATCAAACCCACCACTTGGTGCGCTGGCTGTTATCTTGGTTAAACAGGTGCTATATTATATGTATAAATGAATATATGAATGTGAAAGATGTGTGATGGTGGCGATGCTGATGACGATGCTGATGATGATGCTGATGATGATGCTGATGATATGTATTTGTTCATAACAATTTCATATTGATGTGTATTCATACTTACCTATCTCATGTATAACATAATTGTATGTGTTTACATGTGAAAGACCAACCAGCAGCCAGGCTGATCAAACCCACCACAAGGTGGCACTGCGAAATTTACATGGCCCATTACCATGGGAGAGATAGGGAGTGAGCCGTCTTAGTATTATAGGGTCTTTGATATACACAAGACTTGTGCAAAGTTACATTTAAGAGCATTTCTTCGGAAACAGAATTGGCTAGGATAATCTGGAAAGCCATACTGGAGGGTCAATACAGATATGAGTATTGATACTCGATCAGATCTGGAATAGCAATCATATTCAATAATCTCTGTAAAGAAAACACTTGCTAAAATTAGAGCATAGAATATAGAAATTGTGAATACAAAATATCTCTAATATCTGTCTCTTAGAATTAATCAAGTCACATTGACCTAATTTAATGCCCAATAATTAGTCGAATTAGCAATTACTTTTTCTTGAAGATTTATACTGCCTATCATAGATAAGTCTGAATAGACTTGTTTTCACCATTAGACAGTTTGTCGATAGAAAGCCAGAGTCTACACTTTTACCGACCCAAGGGATTTTTAACCTCCCACACCACATAGACATGGTATGACAGCAACCAGCCTTTGATGATGCTTTAAGTTATACACAGCGGTGTAAATCCAAATTGGGAGAGGTGGGGGGGCACAGGGAATCGAACTACCAACCTTCAGATTAGGAGTCGGACCTAGAAAAAGGCAAGACACTCTAACCACTCTGTCACCAATGGCGACTAGAAGCTCCTCTATGTGCAGTTTAGCGGCATTCCTTACAGAAATATTAGTGCTCTCTTGATGAAATAGTCACAGCCTGTATCCTTTATGATGCTATTGACTGCATGAATGTCAACTATATTGAGCTTAAGTGCCACTAATACCTACTCTGCACGCCCATTGAAGGATCAGATCATAGCTCCTGTGTTGGAACTAAAATATCACGACGCTATGACGTCAGCACTTCACTAACCACTAGACTCAAAGGGCGTAATCGAAGTATCAACTCGGGTCACCCGAGCGACTTTTTGGCACATGCGCACATCATACAGTCTCGGGTTGAATAAACGAATACGCTTGGGGTGGACAAAATGGTGGCCTAATTTGAAACTTAATTTTTTTTCTTCTCAAAAACCAATAGAAATACAGTAAAATAGGATTTAAAGTATTTTATGATTGTAGAAGCTGAAAATCTGGGCTATTAAAAAAAAAGTATTAAAACAACACGTATGAGTTGTACCGGTAGCTGTTATGCTACAGGTACCAGCACAGATGTGACGTCATCGCTCCTAGGAAATCCCAGCCAAGAGGTGGGTACTGGGGTCGGATCGTTTTGCACACGGCACATGTATTTCTCGAATCCACTCATGGTGCTCGATTTGAAATTCTGAATACTCGGGTGACCCGAATCGCCCGGGCCATGTTAATCGATTACGGCCAGAATGACCGCAGTAAGTTTCTAACTAGCACTCAGCACCCGATGTTATCGCACAGTACTTAAAGGCTTGGTGGTCACGTGAATTTAACATGCATTTTTTAAATTAATAGTCGGTAAATATTAACTGCATTGCACATAGACGGACGACGACGACCCGACACGGTGGCCGAATCGGTAGAGCGCGGGCCTCACGTGTGGGATATGGGGGGGGGGGGGGGTTGTTTCTCGGTCGAGTCAAACCAATGACTTATAAAAATTGATATTTGTTGCTTCCTAGCCTGGCGCTCAGTATTAATAGGATTGGGAAAGAACTGGTTAGCTCAGTGTCAGGATAATGTGACTGAGTTGAATATTGGGTTATGTTTCCAGCAGCCTGATTTCCCAGTGGGGCAGCACTATAAAAAGTTGCCATGAGAGTGCACTATCACGAGTCGATACCAACCTGATATGACCTTAGATGTTGCCAGGACATAAAACTTTCAATTCACAATATTTGTCAAAGTAGACCTTGTGATACTTTCCCTGTTGATCTCAATTGAAATGAATTGTTTCTTTATAAACATTTCTCAGTAGTTAGCGATCCATGAGTTTAGGAATATTTAGTAGGTTCTATTTTAATAGAGAAAACCTATTGAACTATACAAATGTTCCCTGGCCTACATCACTTTAAACAGCTGAGGCGGGTCATTGGGACTGAATAACTCGATTAGTTCGAGCTTTGACCACAGGGACCCTTAAGGTAAGATTCCATGTACGTGGTATGCTTCATGCGAATGCGGCATGCGGTGTTGATATCAAGGCGATTGTTGGTGTTTCTTTCCACAAATTTGTGAAGGAAAGTCAAAGTTACTGTTGTTTTCTATGGCAAATGGGGCTGCATTTGCATTCACATTTGCCCCGATCAGTCCTCGTAGTGATCCACTTCTCACATTCGCATTCGCATTCACATTCACATTAGGACATATGAAAGCATTGCTGCGTGTTCACAAGCTTTTCCATTTTTTGCCACATTTGCATTTTCATTCGTATAGCACATACCGCGTATATGGAATCTTAGTTTTTAGCCTCGATTAGGCTCTAAAAAAACTGCCAAAGAATGAGTACTTTCAAGATATACGATCCATTAATAATGATTTTTGGTGATAATTCTGAATCAGTAAAGATGTGTTGGTCATGTTACTACTCCTTTAAATTGCCATAGCTTTTCCATAGGAAATGAGGAACCACTGACTTGAGCATGATCAAGTTGGTAAAGCTATCTGTCATTTAAATGAAATACGGTCGTGGTGATGCTGTTTGTTTGTTTGTTATTGTTTTACATCCTAGCAACATCTAACGTCATATCAGAATGGGTATTGACTTGGGACAGTCCACACTCATGATGATTTTATAGTGCGGTCCCACTGGGAAACCAGATTGGCAGCACCATGACCCAATATCAAAGTCACATTATCTTGATATCGGGTGAACCAGTACTTGCCATATCCTAATAAAGCTGAGTCCCAGGTTAGATAGTGACAAGTATAAATTGTATAAGTCATTGCTTTGACTCGGCTGGAACTCAGACTATCGGCCTTCCGCATAGGAAGTCTGTGCTGGAGCGGGACATAGCTCAGGCGGTAGAGTGTCCACCTGTAAAGGTGTCAGTCATCCTATCGATCCTGCTCAGTGGACCCATTTTCAGTTTGGGATATTTTACGTTCCAACCATTGGTCCACAACTGGTTCATCAAAAGCTGTGGTATGTGCTGTCCTGTCTGTGGGAAAGTGCATATAAAAGACTCCTTGCTGCTTATCGGAAAGAGTAGCCTATGTGGCAGCAGTGAGTTTCCTCCAAAGAAACATGTCAGAATGACCATATGTTTGACATCTAATAGCCGATGATAAAAAAATCAATGTGCTCTAGAGGCGTCGTTAAATAAAACAAGCTTTACTTTTGGGAAGCCTGCACTCTACCAGTTCGGCCACCGCGTTGGTTTTTTTGTGGCAGCAGATTACCCATCTTTGATTGGTTCCCATATGCTACAATTACACATCCTCCACTGCAACCCATATGTATTCATTTATACATATTAGGTAGTGCCATTGCATTGTAAGCAAATGAGTGAACGCCGCACGAGCCTCGTTTCCGATCACATAAGGTCTATCGGTCTGAGGGCCTAATGAGGGTTGCGGGGAGGGGCGGGGTGTGTGGGTGTATCAGGAAACGGTGTAACTGGTTCAACGCTGGGACCTGTCTGTGTGTGGTGGCAGAGTCGTGATAGATCACCACAGACGAAGCACCAGCAAGCCGCTGTGGCCGGCTCAGAACGCTGAGGTCTCTGAATAGACCTTATTCAGGCCGGACTGAGAACGAGCATTCACACACTGCCTTCACTCATTGGTTTACAATGCAGTGGAGTAAGTATAAAAGAATTGATGAATATATAAATATGGCATGGGACGGAGAGATAATCCTTGTGTGCTGCAACCGATTGGACTAGTCGCTGAGGGTGTCACTGATGACAATAACATACTAAAGTAGATTAAGGTACCTGAGTGATTGCCAGCTGGACTATCAGGGCAGAGGTTGATGCATTACAGGAACAGATGGGGCAGAGACTAACATTAGTGACAAGGAAACACCAAACTGAAATGCAGAGAGTGACAGTTGCCAGTTTGACTGGTCTACTAAAATGTGTTTTCCTAATCTAACCTTTACCTGCTAAAATTGACTACATCGTATGTAGATGAATGTCTTTTGTTTGTTTTCTGTTTGCTTTTTCTTCCCTCCTGCCTTTATACCATTGGTGCCGATCCCCAAGAATGAAAATGTGTGTTCTTAATACATGTATTGGTAGTAAAGCACTATTTTTTGCAATAATGAGGAATGCTTGAATTTAAGTGTTTGCTTCAACATTCAAATATCCATGTAAACAATGTGAGATATTGGTGGTAGTAATGTGCTGAAAACTGTGTGTGTTTTTGTTGTCGTTTTGTTGTTTTGTTCAGTGGTGCCCATGGTTACAGTTTTGTTAATGAAACCATGGGGTTTATGGATTGAACATAGTACTTGACCGTATGTTAAGGCTGTCACACCTCAACGGATTGGGGAAACGGAAAGAAAGCGAACAAAGTCCATTTATATCTGGCAAGGTCTGGTTTGTGTCCATTGCATATCTGTTGATATCCGTTGATATCCGTTGATATCTGGGCCGATCAGTTACAAGTTGTGAGCATGCACAAAACTTGTAACGGATTGCGCCGGACTGACGTATGCAATTATTATCCATCACCGTCCATTCCCCACCCATTCCTGTCCATTCCCGTCCGTTACAGATCCATTATACGTCCGTTGCCGTTCGTTCTAGTTCTTTTTGTATACTGAATTGTCCATTGATCGTTAGATACATTATCAACCGTTACCATCCATTACCGTCTGTTACCCGTCCGTTACCATCTGTTACCCGCCCGTTACCATTCATTACAGAATCACACTGGACTAGAATATTTTTGTCCGGCTCTATCCGTTTCCTTAATCCGGCGAGGTATGACAGGGGCTTTAACTGTAATGACTGGAACAGTGGAAGTCGGCAACCAGTGAGGACCACAAAGAGACATTTTTGCTACCACTTGTGACCACTTTGGGTCGCAAGCCTAGTGTGACTAGGGTAATAAGCAGTATGTCGGCAAACAAAGGCCATCGCCTTCTCCCTGACGAGAAACTCTGCTATGCAACACAAACCACACAATAAAAAAAACAGCAACGCTATTGTTGGCGATGACCAAATACGCCAGCGGACTTGAAACGAACGCGACCAACTGAAAGAAAACCAACGACAAGTCGAACTTCACTCACCTTGACTCTGTGATCGCCGCATCTGCCGCACCTTCGCGGCGCATCCAAGCACCACCATGTTTATGCCGGTTGTCTTGACAACGTAAAATCCACGCCGGGAAAATGTCACTCTGTCGTCTGCTTATCGACTCCAACGCTGTACCGTCGTAAATCCACTGAGTCCGTCATTGCGCTCCGACTGTTTCCGAAGAGCGCCACCAGGTGGTGCGCACACCCCATAATCACGTGAGCATTAAGACGCCGAGCGGTGTCGCCGGAATATGTGGGGGGCTGTATCAGACGCGCATAACGAGTGGCAAATTATGTCTCATCTAAAAGCGCCATGACAGACTCAACATCAAATGCTCCGCCTGACAAATCAAGTTTCGCGGAAACAAATTGAGGTCATCAACATTCCTCAATAAAGTAATCTCTTTTATTTTAAATTTATTTTTGCTTCATGTTGTTCCAATTTGGGGGGGGGGGGGGTATTATTCAATTGGATAATATTCCTTTTTCTTTTCTTTAACAAAAAAATTATTATCAAATTGGTGCTCCTGGTGTTCCAGACATGCGAAAGTTGCCGAATACAGTGGTTTTGCACATAACAGGTATTCGCAGCAAGCATTTAGATAGAAGTCAGCACTCAAGAGCATCAACATCGACAGCAGTATTGCCGCTGCACCGGAAATAATTAACACAGGTGCTGAGGGATCCTCAGGTGGCAGATTTAATCCAGAGTCGAGTCAAACCTGACACTCACAAGTTTTATACTTCTCCACACCTACCCTGGCTCGGGGCATTCCTAGTATAATGCAAGGACTGGTCAGCTCAGTGTATTCCTAGGATAATGTCATAGAGGAGAGCAAGGACTGATCAGCTTAGTGGATTCCTAGGATAATGTCATAGGAGAGCGCAAGGATTCGCCAGCTTAGTGTATTCCTATGATAATGCCTTAGGATAGCGCAAGGACTGATCAGCTTAGTGGATTCCTAGGATAATGCCATAGGAGAGCGCAAGGATTCGCCAGCTTAGTGTATTCCTATGATAATGCCTTAGGATAGCGCATGGACTGGTCAGCTTAGTGTATTCCTAGGATAATGCCATAGGAGAGCGCAAGGAGTCGTCAGCTTAGTGGATTCCTAGGAAAATCCTGGGACTGGCTGACTTAGTGTATTCCTAAAATAGCACATGGATTGGTTGGCTTAATGTCAGGATATTGCAATTAGGTGAGATGGGTCAGGTATTGGGTAGTGGTGACATGATACCCTAGTGAGACAGCACTATAAAACCACAAAAGGCATGTACTGTCAGAAGTCCAGAAGCCGTCCCGATATAACAATAGCCCTTGCTGGGGTGTGAAACCCCAATCAATTATCAATGAACAAGCATCACTCAGTAATCAATCAATCAATAATCAATCCATTACCAATCAATTATCAATCGATTAACCGCAGCAAACGCGGCAACCTCACGTTCCCTAAATGTTCAGAATGAACACTATCCTCTGTTCTATGTTGGTATTTAGGAGAGCATGACGCTTACTCATGTATTGCATCCGCACGTATATATCTGTATTGTATGTGCATGAGTGTAGATATGTGGGTGTGTGTGTAGGTATGTGGGTGTACGTATGTGGGTGCGGATGTGGGTGTAGGTATGTGTATGCGGATGTGGGTGTAGGTATGTGGGTGTGTGGGTGGGGATGTGGTTATAGGTATGTGGGTGTGTGGATGTGGGTATAGGTATGTGGGTGTGTGGGCGTAGGCTTGTGTATGTGTGGGTGTAGGTAGGTGGGTGTGTGGGTGTAGGTATGTGGGTGTGTGGGTGTGTGTGGGTGTAGGTATGTGGGTGGGTGGGCATAGGTATGTGGGTGTGTGGATGTGGGTATAGGTATGTGGGTGTGTGGATGTGGGTGTAGGTATGTGGGTGTGTGGGTAGGTGTGGGTGTAGGTATGTGTGTGTGGGTGTAGGTATGTGTGGATGTGGTTGTAGGTATGTGGGTGTGTGGGTGTGTGTGGGTGTAGGTATGTGGGTGGGTGGGCGTAGGTATGTGGGTGTGTGGATGTGGGTATAGGTATGTGGGTGTGTGGGTGGATGTGAGTGGCAGTAAGTAGAGAGATGATGACACAATCGCCAATTTCGGGTCCAGCTTGGCTTGGTGTGGGTGTGGGTGTGGGTGTGTGTGTGTGGGGGGGGGGGGGGGGGGGGGTATTTTCAGATCAGACACTCACTGCGCCCGAAGGTTGCAACAGGCTGCAACACTTGCATGGGCGCACGTGCAAGGCGATCCCATGGTCATGGCCGGCGCAGAGCAGACGACTTCGGGGAGTTGTGGGAAGCAGCTGTCCGGAGGAGAGAAGACCCTCGGTCCCGGTGATTCAGCAAACACCTGCCCTTATATCGCCCACTCCTTCGTCAGCCGGGCACCAGCCTGATGCTGCTGATCCTTCCGCCACAGATACAGACAGGCAATGGCCGGCCCCGCCCAGCCCCGGCCTCCCACACGCCGGGAACCGGCTATTCTCCTGATAGTAACGCGATAGGCATCTGCCATCAAGCAGTCAGGCACGGCCTGCGTCCAATTCAGTCCGTCCGGCGCAAATGAGAATTCAATTCAATTCCCGATTGCTTCAGTGGAAGAGTGCTCAGCGTCCGGACCAGCTCCTGTGAGGGTTACTTCGGGGGGGGGGGGGGGGGGGGGGAGATGATGCGTATGTGCGCATTCTTTCCTGTCTGTGTTGAGGAATATCGACCGAAGAGGAAGATGTTTATGTGTGCGTTTCTTCGTTTCTTCAGCACACAGACATGTCAGGTCCATATGGCATCCATGGATATAAATGGGAAGATGATGCGTATGTGCGCATTCTTTCCTGTCTGTGTTGAGGAATATCGACTGAAGAGGAAGATGATGTTTATGTGTGTTTCTTCCTGCCTGTCTTGAGGAATATCGACACAAGAGGAAGATGATGTGTATGTGTGCGTTCTATCCTGCTTGTGTTGAGGAATATCGACCGAAGAGGAAGATGATGTGTATGTGTGCATTCCTTCCTGTCTGTGTTGAGGAATATCGACACAGGAGGAAGATGATGTTTAGGTGTGCGTTTCTTCCTGCCTGTCTTGAGGAATATCGACCCAAGAGGAAGATGATGTGTATGTGTGCGTTCTATCCTGCTTGTGCTGAGGAATATCAACCGAAGAGGAAGATGATGTGTATGTGTGCATTCCTTCCTGTCTGTCTTGAGGAATATTGACACAAGAGGAAGATGATGTGTATGTGTGCGTTCTTTCCTGTCTGTCTTGAGGAATATCGACCGAAGAGGAAGATAATGTGTATGTGTGCATTCCTTCCTGTCTGTCTTGAGGAATATCGATGCAAGAGGAAGATGATGTGTATGTGTGCATTCCTTCCTGTCTGTGTTGAGGAATATCGACCCAAGAGGAAGATGATGTGTATGTGAGCGTTCCTTCCTGTCTGTCTTGAGGAATGTCGACGCAAGAAGATCCTGTCTTCATATGAAAAGTCCTGTAGCAAAGAGAAGAAGGGACAGAATTATTTTTATGTTAATGAGTCAGTTCAATAAGATGGCGGTGTGTTCGGGGATGTTCAAAGACGTCAGCATTTTCTACTTTCCCAGACACCCTCCCCTAACTTCGTCCCCAGCCCCCCCCCCCCGACCCCTCTCCCTCAAAGTAGTATACATCAACATTTTACTACAGACCCAGATTTTTTGTTTGTTTGTTTGTTGTTTTATGTCCTGGCAACATCTAAGGTCATATCAGGACCCAGATGGGGTGGACAAGTGAGTTGAGCAACCACCTCCTGTTTTTGTAGGTCATGGGATTCGAACCCCCAGGTTTTAACCGATGTCGAGTCACACCAATCACTGAACAAGTTATACTTGTCACCAAAGAGCCTGGCATGTACAAGCTACAGTAAAACCCTGTTAAACCAAGTTCGGTTAAACCAAACGATCGGTTAATCCAAACTTTTTTCGGCGGCCCGGCAAAATACTACCATTTATCATATAAAAAAGTTGGTTAAACCAAGGTCAGTTAATCCAAAGTATCGGTTAATCCAAACAAAATTGTCGTCCCCAGGCCACTTCCGGTACAGTTAAACCAAACTTTCATGTGGTTTTAAGGTCATCTGAGACTTTTTTATATGATAAATGGTAGTATTTTGCCAGGTCGCCGAAAGAAGTTTGGATTAACCGATCGTTTGATATAACCGAGGTTGGTTTAATGGGGTTAAACTGTATATACATAAAAGAACAATAATCATAGTCTCCACATACAGTGTACATTCATAATGCACCCTCGTTTTTGCCAAAGCCAAGTCAAAGTCAAAGCTTGGTTAAACCAATGATCGGTTAATCCCAACAAATTTCTAGGGTCCCTTCAAGTTTGGTTTAACGGGGTTATACTGTACTTGGATAGGGCTAGGAGTAGTGGAATGAGGAAGACCAATTGTCCACAATTGAAAATTCCCTCAATTAATCAACTTGTATTAAGCGATAAAAATGTGTACTTTACTGACGGTCCCATTCCCATTGTTGTATGCTTGGTACAACCGTGAAAATGTTCACAACTTTGGACGACCCCTAATTTGCCAATGATATTAAAGCTGCATAATCTGATGAAAATATCAAATTCTCAAAACCAAAACAATTCACCCTAATCATGCGCGACCTAATTAGGCATCAGAACGAGGCTGAGTAAGCGTCGGTATTGGAAATGGCCATAAGACATTGCTGTGTGCCGATGTGTATGAACTACTACATAAATTAAAGGAGTAAAATTTGAAGATATTCACTTTTGAAACTATCATATTCATTTTTGCATACTTTTTTTTCTATTTATTGGTCAATTTTCATGAAGATTTCAGTAGGCAATGTTAACAAAGTCACTTACCTTGGCTGTCAATCTTTTCTTAAATTCAAAATTGCATAAGTTTCTTAATATAGGTATATTTAAAAAATATATTTTAACCCTTTTAAAGCTTTTATTAATTTGTAATTACTAAGAGTAGTTGTTTAACTGTGTTGCACGGATAGCTACACTGACAGTGCTGCATTACATGATACCACCATAACTATGCAGACTTGAAGTTGACAGTCACATTGTAGTTAAAGAATGGGAAAAAAAAATCACCATGCAAGTGTCACCCAATCTTCGTGAAAATTGGCCAATAGATGATCAATATGTTACTTTAAAAAATGAATACCCTCAAATTTGAGTGATTTCGAGAAGTTTTGGTTGACAAAAAAGTATTCACATTACTTTACATACAGCACCGCCTCGCAGATGCATAAGTGCCCTCGGTCTGGTTTCAACATGGCCACGGTGTGAATAGGGTGAATTACCTAGATTTGAGTCTACATATCTAACTTAGATACTGGTGCACTTATTAAACATTTGTCATCACATAGAAGGGAATAATGATGGAATTTAATTGAATCTGTTACGGCAGAAGCCTATGGTTTCAGAATTTTGCCGTGCTTGCCAAAATTAATTTGGCATGTTTCTACTTCAAATATCTCAAACTTTAGCCATTTAAAATAAAAGTTACTTCAAATGAAAGTAAGGTAGATTATAACGATCAACCTAATATATCTAGCTCAGAAAATGATAGAAACTCAAAACCATCGGACTCTGCAACTTTAAACAATTAAGGTGCCGACGACAGGGGTCGCGCTACTCTATTGTGTACTAGTGCTTTCCGAAGACATGAGATGGCGCCACACTTGCCTACGTATTTTACCTGTATAACTCAGTTAACCCTCCCTACTAGTGTTCACTAGGGCTGCGTTCAAAGTGTGCCTCAGAGATATTCCGGATGTCGCGCTAGTCTGAATGATTTTAGCAGTTGGGTGCCTCGAAAATGGCAGTCTCCATAGGGTACAGCCATTTGCAATTGAAAAGAAGAACTCTGATTGGCTGAAACCACTGAATTTGGTGGCCATTTTGGAGGTGCTTTTTGCCTCCTACCTGAGAAGCTAGACGTCTCGGAGTCGACTCCGAGGTGCACCCTGAACACATATGAGAATGTCTCAAAAGATGCTAAGCAATATGGGACAAAACTTTGTCCATTTTAACGATCAACATACTATCTGCTTATGCATTTGCTCAGGATAAACTGATTTGTTTTTGTACACAGTCTTTCATAATCCCAATAGAATACATATTGATTTGAAGCAAATGTCTGTGTGTTTTCAGTGTAACCGTTTCTATGCTGTTTTATGTCAATCATTACAATGGACAAAAAAAAGAAAGAAGAGTTATCACCTTTTGACCAGGCTCATATAGGTCAAAGACCAGCCCTGTATTTATATAGCAATGCTTTTATATACATCCAGTCCGAATAGCGTCACAACACCCTCTGACGGTTCGGTTCTTGAAGCATCCCGCCATCACTCTGGTGGGTTTTGTTCCCTCTGTGGGCAATATTTACAATCCAGGCCCTAATTACATGTTGACATACTAATATTACCCATATCCCTCAGCATCTAATAGCTGTTGGCCTGCTACCACCAGTTCTGTCTAACCACACACATAAGGGGCGTAATCGATTAATCGACTCTGGTCACCCGAGCCACTTTTTGGCACATGCGCACATCCTGCGGACTCGGATCGAATTAAATCGAACAAGCTTCTCCACACTCGGGTGACAAAAATGGTGGCCCTTTTATTAGTTTTTTTAGTAGCCGATATAATTAGAGCAAAATATGATTTAACTATTTTTATGATGGCCTAGTTTAGTGATATTTCCATTTCATTAATCTATGTTATTACCACACAAAAAATATGTATGACTGGTACAGGTGGCTGTTATCCTGCAGGACGGTACCAGCGCAAATGTGACGTCATCGCTCCTTGCAAACCCCAGCCAAGAGGTGGGTTACTGGGGTCGGGTTGTTTTGCACACGGCACGTGTATTTGTCGACTCCACTCGCGGTGTTTTATTTGAAATTCTGACGACTCGGGTGACCCGAATCGCCCGGGTCGTGTTAATCGATTACGGCCAAGGGGGGAAATTAAAACTATAATGTTCTTTCCCCGTTGACAACGAGGCGCGTGCGGGAATGCAAACAACCCTCATTATCGCTCATAACGGGGCCGATCGGGGAATGCTGATAAGAATGCTATCTTATTACCCCAGAGCAAGATTTATTACGTGAGACACTGTCTAGAGGCCCTTTCATGTCTAATGATTAATAGAAACTGAAATTTAAAAAAAGTCAAATCAAATAAAACTATAGAAACTCGATTTGTCAGATCGTGTCAATGATTTCTCGATATAGAGAACAGATTGATGTTTGTTTGTTGTTGTTTTACATCCTAGCAACATCTAAGGTCATATCAGTACGGGTACCGATTTGTGACAGCGCGCACTAATGGCGACTTTATAGTGCTGCCCCACTGGAAGACCAGGCCACCAGCACTATGACCTGATATCCCACTCAGACACATTATCCTGACAAGCCAACCAGTCCTTGCCCTATCCTAATAATGCTGAGCGCCAGGATAGGAAGCAACAAGTATCAATTTTTAAGTCATTGGTTTGACTCGACCAGGGTTCGGACCCACGACCCCACGATCTACCAACACGGGAGACGGACCCTCTAACTCATTCGGCCATCCCGTCTGGTCCGAGAATATATTGAGAATTTGCGTCAAACGATTAGCACCACGTGACCAGTGCCTCGTCGGCCATCATGGTTGGATAGAAAGTACAGAATAACACTGCCGATGCGGCGGGGGCGATAATATCCCCAGGATTTTTAGCTTAATTTGACCATATTTCCCTTGTTGAGTAAGCTATTCTCATAAATAACATTATTTCAACCCTCGAGTGAATATTCATGATTCTAAATAACAGAATTAGATCGTAGCAGTGAATAGATTTGTGCTTTTTGTTTTGTTTTCATTTGACAATATTGCATTGATGTGGTGGCGACGTTAATATTGCCAGGATTTTGGAATTAATTTGACCGTATTTCACTTTTTGAGTAGGCTATTCTTATGCGTAACATTATTTCAACCTCCGAGTGAATATTCATGATTCCTGGCGAAATTGTATTTGCAGAAAACTAATGTAAAAAAAAAAGAAGAAGTATTTATGGCAGTGTTTATCTGTTCCGGTATCGATCGATATCGGAATACAGTAACTTGCAGTTCCTCCAAATATCCCCGCCCTGATCAGCGGCCGTCTCCACTGCAGCAGGACCAGACGGGATGGCCGAATGAGTTGAGCCTCCGTCTCCTTTGTTGGGAGATCGGGGGGATCCGAACCCATGGGTTTGTGGGTTCGATCCCTGGTCATGGATTAAAAACATTGATACTTGTCGCTTCCTAGCCAGGCGCTCGGCATAATTAGGATAGGGCAAGGACTGGTTGGCTCAGTGTCAGGATAATGTGACTGAGTGGGATATCAGGTCATGGTGCTAGTGGCCTGGTCTCCCAGTGGGGCAGCACTATAAACTCGCCATGAGTGTGCACTGTCACAAGTCAGTAGCCATCCTATGAACATGTGGGTGTCTTGCAACAACAAACAAACCACTGCGGCAGTCATCACTGGAACAATTAATCCGCACGCCCGGGCGTGATCGATTAACACGACTCGGACGATTCGGGACACCCCAGTTGCTAGATTTTCAAATTGAACACCGCAAGTGGAGTTGACAAAAACATGTGCTGTGTGCAAAACCAGTAATCCACCTCTTGGTGGGGGGGGGGGGGGGTTGCTAGGAACGATGACGTCACATTTGTGCTGGTACTATCCTGCAGGATAATAGCTACTAGTACCTGTCCTACATGGTGTTTTTTTTGGTAATAATACAGATTAATGAAATGGAAATATAACTAAACTATGCAATCATAAAACACTTTAAATCCTATGTTGCTGTAGTTATATCAGTTATTAAAAACAAATTTTAAAGTTTTGAATTAAGCCACCATTCTTTCCACCCTTAGCGTGGAGAAGGGTATTCGATCATTCGACCCGAGTCTATAGGATGTGCGCATGCACCAAAAAGTGACTCGGGTGACCCGAGTTGATTAATCGATTACGCACCCCCGTGACACAAATGTTGATGCACCAATTAATCGCTCACTCTCTGGCAGCTACCAAATGAACCCAACACTTATGCAAAGCTCGCCGTCATTGCAACTACTGACTTTAGCCGTGTTTACACAGGAGAGTTAAATCGCTTCATATAAATCGCCTTGCCTAGTTCGCCTCACATTCGCCTTGTAAATGCGCCACTGAAGCTGATTAGGGCTGATTCGCTTCATATGGTCGCGAGGTGGTTTATGTGAAGCGATTCAGCTGGTGGTTTATGTGAAGCTATTCAGCTGGTTCCCGGGCGGCGATAGTGTAAAATAGCAGTGCTCGCCGGCTACAGGCTCAGCTGTAACTATCGCTGGTGCCCGGCAGTGTTAGGGACCGATTAGGCCGAAATCTATTGAATGCGATCAAATTTAACAGAATTACATACTCAAATAATTAAATTTAATTAAATTAACCTTAAATTCCAAGCGATATTAACGTAGCAGCTACATCGGCATTGAATCGCCGAGTGTAAACTAAACAAATAGCAGTACTCGCCGGCTACAGGCGGTCCACTAAGGCTGCTGGTTCCCGGCGCCGAAACACTTTCAAACTCGGTCCGTGTAAACGTGCCACTACATCGCTTCATATAAATCGATTTGCCTAATTCGCTTCACAATTGCCCGTGTAAACACGGCTTTTGTGAGACATACACTCATTTCACTAGCATTCCGAAAAGGGGTTATGACACGCATGCACAGAGAGAGAGAGATACAGAGATATACAGAGACAGAGAGACAGAAAGAGGGAAAGAGACAGACAGGCAGACAGCCAGAGAGACAGAGAGGGGGAAAGAGAGAAATAGAGAGAGAAAGACAGAGAATCTCACAATGGGTTAAAAACACAGTTCGGACATCACGAGTTACTTGTGGAGTCGACATGTACCTAATTTAGATGGGAGCTAGGAATCATCCAAGGAATATGGTGTTGACTTGGTTTCCATGACAACGTTCTCCTTGTTCACGGCCCACTTCACTTCCGGTCGAGCGATGGAGGCGGACAGGATGTGGCGCGTTGGATTGTGTTGACGTGTGCCGAGTACGCGCTTGTTGTGTGATTCTGAAACGCAAGATACAAAGCATGTTATTGTTTTCATAGACAGTGTGTGGTATTTATGTGTATGTATAAATGTTTACCTGCATGCAAATATTATATAAGCGGTGAAGTTGAATCTATTCTGTGCTGATTCTGGAAGGTTCTATGGTACAGCTAGAGCGGCTTGGAGCCCTGTTGCCTGTTGGGGCAGGTAAGCAAGGCAGCTGGTCAGCAAGTGCTTCCTGTCCTAACACCGGTTGATCACTTCTACCTGATTTTTTTCTTTAATAAAGATTGGGGTCTTAGAGGTCAGCCAGAGTCTATTTACTCATTGGTAACCACACCAGTGTTGTGTATCCAGGTCAGATTATAATCTATCTTACATTAGTTTGAAGTAACTTTTATATTAAATGGCTAACTTTTGAGATATTTGAAATGTAAAATTAATTGTGGCAAGCACGCCAAAACTCTGACACAATGTTGAGATGCGTCAAACTGTTCGGCGTGGGGGGGGGGGGGGGGGGGGGGGGGGGGGGGGGGGGGGGGTATGGTTGGACATATACATACCGTATACATAATGTATGGCCAACGTATGGCTAACATGCCTCCCGGTGAAAAATGCTCGAATTACGCTCATAGTACGTTCGCAGAACGCCGGTGAATGTTATATACGTAATTTGATCGCCAGAACTATGCCTCATATGTTACATATGTCAAGAAATGGTGGAAAAACACAAAACATATGTTAGACATACATTATCCATACATGGTCTGTACATTGTCAATACGCGGACTGTATGTTTCCACTGCCTTTCCGTCTGACTAATGTAGGTCAATGTAGTGCATTTGTCTAACATATGTCTAACATACATTGATGCACAAAACTTTCGCGACCCATTAATGAACGATGCCGTATATCGACGTGCATTGACATACACATTAACGAAGAACAATGTTTGAGTAACGCATGCTAGCAGACTGGTCTCCCAGTGGGGCAGCACAATAAAGTCGCCATGAGTGCACACTGTCACAAGTCGGTAGGGGCCTACCCGTCCTGATGACCTTAGATGTTGCTAGGACATAAAACACCACAATTTCAGGAAGGTATGAAACTTCCCATGGGTACTATGATATCCAACGATCTTTTTTTTAAGTAAATAGAATAAATAAATATAATACGAAAAATAATGTGTAATTGCATTACCTCTTGGCCACCATCTTGAAATCAAATATTACCGCCAAAATATCCCATTTTAGCTAGCATATTGATAGCTCTTGTGCTTAGAACTGTAAATAAAGCAATGTTGCTTAGAACTGTAAATAAAGCAATGTGTTGGAGTGGGATATCGGGTCATGGTACCAGCAGCATGGAATCTCCACAGCTCAGCACTAAAAAGCTGCACAATGTCACAAGTTAGTACCTGCACTGCTGTCATCTCAAACACTGTGAGGACATAAAACCGCAAATCAAATCAATGACACTTCAGTCAATACTCGCACATGCAGCCGTCTAGGTAGAACAGAATGCCAATTATGTTGAGTGAAGGAACGATGTCGACACAAGCAGGTCCCGGTAGCGAATGAATACTTTAAAAACAGATTGGTTTATATACATGAGTACAGCCCGTGCGTACGTGTGGGTGCGCACCAGCACGCACTATATATATATATATATATATATATATATATATATATATATATATATATATATATATACACATACAGTAAAACCTCTCTAAAGGCCCTGTCACATTACGGCGTTGGTGTTTTTTATGGCTGGGTGGGAGCGTATTTAAAACCTACGGTACACCTGTGCTGGTTGCCTATGCCTATGATGACTTCATGTGGAATCTTTAGGGTGGGTTTGATGCGTATGGGGGATAGAGGAGCGTATGAGTTGAGCTATGAGGAGCGTTTATGGGAGCGTGCTTGCTTTACATTTTTTGACTGTTTTGATTGGCATGTGGAGCGTATGAGGAGCGTATGAGGAGCGTATGATTTTTGGAGCGTATGAGGAGCGTATGGGGCGTATGAGGAGCGTATGCGCAACCTATGCGCGACCTATGGTATCTCTCCGCGGTCCGCCGCTTGGTGACTCCTGGGTATATAAAGCCTGGAGCAACAGGCTCCCCTCACTCTGCCACCATGCCTGCTAAGAGGAACACCACTGCTGCTGCTGCTTCTGCTACTGCTACTACTACTACACCAGTACTACTGCTACTACACCAGCCTCCAGAGCTGCTGTTACTACAGGAGGAGGACTAGGCCGTGGGAGAGGCAGAAAGAGGCAGACTTTGTTACAATGCTCTCCATCACCAGCCTCCTCACCTGCCTCGCCACCTCACCACTCTCCACACCACTCTCCAGAACACCACTCTCCACAACACTACTCTCCAGAACACCACTCTCCACTGGAGGAGCTGGAGATGGAAGTGGAGAGGTCGACGACGCAACGCTGGCGTCCCCGCTCCAGCTCGCCATCTCCTGCCTCTGCGGGCAGCTCACGGGCGTCGTCCGCTGCCTCCGCCGCCTCCGCCGCCTCCACCAGCACCGCTGCCATCGGCACGTCAAAGAGACGGAGGGCCAAGAAGAGCGACTGTTCTCTGTCGGTCTTCAAGGAGGGTCAAATGTTGGACTTCCTCGAGGAGAACCCCATCATTTGGAACATGAAGCTCACGGATTACCGCCGCTCAGACAGAAAGGCCAAGATGTGGGAGGACCAGGCGACACTTCTGGGGACCACAACAGTCCATCTCCAGAAGTGGTTCAAGTCGCTCAGGGACACGAACACGCGGCTCCACAAAAAAAAGAGCGGGGATGGAGCCGCTGACCTGACTGAGCGGGAGCAGTGGATCCTGCGCAAGTTCGGGTTCCTGCGGTCCGTCGTCCGTCACCGACCGGAGCCCTGCAGGAGTGTAAGTACATAATCTTTTTTCGTTCTGACAAGTGCGGCCATTAGTGTTGTATTCTAAGTTTGTTATGTTATGCTTTTGTTGTATTTATGTTTGTTTGTTTGTTTGTTGTTGTTTTACGTCCTAGCAACATCTAATATTCTAGTAATTTGTTAATGTTATTTATTTCTTTAATGTTGAGTTGTTGTGTAGTTGTTCTTAAATCGAGATATTGACAATAGATGTATCATGATATAATCGTTATAAATCTATGTCTGCATTTAACGTTAATTATTTTTGCTTTATATAATTTTGATTTACTGTTGACTTGTCGTGTCTTTTGTCGAAATATCGATTCGCATTCATGTTACTTATGTTATGTTATGATTTTGTTTTGCAGTTGGCCAGTCCTGTCGCGGCTCCACAGCTTGATCTCAGCTTGGAGGAGAATGTCCAGACCGATGTGGAGGTGGCGATGGACGAGGATCTTCCACCCACTCCCCCCGCTACATCCCAAGAGCGGGGAAAGGGGAGAGGGAAGCGATCTGCCCCAGTCGACAACAACCTCCTCGCTGCCATCCACTAGAGGTTCGATGAGTCTGCCGACATCCTCAAGGTGATGCAGCCGCCTCCTCCTCCACCTCCACCTCCACCGGCGGTGACGAAGCGAGTGGCATTCGCCAACTATATGCGGGACATGATCCTCACGATGCCGGAGGAGCGGTTTGTGTCGGTTTGCGGTGCACTCAACCGCATGGCGTCGCACCATCTGGAGGAGGAGGAAGGAACCTTCGTGGCCCCAGTGGTTTGTGTGGCTGCTCCTGCTCCTGCACCTGCTCCTGCTCCTGGACCTGCTCGTGTGTCTGCAAGTGAGGCATACCAGCCTCAACCCCACCAGTGGACTCACCAGCCACCACCGGCATCACCATGGGCTTCACAGACACACGAGTATGTGCAGCACTATATGGGGCAGCCGCAGATTCCTCATCAGCCACAGCCACAGCCGCCTCTGCCAAGTCTTCCGCCTCAGCCTCTACCTCCAACCTCCGTAGGTCACGAGGCGCCCGCAGCTCCGCTGGTGGTACGGCCGTCACACACTGCTGGACAACTACGGACATTAGGGATGGCGGGGCACACGAGGGGCTCTCCCGGAGTCGTGGTGCGCGCGGGTGCTCCGCCCACTGTGGGTGCGGCATGGCCGGGGACTTGCGCTTGCGCTGCCTGCCGAGACATTGTGACTGTCGATGCAGCGCGGTATCGACAACACGGCGACCCCACCCAGGTGAACTTGTCTGGAGTCTCTGGGGCCAGCCCAGAAGGAAATTATTGGAAACTTGTCGTGGGCGCTGTCGGGGCATATCTCGGCTGTTGGGCGCGCAAATTGTGGACTTTATTCCTCCTCGGATCAGCCACGCTCAGTCGCTCGGTGTGAATGCCCTTCTGAAGCAAGGGAGAGAAAAGTGGCCATGTGTAAATATGTGTATAGATGTAGTCTTGTTTGTTTTATTTTATCTTTGTACATTTGTATGTGAATTTTAATTTTATGGTATATATATATTGTTTATATATTGTTTGTACATTTATATGTCAAGATGCTAAAATAAATGAATATACTGACAATTTTAATTTTTGTGTCCGTGTTCAGTAAAGGCATGCCATCATTTAATTGTTATATATTAAAGTACAATTAACATTAACATTAAAATTAAAATTAAAACATAAATAACGTTAAATTTAACATATTTATTATAATGTTTCTCCTTCCCCTTTCTCCCTTTCCTCCTTCTCTCTCTCTTCCTCTCTCTATCTCTCTTCCTCCCTCTCTATCTCCCTCTTTCTCTATCTCTCTTCCTCCCTCTCTATCTCCCTCTCTCTCTATCTCTCTTCCTCCCTCTCTCTGTCTCTCTTCTCCCCTCCCTCCCTCCCTCCCTCTATCTCGTCTCCCCCTTTCTGTCTCTGTGTCACTCTATTTTTTCCTGTGTTCTTAGTATGTATGTAAAAAGAGAGGAGATTCATTACAATTACATTAACTAGATGACTTTTAATTAAGGAGCGAAAGAATGTAACAGACATGTAAAATTGTGTTTTCATATCTATAAAATGATATCGTTTATTTTATCTAGACATATAAACATTAGCATCTCATATAACAGGAGAGATGTCACAACATCACAGACATGTTTGCAAAAACAGTAGACAGACACAGCGCATACAGACTGATAAAATGTTTTGTCAGATCATCCTGTCTTGCCATGACAGTGCTCCGGCGGGTGAGACGACCCAGTCTTTAATTAGATTGCGCTGTTCCTTTCCTAGCTTGGACGCGGTGTTGGGGTTAACAGGTAGAATGTCAATGTCAGGAAGGTTGTGGCCCTCTCGCCAACCTCCAGGCACAAAGTTGTTGTTGGCTGTCTCGGGACGATCCAGCTGCATGTTCTGTAGCGCTGGGTAGCGTGTCCTCATGAGGTTGTGCAGAACAATGCACGCCTTGACGATGATCTTCACGTTGGAGGGGTGGTGCTGCATAGTCGTCAGCAGCACTTGGAAGCGGTTGGCTAGAATGCCAAAGGCATTCTCCACCACTCTCCTAGCTCGGGAAAGCCGGTAGTTGAAGAGTCGCTCGTCATTGGTCAAGCCCCTCTTGCCGTACGGCTTCATCATGGTCGGCCGCAGGGCAAAGGCGTCGTCACCGATCAGAAAATACGGCACATCCTTCTGGCCGTGGACGAGCGGTTCAGGGTTCGGAAAGCCGATGGTGCCACCTTCTGTGCCCGCCTTCAGCTCGGAGGCGTTGTAAATCTGGGCATCGGACGCGGAGCCCAAACCGCCAATATCTGCCCAGATAAATTTGTAATCCGCATCTACAAGTGCCAACAGGACCACGGAGAAAAAGCCCTTGTAGTTGTAGTAGAGCGACCCACTCTTTGGAGGGCACCGGCAGGCGATGTGCTTCCCATCCAGAGCGCCACAGGTATGGGGGAAGTTCCACCTCTCTGCAAAGAGGTCCGCGATGGCATGCCACCCTTCTGGAGTCGTCGGACACGTCATGACCTCGGCCATGTACTCGTCGACGATGGCCTTACAGACTTCACGCACTATCAGCGACTGTGTGTTGTGGGGCACCCTCCACCCAAACTTCATGGAGGAGTATTTTGTGCCGGATGCCAGGTGCCGCAGA
>CM059199.1:54733830-55003830 GCA_030323885.1 Branchipolynoe longqiensis
CCTAGCCTTCAGGTCAGCGATTGGTTAATAATATATAAAAACAAATGTCCGCTGCCATAGAATCTGCCGATATGCGCAGTTCAAAACTTTGATATTATTCAAAATTTAAAGAAATAAAGAACAATTTGGCATAAACATAACAAGTTTCTTCCGCGGAAACGACAGCCGTATTCGGGTCAACCGAGTTACTAGAATTTCAAATCGAACACCGCGAGTGGAGTAAGAAAATACACGCGCAATAATAAAATACTTTGCTGCAGTTATATCGGGGGGTCGGTCCTAAGCATTGCTTATTCATATTAGTTTACTTCGCGGAAACGACGGCCGTATTCGGGTCACCCGAGTTGATATAATTTCAAATCGAACACAGCGAGAGGATTAAAAAAAAATCATAAAATACGTTTGCTGTAGTTATACCAAATTATGTAACTACCATAATCCTGAATGTGAAATAAAGAATTGAATTGAATTGAATTGAATATCGGTGGGTCGGTCCTAAGCATTGCTTATTCATATTACACAGTAAAAAGTAAAAATGCCAATTTAATTTCCTGTTATGGCCTTATGCCCCTATTTTGCATTGCATTTAATTATTATTTAATTGGTTTTGTGTATTGAAATGGGTGATAATACAGGCAGATTATGTTGTTCCCACAACTATGTTATACTATTAAATCATACTCAATAGATGACAATATAAGATGAATATTAGTTGCCTTTCTATGAAATGATGTGACGAATGTGGTGATTATTGATTCAAGGAATGCTGAATATCCATATCCGCACTGTCAATTTCAGCTAATATTAGGTTCAAGCAGCCATTTGCAATTGACACAGTGATGAAAGAACAGCTCTGATTGGCCCATTTTGAAAGACTATTTCTCATTGGGTCCGGGCGCCAGCTGCTGGTATGAGCTGCTAGATGGAGCCACAGCGTAGAGCATCATTGGACGGTGAGAGGAGATCCAGCAGCTGGTTGTTCTTAGAAGTGTTTGATCACTGGTATCACAGGAGTCTATCCAGTTCACCGGCGAAGGGTCAACGTCCATTCTACAGAATTGCGACTACATTCTAGAAGTAGAACTGAAGAGCATCTGACATCTCCACTTGGGGCAGGTAGGCGAACCTACGTCTAGATCTAGTATCACTATCAGTATCATCTAGTATCATCTAGACTAGAACTAGTAGTATTCTAGTACTAGTAGGCCTACTAAATTGTTTGTTTATTTGTTGTTTTACGTCCTATCAACATCAAAGGTAATATGAGGATGGGTACTGACTTGTGACAGTGCGCACTAATGGCGACGTTGTAGTGCTGCCCCACTGGGATACCAGGCTGCCAGCACTATGAACGGATATTGATATGCCACTCTGACTCAGACTCAGTCACATTATCCTGACACTGAGCCAACCAGTCCTTGCCCTATCCTAATAATGTCGAGAGCCTGACAAGGAAGCAACAAGTATAAATTTTTAAGTCATTGGTTTGATTCGACCACCCTATTTTGAATGACAACATGTTACATGTGGACCAGACAGGATGGCCGAATGGGTTAGAACGTCCGTCTCCCATGTTGGTAGATCGTGGGGTCATGGGTTCGAACCCTGGTCGAGTCAAACTGATGACTTAAAAATTTATACTTGTCACTTCCTAGCCTGGCACTCGGCATTATTAGGATAAGACAAGGACTGGTTCGCTTAGTGTCAGGTCTCAGGATAATGTGACTGAGTGGGATATCAGGTCATGGTGCTGGTGGCCTGGTCTTCCAGCAGGGCAGCACTATAAAGTCGCCATGAGTGCGCACTGTCACAAGTCGGTACCCATCCTGATATGACCTTAGATGTTGCTAGGACATAAAACAAACAAACAATGTTACATGGGGGGAGGGGGGTATACACTTAGGCATTAGCTCGTGTTGTATTTATAACTTGTTGAGTGGAGAGTAGGTCACAGGACCCGGGGTGGTAGGAGGCTCAGTGGTGTGGTGTGCAGTGGAGTGGGGTGGAGGATCGGGAGTTGGTTTATAAATGGAGGTTGGCGTGTGTGTGGATGGAGTCAACTGGCAAGGAGTTGTGTAAGCCACTCTGTGTAGGGCTGCATCTTTTTATCTAGCTACAGTAGTAAGAGCTGTAGGGAGGAGAGCAGAAAACCGATAACTGATGTGGTACTGATGCTGGTGAACTCATAGCATAGGGGCCATGTCTGGTGATGTCCCTTCCATATTGATCAATAATTGCTTATTATGTATGATGCATATTTAGTGTACATCCTTACACATGGATATTGACATGTATAGGCAATATACATTTCGGGAATATAATTAAAGCTGCATAGTCTGGTGAAAGCATCACATTTTCAAAACCAAAACACATACCTAGAATTGATTCTACATATCTAACTTAGGTACTTAAACATTGATTGTGGCATAGAAGGGAACAGCAAGTCAATTTAATATAACCTGTTACTGCTAAAACCTGGCTATGATGTAAGAATTTGTATGCGCATACCAAATTAATTTAGCATGTTTGTATTTCAAACACCTCCAAAGTTAGCCGCTTGAAATAAAAAGTTACTTCAAGCTAAAGTAAGGCAGATTGTAACATTGATCAACCTGATATGTTTATCTAATTATTTTTTTAAACACCAAAAAAAACCCAGAAAATTAAAGCCATTGCACTCTGCAAGGTTGAAAACATTATATTTATTTGATCTGCATATAGTATTTATTTGGTACAGCATTTAATGGGTATTATTATGACAAGAAATAAATATTTCGGTACTCAACATTTATTATCAGTAACCAGTACACATCCTGATATGACCCTAGATGTTGCTAGGACGTAAAACAATAAACAAACCCAGATACATAAAATGGCATTTGACTTACTTAATTTCACCCCCGTTTATCAATCCCACATACGGGCCTCTTTTGTCACAGTGCCCCTATCACAATTACCATTCCTATTAGCTTCAGGATATAACAGATCATTCAGAGATCCCCCCCCACCCCCCACAAAAACCACACCTATGTCATGGCTGCTATTTTGCTGGTCACTCTAGTGTCGTATATATATTAATTAAGTAATAACGACTCTTAGTTATTCTATTTGCACAGAATGATTTTCGTCTGAATGCTGAACATTGTACAAACAAATTGTCCAACATTACAGTTAAATTGTGTAACTAACTCGCCAGAGTCGTGAACTCCTGACACACAAGACTTAACCTCGGAGGCCGTGTGTGTACAGTTCTATTTAGAACTGAACGGGGACAGGGAAACCTCGGGAGGTCTGGCTAAACCGAGATCAGGTTGAACAGCTATTCGCGGCGTTCCAACGATCCCCACGATTTATGTGGGGGTGGAGTGAGGGAAAATAAAAAGAAACCATTTAAAACTAGTTTCGACGAAAGGATCCCTACGTTGAGGATTTAGATAAACCGATATGCAATTGAGTGATTTGAGATGACATTGGGCAAAATTGTTTGGAATATTCGAATAACTCTGTAATCAGTGTTTTATAAATGGTCCTAAAAATATAATTAAAAATTGTATTGGTCGGTTGGTTGTTGGAGATTTACGTCATGGCAACATCTAAGGTCATACATATCAAGACCGGTACTGACTTCTGACAGTGCACACTCATGGCGAATTTATAGTGCTGCCCCACTGTGAGACCAATCCACTAGCACAATGACCTGATATCCCACTCAGTAACATTATCCTGCCATTAATCCAACCAGTCCTTGCCCTATCTTAATAATGCAGAACGCCTGGCTAGGAAGCAGCAAGTATCAATTTTTAACTCATTGGCTTGACTCGACCATGGTTTGAGTCCCATGATCTACCAACACAGGAGACGGACCCTCAACTCATTCGGCCATCCCGTCTGGTCTTCTTGTGTTAAACCATATATATATATATATTATAGATGAGAAGCATTGCCGCGAGTGGGAATGATTTGCCAACAACATTATATGCCCCACAACTTTTCATAGAAGTGTCCCCGGTTACTTTGACACTAAGCGCCCCATGCTCCTCTGTATACACATATGGGGGTAATATAAGTTATAACTGGGTAATGGCTGAGCCGGTAGGGGGTGTGTGTGGGTGGATGTTCAAATAAACAACTTCACGGTCATGGGTAGTTACATCATTTTCACTTTGGTACAACGGTTCTAGTGGGCTTGTTTGTTGGAGTTTTATGTCCTAGCAACATCTAAGGTCATATCATGACAACGCACACTAATTCATGGCTCATTGAGAGATCAGGTCGCCAGCGCCATGACTCAATATCCCACCCAGTTAAATTATCCTAATACAGTATAACCCCGTTAAACCAAACTTGAAGGGACCCTAGAAATTTGTTTGGATTAACCGATCATTGGTTTAACCGAGCTTTGGCTTTGACTTTGACTTTGAGTAAGCATGTATTGCACATGTAATTATACAATGCATGTGGACACTTTGATTATTGTTTTTGATGTATATACCATATAACCCCATTAAACCAAACGATCGGTTAATCCAAACTTTTTCGGCGGCCCAGCAAAATACTACCATTTAGCATATAAAAAAGTTGATGGGGTCTCAGATGACCTTATAACCACATGAAACACCGGAATGTGCAACTTTATAAACAAAATTGTTGTCGATTTATTAGTAAAAGTGGTAGCACCTAAGTGGAGGCCAAGACATGACAAGCACAAAGCGCCCTTCGCTGCAGGAATAAAAAATGTGTGTGTGTGGGTGTGAGAGAGAGACAGTATGTGTGTGTGAGTATGTGAGTATGTGTGTGTGTGGAGTTCGGGGTCCCGTGCCCTGTGGCATTAATACTCCCAAAGTAAACCGGAGCACTCTCACAGTCTCAGACTCGGCAGGTGGCGCGTCAGGATTAACAATAAAACCCATCACAAACTGTCAGAAATAAATAACTTAAAAATTGATACGTCACTTCCTAGCCAGGTGTTCGGCATTATTAGGATAGGGCAAGGACTGGTTGCTGACTCAGTATCAGGATAATGTAACTGAGTGGGATATCAGGTCATGGTGCTTGTTTATAAAGTTGCACATTCCGGAGTTTTTGAGTTTCTGCCATTTTCGGAGTTAAATGCATTAAGTTGATCCTTGTAATCTATTTGACTTTAGTTTGAATTGGCAATAACCTTTATTTTAAATGGCTAACTTTGGAGATATTTGAAGTGAAAATATACCAAATTAATGTTGGCAAGCACATCAAAATTCGGACACAATAGTCATAAGCAGTAATAGGCTCTATAAAATTGACTTAGTGGCAACAATACATGCTCACTAGGAGCACCAGTATCTAAGTTGGATGTGCAAGATCAAAACTAGGTTTTCGTTGTAAAAATTTGATGCTTTCATATCGGAGTATGCATCTTTAACTTTTAAGTTTAACATCCACTCACTCAGTAACTAACTCACGTTGAACACTTGAGATTTTGAAAGCGACATATCAAGATATACACACACACACCCACATCTTCATGATATATATCATTGTGATTCATGGAGTTCATCCATGTATGTCATAACTAACATAACTATACTGCTCTTGTCACCAACTCTCACATACTTTCATATAAACTTGTAATTATTCACGGCTGAAAGACCAGTGCTTTGACACTGAGAAAAGACTATGTTCACACGAATAAAATTATACTACCAACAAAGAAATATCATGTAGTGTGAGGCGAACTTTAGGAGTGAAGACCAGTGCTTTGACACTGAGAAAAGACTATATTCAGACGAATAAAACTATATGACAAACAAAGAAATGCCATGCAGTGTGAGGTGATCTTTAGGTGTGAAGACCAGTGCTTCGACACTGAGAAAAGACTATATTCAGACTAATTTATACTACAAACAAAAAAATGCCTTGTCGTATGAGGCGGACTTTAGGAGTGAATAAAAGAGCAGTTTAGACTGCACTGGATGCCTGTCTCTGACCTTCACCCGGCAAGCTCGACACCAGATGTTGGCTGGTTGTTGGAGTTTTACGTCCTGGCAATATCTAAGGTCATATCAGGACAGGTACCGACTTATGACAGTGTGCACTCATAGAAACTGTATAGTGCTGCCCCATTGGGAGACCGGGCCATCAGTACCATGACCTGATATCCTACTCAGTCACATTATCCTGGAACCAAGTTAACCATTTCTTGTCCTATCCTAATAATGCCGAGTGCCAAGCTAGGAAGCGACAAGTATAAATTTTCAAGTCATTGGTTTGACTCGACCAGGGTTCGAACCCATGGGTTCGAATCTCACGATCTACCAAATCGGGAAACGGACGCTTAACTCATTCGGCCATCCTGACTGGTGACACCAGATGTAGAATAGGGCAATATTTATACTCCGTCACTGAGAGACCTACCAGTACTACCCCCATCACCATTCGCCCCCCCCCCCCTCCCCAGCCTGCACCCTCCCAGACATACCAGCACCCACGCCACACCCAGATCTCCTCCCCTCCACTTGTAGTGACACTCCTCCCATTATCCACAGACTGGTTCGCCATGTTTAAATAGGACAACAGACAGGCTCTCACCCTTGAAACACCTTCACCTTTCCTGTACGACCGTCAATGTGGGCTTTGCTGCCACCACCATCAATCAATTAACTTTCTCTCAGTCGCTCAGTCGAGATTTCTATGCTCTTTTTGCGCTACCTCACCTCACCTATGATAGCGCCATGCGAATGCAAATGCGGTAGGCGGCATAGATACCCATGCCGAGACACAATAGCCGATGTCTACTTTTTGTGCGGGGGGGCTCGTTAAACAAACAAAAAACAATAAAAAAGATACCAATACCATTTTAGTTTTTTTCCCCTCCAAATTTGTGAAGGAAAGTCAAAGTTACTATTGTTTTCTATGGCAAACGCAGCAGCATTCGCATTCGCACCAATCGGTCCATGGGTCGATCCATTTGTTGCGTTCAAATTCGCATTCGCATTCGTATTCGCATTCCCTGTGTATTTATGTGCTTTGCCATTTTTTGCCCCATTCGCATGTCGCATATCACATATATGGAATCTTAGCTTTAGCCGATAATACCAAACTTAGCCCTGATAGCTAACTCACTAACTGACTAAGCCTCCATCTTAATTTACTAATATACCCTGCCTAGGTACGCCTGGAGATTCCTATCTACAATATAATGTATATATGTCTAAAATACTATTACCTTGGCACTGAGGAAATAAATGTATGTTCTGATGAATAAAATGTTTTTAAAAAAAAGAAAAAAACACTTATATGCATACACACTTCATAAACTGCAAAATATGACAAATAAAAACATCTTGCCATGACTATGGCCCTAGCCGCCGATATTGCGTAAAACCTCCAAGTCAATCACACTCATAAACTACAGGTTGAGAGATGTTCTGAGCATCGAATATACCATTAACATTTATATTGACATAATGCTTATCATAGTTCTGCCCATATATCCACATTAGACAACACCTTCCAAGATGGCTGTAAGAACACGAGCCAAAAGCTGCAAGCAGGGTACAAAGACCATATTGCATTATTCCATGCTCATTGTTGGGGAACAGGTGGGGGTAGGGGTGGGGGATGGGGTGGTGGTTGGGGAAGGTATGGGGCGGGTGTTTTGGAGGAGCGGGGGTAGTCTCCCGCCACAATGGTCCCCCACACATATTTCCGCCCACCCTCATGACACATTGTGGACAACCACCACGCACCATATTTGCATGCACATGTGATGCACCTCACGTTGAGCTGTTTACACATTTTTTTTGTTTTTTCTTGGTAAAGTATTTATTCATCTGAATATGACATTTGTCAGCGCCGGAGCACTGGTCTTCCGGCCATCTTACTATTGGAATTGACAGTCTGAATACGTTTGATCAGTGCTGTATTAGTTACAGCACCGATCTTGTAGAATTAAGGGAGTGGCTCCTGTTGTATAATGTACAGCACCAGTCACTGTAGTTCATGCAAAAATGGGGAGCAGCACCAAGTAGAAAGTGTATACTCGGGGCAACTCAAACAATCGTTGATGGTTACATTTTTTCTCTTATAAAACAAGGTAAGTTTATGGTTGACAAGACATTTTGTCTGACTTAAATAATGTTCAATGTGTTTAAACAGGTTGATAGTTGTGTAAGATGTTCGGTGTGTTGATGGTTTGTTCATGATTGTTCAGGGTGGTGGCAGAGGAGGGGGGCCCATTGGGGTGGGTGCTGGGGTGGGGGGAAATACCCACAGGAGAACAAGCGAGGATGTGGGGGGGGGGCAGAAGCTCAGGACTTTGCTAGTAATTTGTGTGGTCAATGAACTTTTCGTCTTTTGCACATTTGTCAATTAGTGCCATCAGGTGTAGGTCCCTTCGTTCTGAGAGAGTATCCAATTTGGCTTTCTTGTGCAGTTCAGCCACACTGAGTGTCTTGCCTTGGTAGACTGTTCTCAGTGTTCGGTTCTGAATTCTTTGCAGTTTGGTCTTTTGTTGTTTTGTTAAGAGCTCATGTATGATGTCATTGTAATCTATAACAGGTAATATTGTACTCTTGTACAGGAGCAGTTCAGTGTTTTCATTTATGACTTTCCTTAATTTCCTAAAAGTTGTCAGTTTTAGTGCTAGTGTTTGATTCAGTCTTGCCAATTGTCGGTTCCCATTTAGTGTGGAGTCAAGAGTTGTGCCCCGGTATTTGTAGGAGTCCACTTCATGAAGTAAGGTTCCACCCATTTGTAGTTGGATTTGAGGGGCTCTTGTTTTTCTCATTTTCGTCCCATAGATCACATACTCTGTCTTGGCATTATTTAGTGTTAGTTTATTTTCATGGCACCATGTATTCACCTTATCTAGCACCATGTCTGTGTGTGCTACAGCTGCCACAAGATCTCTATTGTGTACTGTGAGTGCTGCATCATCAGCAAATGATGTAAATGTTGCTCTTTCAGATACTAGTGGTAGGTCATTCATAAAGATTAGGAATAGCAGGGGTCCTAAGGTGGAGCCCTGTGGTACCCCGGTCTTGACCCTAAGGGTGGTGGACTCATTGTTGTTTAGTTTTGTGCACGGCATCCTGTTCTTGAGATAATTTGTGAGGAAATTAGATGCTTTGTTGCCTAATCCAGCTCTTGCTACTTTCTTCATCAGGATCTCGTGGTCAATTGTTATGAATGAGAGGGTAGCTCATTCGGGGTCATTGCAGGGACTGCGGGGCCCCCTCCCCCCCTTTTCAGGGGGGGGGAACACACAACCTGCCAATCACTCAAACTGGCCCCTCCCTCCTCACTCAATCCCTGCCACCATCACACCTAGCTCACCAGCCAATCACAGCCCACTTAAAGCTCACAAGCGCCAGCTCCCCCATTCCCATGGTCACTCCGCATCACCCATCCGGACTGACCACTACTCGCTTTTTACCCACCCACACCACAAAACTTTTCAACCATATTACATTACTCATGAATTAATTTCAATTGCTTAATTAACAACTTATTAATTAATTGATCATAAATTTATTATTTCATAACAAATATACTACATAATTAACCAACTACTGCTACCCGCTAGTTGCTCTGTCGTCACCTCACCTCACCTTGCTCATATGTCACACTTCAATCATGCCACTCCCATCTCCCCGACTCTGATCACCACATGACAGTGTTCCTTGCAGCTCTCAGATTGCCGGCTGACCATAAAACCACACATGTAATGCCCACCGGGGCTGCCCGGAATAAGGCCATGTTATCCCAACTTATGTCTCCTTGTCCTGTGTGCCATGGTTGCAATGGTATCAAATGCCTTCTTGAAATCAAGGAAGACAGTGGTTGTTAGTTCACCTTCATCCATGTTGCCCAAAAGTTCATCCAGTAGAGATGCCAGAGCCCCTGTTGTGAATTTGTTTTTCCTAAATCTATTTTGCTGGTAGGTCAGATAGTTGGATGATTCAAGGAATGCTTTAACTTGGTCATGTATAATCTGTTCAATAATCTTTCCTATAAGTGGGAGGATTGAAATTGGTTGCTGTTCATGGTAGTATCTTGGGTTATTGGTCTTGGGGATTGGGGTGACTGTAGCTATTTTCCATGCATTGGGGAAGATGCCTGTTTTAATTATTACGTTGTACATATGTATGAATTCCCCAATTACTGTTGTTATTGCCATCTTTATCAGGGCAGTACTGGTGTCTTTTATACCAGACGATTTATAGGATGATATTTGATTTATTCTGTCTAGGATTTCATCACAAGATGTTTCTTGGAGATCATAGTTGTGGTTATTTAGTTTGGCTTGGTAACATTTTTGTTGGGCTGTTACTCGGTTAAATTTACTGGCTAACCTTTCTCCTATCTCGATGAAATAGTTATTGATTTCTTCAGTAAGTAGGTTATCAGGTATCACACTGCCAGATTCTTCATTGGAAAGGCTGCTAATTTTGGTCTGGTTTGCTGGTTCAATCTGTTTGATTACACACCAGCATTTTTTGGCATTGGTTTGATGTTTGTCTATTTGGTCTTGGAGGAATCTTGCTTTGGCTTTTCTGACTTCATTTCTTGTTTTCCTGGTCATACATTTGGCTATGAACTCATCACCAGGGTCTTTTGATATTTCAAATTTGTGTCTGAAGTAGTCTGTGTATTGTAGTTCTCTTAGTTCATCATTAAGGTACCCAGCCATGTTAGTTCTAATAGTGATCTCTACTAGGGGACAGTGCATGTCAGCTGCTCTTGTTGTTGTGTTAAGCATTTCCCAGCATTTGTTTGGGTCTTGTTCCACTAGGAACTCTCTTCGGTTGAATTTCTGTAGTGAGTTTTCCAATTCTCTCTGATCACAGTTTCGGTATGAGCGTCCCCAGCATGTGGCAGATCTCTTGTCATTCCTTATTTTATTTTTTAGTATGTATATTGGTTTGTGATCACTTATATTTTAATTGATAACTCCTGCATTGGTGCAGTGCTTAATATTGGTGAATGCTAGGTCTATTGTTTTGTCAGAGGATCTGGTTATCCTGGTTGGTTTGCGTATCATTTGCTGGAGCTCATGATCTGCAGCAACTTGTTTCATTGTTCCCGACAGAGTCTGTTTCTTTCCATTGTAATCCACATTAAAGTCTCCTAGTATGAGTATCTCATATTTGCCCAAGTCGGTTATTTGTCTCATGGATTCGTTTAGAAGGTCAATTCCTTCATTTTGATTGCCATCTGGAGGCCTATATATGTTGCCGATGAGTGTACTCTTAGTGTGAGGTCAAATTACAATTGCCCATTGTAGTTCGATGTTGCAGTTGGAGAGGTTAAGGTTCTCATATTTGGACGTATCAGTATGCAGCTCATTTTAAAAATAATTTCCGAGTCCACCTCCTTGTTTGGTTTGACCATCTGGCCGCTTTGTTTTTCTGTCAGCTCTCATAAATTGGTAGCCTGGTACACTGGCTAGTATATCTTCCATGTAACTGTTGAGCCATGTTTCTGATATTGTGAGGACATCAAATCCTGACTCAGGTTGGTCTATCCTTAGCTGGTCAATCTTTTTGGGGAGACTTTGTATGTTTAGATGGCCAATCTTGAAGCCTGGTTGGCCCTTCAGTTCTGTCAGAGGAAGTGCAGTAAAAGTAGGTGGCCCATCAAGCACCAAACCCGGGTCCTCGCAATCACTCTCCTGTGCACGCAACCCACCGACCACACCCAAGGACCTGCCAACTCCCATGTGTGTAAATTGTGGTGACTGTTGTATTGACATATTTATTTATCTTAGTGAGTGTTGAGTGTTGATCTGGGCTGAGAATTTTTATCTTTACTTTTTTAATTATATTTATGCTCTTGTATCTCATTTCATGTGCATACTTGGTATGTTTTGTGTGTGCATGGTGCTCTCATGCAGTTATGACCATAGTACTAGGCACTCAAAGCTGTTTTCTATACATTGTAATAACTGTAGCTGGTAGTAAAAGGAACATTAAATCTCAACTTCTGGTCACTAGTTCAGTACACTTCCATATAACCTAACCTCTACAAGCGGCACAACCGTCCTGACATGCAACAACACATTGATGGCAATGATGCTTTTACCCAGGACACACAGCTAGCATCCGTCACTGACAATTGACCTAATAGACTACATCACCATTCCAGCGGCGTGGTGCATTGTGGGATGCGTCAAAGCAAAACAAACCCGCGAGAAGCACATGGCACATGCTAATACACTGGGTGCAGTTGTGAAATGTGCTAGTTTCAGCACATCTCAGCTCTTATTTGAAACATAGAACACTAACTAAAAATATTTATATAATAAATTAAGATTATTAAACTTTTATCCAGCATTGCATTTACATCAATATAATCAGCACATCTTATGCCATGTGCATTTAGATTTAGACAAATCTGGGCACTCAGACTAGTGTTAGAGCCATAGCCAGAGTCAGTTTTACTTATTTTTATTAATGTTTTTATTTATATCCTATGGTTAATAACATACGTAGAAGTAGAAAATTAGTATGGTTAATCAGATATTGGTTATATATTTCTCTGAAACAAGTGTATGTTGACACTTTTGGCATTTTAATATTTAGAACAAGAATTAATAATGGTGATGTGGATATCGCTGATTGTTTTGTGTGGAATTGTATGTTTCTTATCTCAAAATGTTTAACTATGGCTAGTTTTGTCTTAGCTATATTCATCAGATCATTATATTCCATGTGCGCATACATGTTTATGCCAAATTGTTATGTATTTCTATTCATTTTGATTAAAATCGAAGTTTTTCCCTACGCGTATCGACAAACTCAATGGCCATTCGCATTTGCTTTGCTGCCAATGCCGTTTTCAGCGCATGCGCAGGCGGAACCGTGATCTCGTCTATTTATAACATTGACAACATGACTACAGGAGAATATTGTTAGGGAAAACTATTACCACACAGCGATCGGTAGTAGTTCAGTATACTTTCAGATAACCTAATCCCTACAAGTGGGACCAGACGGGATGGCCGAATGAGTTAGAGCGCCCGTCTCCCGTGCTGGCAGGTCGTGGGTTCGAACCCTGGTTGAATCAAACCAATGACTTAAAAAATGATACTTGTCGCTTCCTAGCCAGGCGCTCAGCATTATTAGGATAGGGCAAGGACTGGTGTGCTCAGTGTCAGGATAATGTGACTGAGTGGGATACCAGGTCATGGTGCCGATGGCCTGGTTTCCCAGTGAGATAGCACTATAAAGTCGCCATGAGTGCGCACTGTCACAAGTCGGTACCTGTCCTGATATGACCTTAGATGTTGCTAGGATGTAAAACAACAACAAACAAACAAACGAACCTACAAGTGGTACAACATCCATGCCATGGAACAACGCATTGATGGCTATGATGTTTTACCTAAAGGGGCTGTCACACTACGACGTATGGCCTTAGCGTATGCGTCATACGTTACGTATTCTTGGGCACAGGTCGGGTACACTCAGGATACGGCGTCATAGGTCGTATTATGTCGGCGTGCATCGAGCCGCTCACAAATTTGTGTGCATGTTCAAAATTGTCAACGTATGTCGATGTGTGCCTCGTATGTTGAATGTACACTCCGTGTACGTTCAGGATATGTCGGCGTACCTTGGGAGTACATTAGGGATACGTTGGAATATGTTGCTGCACGTTAGCCTACGTTCAGCCTGTTGGGAACGTACAGTCCGCATACTGCCAACGGATGCATAACATACTGCAAACGTACTTTGAACATATGCCTGCCATATCTCCAGCGTACTTAACGGATACGCCATACTTCTAGCGATGGAGTAACGTACGTAACGTTGGTCAGCATACCGTCAGCATATGCAAACGTTTTGTGAGGCACATGAACGCTCTCAATAGGTCAGAGATTTGTTACGTACGTTGTGTGTACGCCCATTTTTATCCCTCGCAGCGCGAAAGGTTTGGTGTATGCCGACTTATTTTGATTTGAAATTTATTTCAACACGTTACGCACACGCCGGCGCCATACGTCCTAGTGTGACAGGGCCTTCAGATACATTGGTTACTGGAGCAGGCAGGGGGAGGAAACTACCCATGACAGATTTGGGGGGCCACAGTCCACAAGGTTGCCTGGATCTGGGGCATGTTGTTCCCCCATAGTCCATATAGTTTTGTCTGTGATAGATGTCATGGTCACAGTGGAAATAAGGACAGTATATGGGCCCCATACATTAGAAGTAGGCCAGTTTGTCCACTGATAGTACACTGTGGGCCTTATAAATCTTTGGTTTTAGTTATGATTATAGTTTGTCCTGACAGGGCTCGGTTCGACCAAGCTCTGTTGTTTCCCTTTGTGAGATGAGGAACTGGTGTTAACTCTGGGCAATTGTTGGTATGCTGTTTGGCGGTGGCCTACGGCATCCTATGGTACTGGTCATGGTGGCACTTGGCATCCTCAAGCACCGGTCGTGGTATCACACTGCTGAGTGAGGCAAGGGGTCCGTTGCTATTTATATTTTCAGCTGTTTTCTTTATAAATGTTTTTGTGTGTGCTGAGTTGTATAGCCGAGAAATACTATGATGGTATAGAATCCACTTCATTTTGTTATTTATTTCTGAATTATTGTGCTGATTTTTATTAGAAGACTGGCAATATAATAATACTCCTACTACTACCATTGCTACAACTGCTATTAGAACTACTACTATTACAACAACTACTACTAACACTAACTTTACTATTACTACTACAACTACTGTTAGTAAGTACTACTACTGTTATGGTACACTGTTTGACAGGTACTGTATGATTATTACTTATTATTACTACTATGACTTAGTATTTTTATTGTTACTGTTACTACTACTACGACTGTGCGCAGGTATATTTTAGAATAGTGTAGTGGTCTGCAAGGACCTCTCAGGCAAGTAACCACATAGATTGGTAGGTGTGGGGAGTGTGTTGATATCAGGGAGCCTAGGTGGTGTAATGGTTAGCACACTGGCCCCGAATGCAAAGAGATGTGGGTTCGAGTCCCGCTCTAGGCGCAATAATTCCCATTTTCATCACCCCCATGACACTGGTTGCCGTGATCAGGATCCTGTACAAGCTTTGCGCTGTATGGTTGTTGAACCTACCCTGTGTATGTATGTGTTAGTGCATTGCCTGTATGTATGTAATTGTAAGCATTACAAGACTTACAATTCCAGGGGGACGAGTGTAGTGGTCTGCACTGACCTCTCAGGCAAGTAACCACATAGACAGGTAGGTGTGGGGAGTGTGTTGATATCAGGGAGCCTAGGTGGTGTAATGGTTAGCACACTGGCCCGGAATGCAAAGAGATGTGGGTTCGAGTCCTGCTCTAGGCGCAATAATTCCCATTTTCATCACCCCCATGACAATAGTAATAATAAGGGTGGTAATGAATGACAAATTGTAGTTATACTGCTAATAATGTTGATAATGATTTTAGAATGGTAACTGGGACTGTTTATCAGTGATGAAAGAACAACAAAGCTAGGCAGAATAATTAATACGTGAATGAAACTTACGTGCCTTCACGGAAACTTAAAATCATGTTTACATCTTTTAATTATGCATATGTATATGAATAATCCTTTTTGTTACAGTTGTTAGGGACATTTTAACCACGGACAATTGATGGTTTTCATGTTGATCTTTTCCATAAAATCTCCTAGTCGTCAAACTGAGGAAAACTTCTACAAATATTAGTGATCGTAATGCCCCTCACCAGCCCTACCCCAAAAATAAATATCACACACAAAAAAATAAGAAAAACAATGACTTTCCCTCTTCTAGTGATCTCCACTTCTGTCCATTCCCTCCACTAAATACGTTTTCTTATTTAATTTGATCTTTGAAAACATTTTGTTTAAATCCCTCTTGTTGTAGAGACTCCATATGTATTACGATATATATACAAACTGAAGGAGGCACAATTGTGTACTCAGTCATCTGCTCTCATACGTAAAGCATATACTACTACAATGAATACACTGTTAACCTTTTTCTTCTTCAGATAACACTGTTCATAATCAGTGACTCATGGTTGACTGGAGAAACTGGCTCACTACCAGAGGGCATCACTGACGTCATAATACGACATCATCACAACATGCAATACAAGTGCTCCAGATTGACATGCTGAACTGTATGAATCACGTGGACAGCAAACTACGGCAGTCTCCTGACATCACAACGTGCAATATAGGTGCTCCAAATTGACATGCTAAGCTGTTTGAATTACATGGACAGCAAACTACGGCAGTCTCCTGACATCGTCACAACATGTAATGTAGGTGCTCCAGATTGACACACTGAACTGTTTGAATCACGCAGACAGCAACCAGCACTTGTCTCCTGATGGCATCACAACATGCAATATAGGTTCTCCAGATTAACACCCTGAACTGTTTGAATCATGCAGACAGTAAACTGCGGCAGTCTCCTCGCGCCATCACAACATGCAATATAGGTGCACCAGATTGACATGCTGAACTGTTTGAATCATGCGGACAGCATACCATGACCATGTCAGTCTCCCCCCTGTACCCTGCACTCGATGCCCCATATAAGCCTACACACTGAGGAAGATGTTATTAATTGACTCAGCAGATTGGTTCATCCATTTTCGCTAAATGCTGAATAGACTACAGATTGCACTCAGGCCCTTTAGCAATTATAACTACATTTGTTTACAAGTGATGTTTTAGGAGTTTGAAAACTTTGAAAGTGCTAGTATCATCGTAATTCTGAATAACAGAACTTACCAGCAGGAGGATAACACTTTGCTAAGTTGTTTTAGGCTACAAAGTCACTGAGAGTATCTAACAATCTTAGCGATGGCTGGCTGCTGTGTTCATTGGTTGTTCAACTTTCAACCCACTTCTTACTTTGTTTTCACAATATTTCTACAGTCTCTTGTGAGTGGATCCCCTGGTGACACGCAAGTAGAAAACGACTGCTCCACTGATGGCTTATTCGACATATTCCGTGTTACAAAGATGTATCGCTTTAACCCACGCCCCTTCTGGTTACTCTCGCAAGATCCACTTGAGTCAACACCTCACAAAGTCACCAAGTGGGTTATCCACCAAAATGAGATTTGGGCCAGCCATGGTTGGAGCAGGAGAGACTTCCGGGAAGTTGGTTCATACAAGTTGCACTGTGAAAGGAGTATGTGGCTGGGAGAAGGGTCAAGCTACAAGGTTTTGTTTAGTCTTAGTGATGGTGGTAGTGACGATGGCCAAGGCCAGTATGTTTGCGTTGAGATTGCATCAAGAGGACCTCTAATCTTCCAGGTGAGGCTTTCAGAAGTGAAAAAACAGTCCTCACCACCAACACATGGTCAGGTTTGCTTTGAGGACAATATGGTCGATACAGGAATGACCTTTGTGAACTTTGAAGATTCTTCAACTGGTTGGAATGAGTACATTGAAAGCTTTGCGCACTTTGTGCCATGTCCAATTTCTGGCGGTTATGCAATCACTTCATGGCTGGATCAGTCGGGTCACACTAAATGTGATGATCCTGCCATAGCGGATCCTTCTGGTTCTGGATACGAGACAGAATACACTGCTGGGGGTAAACTCTGGCATCTCAGAGTTGAAGATGATTGTGACCACGGAACAGGGATAGTATTCTCAGAAGAGAGGGGGATTTCAGACTGTAAGAATCCATTCTTTGGTGAGATTTATAAGAATGAAGCTCTTAGATGCCTTGCAAGTTGGTCAGATAAGTCATATACCTATGCAATTGCTCTAACAGACTTTCCCAATTCTGTCTATTGCATCCGGGTTCCAGCAGAGCTGACTGATAAGATCCAGACTTATGTTTTTAAAGATGGCATTTGTGATTTCACATCTGATATTCTCCATAGTAAAGAATATGTACAAATGGACCTTGTGCGATATTCGCAAACATCTGGAAATGCAGGAATGTCTCCTTCATATACAGTTATCGACAGGAAGATACCTAACTATCTAAAAGGCAGCTGGTATAAAGAAACCGAGGCTCTAGGCGATGATCATATTTTGATAACCGGACACAGCATTAACTCAACGCAGTTAGGTGTATGGCAGTTATTGGGCCCGGCATCATGCTCAGTTGAGACCCATGGATTGCAGGACCAAGGAAAGTTCTATTATGTGACTTCCAGAAAGCAAAATGGCTGTCAACCAAGACTGGCTCTCATCTGGCTAATGCGGTTTTCAAAGTCTGTCCTTGGATTTCAGTTGAGCCAAAGCACAATCCTTAGTCATGACACATTCAACAAAACGCACCATTATCCACCAGCTAACCTGTGTCAAGATCTTCATTTTGGAGAAACCAATCAGATTCTTAAAGATAAATACCATGTTGAGGCATATGCTTGGAACAATCTCGTGAGCACTGATGAAAATGCGCCACTAGTCGATTGTGATCTTGGTGCTTTGAGGAAGATGAGGATTACATTGCCTGAAGGACAATCTTGTACAGTTGGTATTAAGCAGGATGGAACCAACACCTTTCTTGTAATAATGCAGACCTGCGACCGGCCTGTCAAAGGCATCAAAGTTGGTGTCCCGATAGAACATCAGTGCATGGCTAGGTTCAAAGGGAAGCATGGTTGGTCATCGTATCTCATTACCAGAACGCCACAGGAACAGACCAATTTTGCAAAGCGTCAATTCGTGTGTTGGCTGTTTTCAAATGAGGAGCCCCGAGGACTTGTCATGCCGGTTGGGGACTGTAATGATGAGACTCTAGCCCAGGTGTCTGAACTAAAGACGAAGACAGCGCTGGTGAAGTTTTACCTTGTGTCCAAAACTGTTGGAAAGAGTAGTGTGTTACAGTCTTCCATGTTGATGCTGATTTCAGTCAGCATTTTGGCATTGATTTTGAAATAATGGACAGAGCTCCTAATGTTGGTTTGAAATTAATTAAGCTGCTTAAATTAATTAATTAGAATGCTGATGAGGGAATCCTTATAATTGTCATTGCATGCAATGTTATTATATACTCAGTCAACAAAACACTCCAATATCCAGCGCCCAACCTGTGTCAAGATCTTCATTGTATGATATTATATCACAAGAAATGCACTCACTACCATGCACTAAAGTGTTATCGTGTGCTGTACTGTTAATATTGTATGTCATTCTGCCAGCATTATATGCCATACTGTCATTATCATGTGTTAAACTGTCATTGTATCTAATTCATTCACATTTGTCTGTTGTACTGTTACTATTGTTTGTTGTGTTGTATTGCATAATGTGTTGTATGCTTTATAATGATCATTACCTGCTAAACTGTGACCGTTTGATATTCTGTTACATGTGTCTGTGTTAAGCTGTCAACATTGTGTATCTAACAATCATAACTATGTTAATGCTATGCTGGTATTGCTTATGGCATACAGTTATTGATCCATTAGCATTGTATGTGATATTGCCACTGTATTATCATTGTATGTGATATTTCTGCCACCATTCACCATGAGGTGACCTTTATTTTGTTGAGATAACTTTAGGGCATTATTCATTCACATGAAACATCACATTGTATGTTATACTTATACTGTCAATGTTGTATGCCAAACCATCCGTATATACTATATCATCAGCATTGCATGCTATATCACCAGCATTGTATGCAATATTGTAAATAGTGTATGCTTGTATGCTATAGTCAGCATTGTATGCTATGCTGTCAATAGTACGTGCTATACCATCACTGTACTGTCAGCATTATATTTTCTATCATCAGCATTATATGCTATATTGTGAATATTGTACGCTGTACTGTCAATATGATATGCTATACCATCACCATTGTGTGCTATAATGTCAGCAGTGTATGTTATATCATCAGTATTTTATGATATAGTGTAAGTATTGTATGCTAGACTATTAGCATTGTATGCTATACTGTTAAGTTAATTTTGCATGCTTTGCAACTGGGTCACTCTCCTGAAAACTGGCCAGAAGTGTCACATGGAGAGTTAAAATTTAATATTTGAATTTTTTACATTTTTTGGTTGCAAATGAAAGCTGTAAATCTCCCCTTTACATCTATGTAAAATATAAATTGATGAGATAAAAAATAAAGGTGTAGTCCATGAATAAGATATCTCTTATGGCAGTATAACATGTGTGTCACACATGTAACACATGTTTAGGACACCACACAGTCTGCTTAATAAATATCTAATCAGAATTAAATAATATCATACTTAGAAGCATATTAATCATGGCATAATATACAGAAATATCTAGTGCTTATATTGATAAAAAAAAAAGTAATTCCCAGCCATGCTTTATTCACTGAATAATTAGTGTACAATATTTGTGTGGCATCCAGACACCACGGTTACACGTGTGACGGAAATTTGTAATGTTATTTCTGAAGACATTAAACAATTTTTTTTTTAAATTTAAGCATGCATACATGTTAATAAATACTTCCTCTTTGATTTGGGAACTGTTTTGCTTGATATATCAATGCAATACAAGATGTTAATAAGGATTCAACCACGTCCCATATGTCATGTTACAAATGGCTGACTGTAAAATGGGGTTTTTTGGTACAAAAACAGTTCATAGCTAAAAAGACCAAAGTTGCACACAGTTTTATTTTATTTCCCTTATTTCTTTCATCAAATCTGAACATGAATATGAAAAGTATAAGGAATAAAATAAGTAGGAAGGTTTTTATTGATGTTTTAAAATTTCATCTCATGCTGACCAGTTTTCAGGAGAGTGACCCAACTACCATTGTATGCTATACTGTCAGCATTGTATGTGATATTGTAGACTATACCGTTAACAAATGCTATGTTGTCAAATATTCTGTCACCAGTGTATGCTGTATCAACATTGTATACTACAATATCATTGCCCCATACTGTCATTTTGTTCCTTGAAATTGTCATCACAGTGTGCAATGCAGTCATTTCTTGCTATCATAATATAAACCCTGACATTAGTGTAGGCTATGGTGTCAATGTATGATAACTTGACAGGTTGCCATATGTTGTACTCTTATGGTGTCATTTGCAGGCATGCAGTGTATACAAATTAATCATGTTTCAATGTGGTGCCAATGATTGTCATCTGCTGCTCTCCATGCGTATTATGAACTTTGTATTTTGCAGCTATGCAATATTTTATTCATCAATTAAATTTGTGTATAATAATAATTTTTAAACCAAATTCTTTTCAAAGGTAAATGTTATTCATATAGAATCACTCTAAATATATGAATCTTTGTAAATTTTTATTTCACATTTGTTCTTTACATTAAAGTTGTGTAGTCCGATAGTTTTGAACTTCTGAAATTTTATGAGATAAATACATTAGTTGATCATTATTATACACCTTACTTTAGCTTGAGGTAACTTTTACTTTCAATAGCTAACTTTTGAGACATTTGAAGTGCAATCATGCTAAATTAATTTTGGCAAGCATGCCAAAACTCCATAGCATTCTACAGGTTATATTCAAGTGCCTCAATATTTCCTTTTGTGTGGCAATAAATGTTTAATAAGTACACCAGTATCTAAGTTAGATATGTAGAATCAAATTTAGATAGTTTTGGTTTTGAAAATTTTATATTTTGATCGGATTATGCAGCTTTAAATAATATTAACCATTCACTACGGGTGGAGCGTGAACCACATAATTTATGGTATCGTTATTTCTATATTGGCTTAATGCAAAGTAGTAGTTAAATATGTGCAGAATTATCAATCGACTAAGTCACTGAAAGTTATTCATATGGATATAGTCTACGACATGGCGCTCAGCATCCTGTGTTATTTATTTACTAAATCGGCCATCTTGATTTTCATTGGAGTCAGCATTTAAAAAACAAAAATATAAAGAAGTCTCAGAAACACCAAATATTATGTTATATTTGAAATCAGTATGCAAAGTGCTCCATATAGCGAAAGCTTATTAAATCCGAGGCTTTATACCAAGGTCCTGTCGACACACATTTGGCTTTTTCTAAAATTTAAATCTACAAATCTAGATTTAGATCTAGATCTAGAGTAAAGCCCCGTTCACACCCACAACTTTAGGCCGAACTAGATAAGGCAAACTAGAGGAGGCAAACTAGGCGTCCTGTCCACACATGCAGTACTTGGGGCGGTTTAAGGCGGAAATCGATATCTGCGCATGAGCGAGTCCATACTAACCAGCATCAGTTTTGGTTAGTCGACATCGCCACGAGAGAGTGTGGGTTCGACCTAGATATGTATGGACTGAATCGTATTGTTTTGGAACGATCAAAACTTCTGTTGGCCAGTGAAAACCTAAAAATAAATCATGAACAAAATACTGTACACCTCTAGCCGGTTCATAGATCAAATTATATTATATAGTGTGACGTGCTTAATCCGCTTCAAGTAAACCGCTACTGTCCACACAAGCAAGGTGGGCCGACTTAAGCTAGTTCGCTTCATATATACTACCTCGCGACGTGGTTTACTTGAAGCAAACTAGATGAGGCGACTTAGCCTTAAGTCGCCTCAGCGTAGTGTCCACGCGACCAATTTGAGTCGAACTAAAGGAGGCGAATTAGTTAAGCCGACTTAACTCGCCACTATGAACGGGGCCTAAGACTAACTATTGTAACTAGTCCATGGTGGTCATTTTCTGCTTTTATTCACATTTTTTTATAGGCTCATAATGAGGGTAGATTATTGCTATAGTTCCTTAATCCTTGTATACAAGTCTAGAGAGGCACACGCATGCACTCATGTGTCCCTCTGTTTGTTGAGATTTTACATCCCAGCAACATCTAAGATCATATCAGGACGGGTACCGACGTGTAGCAGTGCGCACTCATGGTGACTTTATAGGGCTGTCCCACTGGAAAACCGGGCTGCTGGTTCCATGACCCAATATCCCACTCAGTCACTTTATCCTGATACTGACATAACCGGTCCTTGCCCTATCCTATTAATGCTGAGTGCCGGGTTAGGTAGCGACAAGTAAATCAGCTGGGATTTGAACTCACACCCTTCTGCATATGATGCCAGCGCTCTTAGAGATTCGGCCATCATATCCGGTCATATGCGCCTCTAGACTTGTATCCAACGAACAGGGAACCCTGACAATGCTCTAGCCTCTAAGTATGAGCTATCTGGTGAGCAGTATGTTCGGTTGGCATGATTTGTTGGGGTTTTACGTCCTAGCTCATTTGGCATATAGGCTATTAAGACGCATAGCAACAATGGCCATGTATACCATTATGATCTGTGATATTAGAATTATTTAGCCAAGGGAGTCACTAAAGACTACGTCACTGATAAGGTAGTTGTTCGAGTTTTACGTCCTGGCAACATCTAGGGTCAAATCAGGACTGATAAGTAACACGCCATGATTAATAGCTAACACGCCATGATTGGGTTTACGGTTCTTTTAATTATATGTGCCTATACACACATGAAAATGCTTTTGCAATTTATATATAAACTTTGCTATGACGTTTGTGTGAGTTTGTGTTCGGATTGGAAATGAAGAGACGACACAAATTGGGTTTCTGATATAAATGAAATTTATTTTCTGCATGCATCTATATATATGTATAGATTGATATACAGTAAAACCTCTCTAACCGACCTCCTCCACAGATCGACCACTCCCCTATATCGATCGCTTTATTTTGGTCCCAACAATACCATTGTAACCATATTCTAACTCCCTAAACCGACCACTTCCCTAACTAGACCACTTAAAGTCGGTCCCAAGGTCGGTCGATTTAGAGACGTTTTACTGTATTTTAAAATAGAAAAATTGTCTTTAATATGATATTGGGAGGCTGGGCCCGTGTTCAGTGTGTGCCTCAGAGGCACCGCAGAGACGTCTTCGCGACGGTTTTTGGCCTATTTGCGTTCAGGGTGCTTCTCGGAGATGCCTCCCATTTCAGACAGGAGACAAAAAGCGCCTCGAAAATGGCCGCCGTATTCAGTGGTTTCAGCCAATCACAGTGCAGCTTTTCCATTGCAAATGGCCACCGCCTATGGGGGTGGCCATTTTCGAGACAACAAAGTGCTTTTGCCTTTCAGACTAGCGTGACGTCATGGCCATCTCCGAGGCGCCTCCGAGACAGACCCTGAACGCGGCCCATGTTCATGGATTCTGTTTGCAGCATCTTCAGAGGACAATTATGCACCTAGACCAATGTTGTGTTGACATAGCGGGTGTGCTGTCATCAGAGTAGTCATATGAGATAAGAAAAAAAGATTGTACATTAAAAAAATGTTCACACATAACAGGGGTTCACCAATCATAGAAGACATATACTACTGTAATGTGAGGACTACTGTAATTTATCAGAGAAGATTTATATAATTTTTAGTTAGAAGCGTAATGGTCCACGGTCTTCCTCCTCACACTATCCCGCACACACGGAAGAACGCCAAGATTTGATATAAGTACGCTTCAACTTGGTTTATTATGAAACCTCTCTGCTCTCCGCGGCGTCCACAGTCAACTGACCCGCCCCCTAACTCGGCAGGTCCCATGTCGACTCTATAGGTGGGGGGGGGAGCTAGCCACACGCAGTAGAGGGCAGCCCCATCGGGGGTCTGCCTGGTGGCTAGTCTGCCACCACCTGTAAATGCGTAGATGTGCGGCGTAGTCTCCGCCGCCATCGCGTGGTAGTGGGACTCATGTACAGACTACTACACTAGCATATGTACATCATTTCGATGTAGCTATTTCTGATTGACAAGTGACGAATAAACACATCTATAGAACTGAAAGAATTTGTGAAAGTTTTGTAAATAATTAAAAGTGATATATTATATGAGCATGTATTGCCAGCTATAGTGTTTGAGGGCCTAGATCGGACAGGGTAGCCCATCACTATTCATCCTCTTCATCAATGATACCAGAAGGGGAACATTTGGATGTACACATGTTTGCCGATGATATGAAGTTTTCTAAATCAAGCTGAAAGAATAGTGAGCTGGAAAAGGATTTACGTTAATATTCCATATACGCGGTATGCGAATGCGGCAAAAAAAATGGAAAAACATGTAAACGCGCAGTGGTGCTTCCATATGTCTGGATGTGAATGCGAATGTGGCAAGTGAATGGCTCCCTGGATCGATTGGTGCGAATATGAACACGAATGCTGCTCCATTTGCCATAGAACAAACAGGAACTTTGACTTTCCTTCACAAAATCGTAGCAAAAAAGACCGAAAATCACATGGGTATTCATGCCTCATGCCGCATCCTCATGCCACATACGGCATATATAGCCCTTTATGTGTACTTAGTGACCACAAGCTGATGTTCAGTTGTTACTGTGCACAGAAAGTGAATGTGGAAAACAACATTCCAGGCATGATCTGCTCATCTTGAGAATTCCACAGTAAAAGAAACCCAAACACAACCAGTAGAATTTCCTAGTTGTAACTCATCTCAAATATGGCAAATACAGCGTGGTGTCCTTTATAGAATAAGAGACAGTGAATTTCTGGAAATCACTCAAAATTGACACTCTAAGCTAGCCCTAGCATCAAAGGATCTCCCATATGCTAACAAGTCTTAAAAAATCTCAAATTGCTTAGCCTCTATTTGCAGATAAGCCATGGAGATATGATTGAGACATAAAACCAGGAATGAGAATTTCACACCCATTGGGGGTGGGAGGGGGGGGGGGGGTCCTCACTTTTCGGGAGTTGGTTTTTACACTTGTCGATATGAGAATTTCCCATCGATTCCCCAATTTTTATTAATAGGTCTGACCTGTTCTTATCCCTGATAAACGCATAGAAATCACACAATATTTGCTGGCCACATTAAGGTAGATAGACACAACACAGCGGGATCTAAATCCAAACTCATAAAGAATGCACAACTACAGTATTAGGATGCAACCATGTCACCAACTCCTGGAATACTCTGTCTACAGAAGTCTAAAGCGCTGGTCACATAGCCGTTAGTGGACGTAGTCGAATGTACGTGAACGTAGTGGAGGCTAATATGGGTCAAACGTGATGTAAGTTTGTTAAACGACGTTGAAATATGTCAAAGTACGGCAGGTTTTGGTTGATGAGCCACCGAATGATACGGATAAATACGTTACGGTACGGAAGCCGGTACTTTCAACTACGTTAGCCTCCACTACATTCTACGTCCACTAACGGCTATGTGACCATGGCATGTGCGACGTGGAACGGCCATGGTTTTGTGCAGGTCAAAGTATGCTAGCGTACATTAAGAGACCTGTATGTTCTACTATGTTTGACTTCGCCACAGTACATTAGCATCACGGATGCAAATTCAGCCTCTAACGTACCGCTCTTTTGAACATTTCCAAAAATGTAATTGGAGATCACGGCTCACCCAAGTTATTACCAAGTTAACATCAAGGACAAGTATGGATGCCAGCACGTTCAACTGCTTTCAACTACGTTAGCCTCCACTACGTTCACCTACGTCCACTAACGGCTATGTGACCAGGGTTTTATAGTCTAACAATAATCAGTAACGGGCAAGTAAGTATTTGCGGCCATGATTTCTTGGTATTAATAGGTAATAACGCAATGCGGTAATAGGTCAAAGTGCGTCTTTCTTAACAATATAGATTTTGGCGCCACCTGTTGAGTAGGTGGGAAAGCAAATATATAATAATTAGGCCGTATTCGATTAAACAATACATGATTTCTGCGACTAGTATGACACCTGGTGATAGGCAATGACACTCGTGTTGTGGGTCAACAGTGTGTCACTGTTGTTTTACACTGACATTCGAGCTTATCAATCAATCAATAGGATACAGCTATAATTATCAAAAATGGTAAGTATGTTTTCTCTATAAATCCACATTTGTGCCGAAAAGACTGTCAGTTGCTCAATATGAAGCTAGTATTAACAGAGCCTCAATTGCCTCTCCACAGACTCTGTGATCGACAAGTCCAGTCTGGATTACGCTCTGCGCATGTGTCGTGGAAATCATGTATTCGGGTCATCCAAACCACTTTTTGGCGCATGCGTAGAACCTACAATCTCGGGTTGCATTAACGAATACGCTCGGGTGGGAAGAAATGTTCGCTTAATCCAAAACCTTTTTTTTAAATAACCAATATAACTACAGCAAGATAGGATTTAAAGTATTTTATGATTGCATAATTTGGATATATGTCCATTTTAATCTGGATGGTCTTTTATATCACCAAAAAAAAGTAGCTTTGCACACACACAGCACCATCACAAATGCTCATAGCACCCCCACCCAAGACGTGGGGCACTGGGGTCGGTCATTTTGCACACGCCACGTAAGCTCCACTCGCTGTGTTCGATTTGAAATCATAACGACTCGGGTGACCCGAATCGTCCCAAGCGTTATAATTGAATACGGCCTCATTGTCGATTGGTTAAAGCTGCATAGTCCGATGAAATATCAAATTTTCAAAACCACACCAAATATCTAGATTTGATTTGACATATCTAACTTCGAATATCTGCCTAGATCACATAGAGCACCATTTTTGTTTGCTTAAATGATATGGTTTGGCAGTGTGTATTATATACCTCTAACCAACATGCATGCAACATAATCAAATCTGAGCACTCAGTGGTCAATACTTCCCTAAATGTGCTTAGTCAGTTGTCTAGTCTTATACTGACCAAAATACAACAACTGTATCAACGTGGGAATGTTGGTGTCGTGTCTCACTCATCTGAAGTTCCGTGTCACTTCAAGCTCTCCTCGAATTGCTTGTAGCGCTGGCAAAGTTCATTGTACACCTACAAGAAGAGAGTGCAACCTGTTGCAGTCAGCTCAAAATTAGTCCGACCATGCTTTTTTGTGTGTGACAGTTTATTTATGCTGCCTATAAATATAATGGTTAAAGTCTAATGACTTCTTTTCACCGCTAGTATTTGACAATTTCGCTAAAGCGACATTAGGTGATGGGAATAAAGTAGTCCCGATTAACGGGGGTTTACTGTATTTACAGCATAGGAAGAGGAGACACTGCACGACACTTGCAAATTGACAATATGTGTTTCTGGATCATAGATTACGTGATCATTTCAAAACATAAATAACAATAAATAACAATGCTAAAAATCAACTTTTTTAAAAGCTGCTTTGTCAAATAGAGATTGTTTTCTTTGGTGTCGCCCAGTGATAATTAGTCGTCTATATGTTGGTGACATATTAGGCTTAATAATAGGAAATATTAGATTGTGGGTTTGGTAAAAGAATCTGCTTCTTTTTGGTGAGGGAATGAGGGAAGAAGGGAGAGAAGGAGGAAAGCAAGAGGAATGGGATGCTTGGAAGTTTATTAGACCGGAAGTGCTTCCTTGTTCTTACTGGACCACACCACTCATAACAGCAATAGTGAAGAAATATACTAAATTGTGTGTGTGTGTGTGTGTGTGTGTGAGGGGAGGGAGAGAGGGAGAGGGGCCATGGAGAAGGGGAGTGTATGTGTAAAAGAAAAGTGGGTTGGCTGTTGGAGTTTTACGTCCTGGCAACATCTAAGGTCATCAGGATCGGTACCGACTTCTGAGAGTATGCACTCATTGTGACTTTATAGTGCGGCCCCTCTGGGAAATCAGGCCACCTGCACCATAACCCAATATACCACTCAGTCACATTATCCTGACATTGAGCTAACCAGTCCTTGCCCTATCCTTAGTAATAATGCTGAGTGCCTGGCTAGGAAGTGACAAATATCATATAAATTTTATAAGTCATCGGTTTGACTTGACTGGGAACCAAACTCCCGATCTCCCGCATGCGAGGCCCCGCGCTCTACCGATTCCACCACCACGCGCGGTAAGAAGAAAAGTGGGAGAGCAAGAGAGAGCATATATGTGAGTGAGTATGTGTGAGAGTAGTGTGTGTATGCACTGGACGCCTGACCTTGGTTGCTGCGGGTCGTGGCTGGGTGACGCAGACGAAGTCCGGGGCACCCCTCACAACATCAGCGAAGTGCGTCTTCTCTCCACCCAAGAAACCTGCCGGGGTCAAGGTCGAATTCAGAATTGTCATTCAGAATAACAGCACTATTAAACTTGTTACAATGATTAATATCTTGCTAATACTTACTTTATCCCACTGTCACAGTAAAAGTCAGTTATTTATCCCAAAACTAAAAGCTTCTGCATTTCACACAATAATAGACTACATCACGGTTCCAGCGGCGCAGTGCATTTACATCAATATAATCAGCACATCTTATGCCATGTGCATTTAGATTTAGAAAGATCTAGGCACTCAGACTAGTGTTAAGCTGTATTCACACGGGAAAAATCTAAAGCGATCTAAAGAAGGCGATTTATATGAAGCGATCTATGCGCGCATTCACACGGGCTGAGTTTCAAAGTGTGTCGTATTCACACAGGCAGTACTTAGGGCGGTTTAAGGCGGAAGTGGGTATCTGCGCATGAGCAAGTCCAGACTAACCAGTGCCAGTTTGGGTTTGTCGACGACGGCCGAGAGAGTGTGGGTTTGACCTAGATATGTATGGACTGAATCGTATTGGTTTGGAACAGTCAAAACTTCTGATGGGCAGTGAAACCCTAAAAATAAATGATGAAAAAAATATATGTGCACCTCTAGCAGGTTCATAAAGCAAATTTACCGGAAAGTCAACACAGTCAGGTCTCGACTGTCACGTTTCCCTCGACTGCGCATGCGTGTGATGTCATAAATAAAACGTTTCAGCGTAGATCGGTTCCTGTAGACCACCTTGCGAAGCGGTTTACATTAAACGATTTATATGAATCGATTCAGCCCTAAAACGCCTCAGCCGTGCATTCACACGACACATGTGAGTCGAACTAGGCAAGTCGATTTATATGAATCGATTTAACTTGCCCGTGTGAATACAGCTTTAGAGCCATAGCCAGAGTACTCAATGCATTGTCAATGGCAGTGAGCAATCTCCATACAGAAAAAGTAAAATATTGATAAAACCAGACCACCTAGGCACAACCCGCTAGGAACACATATAGAAAACATGTTTACCAAAAAGATTATATTAAATTTATAAGGTTAGGGTTTTGGATTTCTATTAATTTGGAATAAAACTGACATTTTTCAATGCGCGTATCGGCAAACTCAATGGCCGTACGCCTTTGCTTTGCTCCCACGGCCGTTTTCAGCGCATGCGCAGTCGGAACCGTGGTCTAGTTTATTGTTAATTTGCAATCAAAATGACCCACTACTTGTGGCAGCCATTGTGAAATGTGAAATCGGATCTTAATTCAGCTTCAAGTGCAGTGGGATTTATCTGTGCACATGGGGAAAAAACTTACCACTATTTCACTTCAAATTTTAACAAATTTAACCATTTGTCACGAAAAGTTACTCTGACCCAATTAGGATGGCTTAATGTGCTGACCAAGTCAAATTCATGACATACAAAATTGATACTTGTTGCTACCTAGCGTAGCGCTAGGGATTAGTAGGATAGAGCAATGACTGATTGGCATAGTATCAGGATACTGTGACTGAGTCGGATATCGGAGATCTATATATAAAACAAATATTTAAACAAATAGAAACTCAAACCATCGGATTATGTAACTTTAACATCATAGCATCAATTATAATTTGTGTAGGATGCAAAGCTTTAACGAACAAACCTACCAAAGGAATATATTAAATTATTATGGTTAAACTAATGTATATGTTTTATAAATAAATACGGCTAGAACCTAATTTTGACCCAATTGCAAATGTCTGGCTAGATAAAAGATTCACCCGATACTTGTAGTACAGGGGTGAACAAGAACGTAGTCTAAATACGGGCGAAAATAGCATTAGTATGGAACAAGAAGTAGAATGCTTGGCACCAGTGTCAAATGGTTACTTATATCAGCACAGAGTTGGTGAAATGGGAGAGAATGCAAAAAGACAAGATGGCGGCCAGAGAACGCTGTCGATTTCACTTTTAAATTGCATTAAAGTATATGTTTTATTATATTTTCCAACTCAAAAGTAGCGGATAAACATGAAGACATATACAAATAATAAATGTTGCTTCTTAGATTGTGAAATTAGGCTCTCATAAAGACGATTTTTCTACCATTTTTATATAAGGCTGGTTTTCACCACTGTACTGGAAGTACGGGGTGAATCTTTTATCTCATGTCTGGCTAGATAGCGACAAGTATGAAATTTGTGAGTCCTTGGTTCGACCTGGTCGGGATTCAAGCTCCCGACCTTCCACATGGGAAGCATGTGCTCTTACCAGTTCCGGTGGGATTCTGCACCTTTAATTGAAGAGTGATTAGGAACTGACCGTGCTTGGCTCTGTACGCTGATCCTAGACAGGCCGAGTTCTGAACATCCTGGGTGTACACAGCAGCCCCAAACACATCCGCAATGATCTGCAGAGACAAACAGATACCTCCTGGCTTCAGCGACACATGTGATTGACGAACCCCTGCCAAGCACCAACACATTTCCAATGCACAAAGTGTTGTTTGTCTCATTTTACTGTCCCTCTGACGACAACACAAGTAAATTACAGCTTGTTTTATTTAAGGACGCCTCTAGAGCACATTTTTATCATCGGCTATAGACCTATTTCATATGACGTCAGCATATATATCTAGGTCAGTGCGCGCGCCTCTTAGCTGCAGGACGACACACTGTCACACTACAAACTCAATGGCTACGAGCAATCTTCATAGAGAAAAGGTGAAATATCTCTAAAACCAAACCACCTATAAACAAACCGATTGGAACACATATAAAAAACATATTCAATGAATATATTATATTAAATTTATATGGTTAAGGTTCTGCATTTCTATTAATTTGGAATAAAATAGACTTTTTGCATTGCGCGTACCGGCAAACTAAAGGCATTGTCAATGGCCGTGAGCAATCTTCATACAGAAAAAGTTAAATATCTCTAAAACCACACCACCTAGAAACAAACCGATTGGAACACATATAGAAAACATATCCAATGAATAGATTATATTAAATTTATACGGTCAGGGTTCTGCATTTCTATTAATTTTGAATAAAATAGACGTTTTGCACTGCATGTACCGGCAAACTCAATGCATTGTCAATGGCCGTGAGCAATCTTCATACAGAAAAAGTGAAATATCTCTAAAACCCCACCACCTAGATACAAACCGATTGAAACACATATAGAAAATATATTCAACGAAGAGATTATATTAAATTTATATGGTTTGGGTTCTGTATTTCTATTAATTTTGAATAAAATAGACGTTTTGCACTGTGCGTTCCGGCAAACTCAATGGCAGTGTGCACTCGTTCTGCAGCTAAGGTGCGCGTGCACACACAATGTTTATAAACATTGAAAGGGGTCTATAGGACGTCAAACATAGTTATTCTGTTTATAAATATTGAACGGGGTCTATAGGACGTCAAACATATAGTTATTCTGACATATTTCGTTGGAGAAAACCTGCTGCCGCCACATAGGCTACTCTTTCCAATAAGCAGCAAGGGCCTTTTATATATACTTTCCCATAGGCAGGACAGCACATGTCACAGCCTTTGATGAACCAGTTGTGTACCACTGGTTGGAGAGGAAAATATCCCAAACTGCAAATGGATCTACTGAGAAGGATCAATCAGATGACTAACAGCTTCACAGGCGGACACTCTACCGCCTGAGTTACGTCCTGCTCCCCCTCTGATAAGACACCTGTTATATTAGGACAGCATTGGTCTGGATGAAGACTTGTCTTTTGAAGACAGGTACTATGGACCCAATCTATATAAACAATGCTATCTTCCCAATGTATTTGTGAAATGACCTTGGCATTGGCATGGTTATTTATCTTAAAGGAACCCGGGCCCGGCACGCCAAGTTATGTTGATTTTTACAATAGGTGGTGCATGCCATGTTCCAGTAGTTCCCAGTTCTCACACAGGTGGTGCATGGTACCAACTTGTGATGACCTCAGTGACCCAGTTACTAAGCAACTTAAAGTTGTACCTGTAGAATGGCCTTATTGGAGGAGGCGCCACCGGTTGCTAGGATACGGGAGTCATGTGACAAGGTGTAGCCGAGTCCCTCAGCGTGGATCCGTTTCGCCATCATTTGACCTTCAACCACTGCACGCACCTCGACAGCAGGCTCAAACTTCTTCACCTAGTCAAAAGAAAGAAAAAAAAATTATGGTCAAAGAAAAAAAAAGTTGGTGATCGTCCTTTTGATCACACAAATCAGAGTCGGGCAGGCGGTTTTGGTTTTTGATTTTGTATTTTTCTGGTGTATGATGTAAACATAATATGTAACTATGTTGCACAGATTGTGTGCTTATGAAAGTTGAATTGCTGCTAGCCCGAGTAATTTTTAACAGTTTTTAAACAAACAAACAAATTAATAAAATCAGGGACATGCGATTTTTCAGGCACGGGCGGGGACCATCACCAATTTCTTTTTGTGGCTTAATTTGCAATTTCTTTTTTTCAAGGAAGAATAAAATTAGTCTATAACAAACGCCATATTTCGGTGAAACCATCAAGTATCCAAAACCTAAACACTTAGGTAGATTTGATTCTACATATCTAACTTCGATACAGGTGCACTTATTCAAAATTTGTTGCTGCATGGAATGAGACATTATGATACATTAAGCACTGTTGAAACCTATGGCGTCTGAGTTTTTATGTGCTTTCCGAAATTAATTAATTTTGCATGTTTTCACTTCAAATATCTCTCCAAACTTAGCTATTTAAAATTAACGTTACTTCAATCTATAGTTTGTTTGGGTTTTATGTCTTAGCAACATCTCTGGTCAGATCAGAACGGACCGTGCAATCTAAAGCAACGTAGATTATAACAATCAACCTAATGTATTTATCTCAGAAAATAGCAGAAACTCAAAACCATCTGACTGTGCCACTTTAATGACATGAGCAAAACAATACTGGATAACGTGTTTTGTACGGCCACAAATACACGTGGCGTAAAGGAAGTGATAAATGGGCGACTCAAATCTAAAGACAGCGTCTATAAATATAAATGGTCTTCACCACCGTTCACCATTTGATAGAAGGCTTGGGGGACATTGGAGAGGACACCCATAATTATATGACTTCAGGGCTCCGTTCACCTCCATATGTGTGCACAAAAATAGTTCTATTTTACCATAACGAGCTTCCATTAGAAGCCTAGTAGGGCCTCGATCAGCCAGAAGAGGATCTGTAAGTTAATCTATCAGAAGGCGCAACAATCACATGTTTTGTACGGCTACAAATACACATGGCGTAAAGGAAGTGATAAATGCCCGACTCAAATCTAAAGACAGCGTCTATAAATACAAATGGTCTTCACCAGCGTTCACCATTTGATAGAAGGCTTGGGGGACATTGGAGAGGACACCCACAATTATATGACTTCAGGGCCCTGTTCACCTCCATATGTTTGCACAAAATTAGTTCTCTTTTACCATAACGAGCTTCCATTAGAAGCCTAATAGGGCTCGATCAGCCAGAAGAGGATCTGTAAGTTAATCTATCAGAAGGCGCAATAAGGGCTTACAGTTTGCCTGTTAGTGTCAATGCGGTGAACGCCAACAGCATGCGGAGTGATCTCTTGAATATCAAAGTAGATCCCTAGAATGGTGAAAACATAGTCCTAATATAATAACAATAATAATAATGAATTATTTATAATATACATATATATAGAAAATATATAAAAATGTTGCTTTCCATATATCATAACATCAATTGTACATCTTGTTTTCTCCTTCATGAACTATATTGTTCAAGATAAAGCCGACTTCCAAGGGGCAAATTTTGGCGTGCAAGCTTGGTTTTGGTAGACACCACCTATAGAGGCCACACCTTGGTTGTTGGATTGTTACCTTTACCTCCAGGTAGCCTTGGGTTCAACCCAAAACCCAATAAAAGAGGGTTGGTTTTGTTTTTTGTTGTTGAAGGTTTCCTTGTTATTGGGAGGGGCTGCGGGTTGGAGGGGGAGTATTTCTTAGGGGGAGAAAGGGCCCTATATTATAAACCGCCGCTGCTAATTGAAAACTGACGAAAGCATAATATCACAAGAGGTCATAAATAGCTTATCTGATAACAATTTTACCCGAAGTCAATGGAGTCAAATGTGAAATAATAATATCACAAGAGGTCATAAATAGCTTATCTGGTAACAATTTAACCCAAAGTCAATGCAGTCAAATGTGAAATAATAATATCACAAGAGGTCATAAATAGCTTATCTGGTAACAATTTAACCCAAAGTCAATGGCATCAAATGGGAAATACTGATATCACAAGAGGTCATAAATAGCTTATCTGATAACAATTTAACCTGATGTCAATGGAGTCAAATGTGAAATAATAATCTCACAAGAGGTCATAAATAGCTTATCTGATAACAATTTAACCTGAAGTCAATGGAGTCAAATGTGAAATAATAATACCACAAGAGGTCATAAATAGCTTATCTGATTACAATTTAACTCAAAAATGAGAAATAATAATATCAAAAGAGGTCATAAAAAGCTTATCTGATAACAATTTAACCCAAAGTCAATGGCGTCAAATGTGAGGGAGGGAATTGGGTGAGAAGACCCCACCAGACTACCAAAAGAGGCAGACTCTTTAGTTACTGGTACATGATAAGTCCCCACCGTAAGTGACCGGATTTCTTATATTAATTTGTCAATGGCGATAAGGTTAGTTAGTTGGTGGTTGCTTAGCAACTTGTCGGCAGTAAAGGCCATAATCACGGTGAATATTTCATCATCTTGTATTTTGTTGTATTATTATTCGGCCATCGCGATAAAGAAAGAAACCATTTATTAAGGCGGTAAAAAAAGTTTGATTCCTGTTGCAGGCAAGCACAAAAACAAAAGGGTAAATATGTAGAGATTTTTGTTAAACCCTGAATCCCTTGGTGTGAGAATCATATAATAATAATAATAAAGTATCACTTCTTATTTTTTTAGTCGTAAAACTTTTGCGCAACCGGAAACACTATTTGTGTTGGGGGGGCGGGGGGGGCCTAATCTACCACAGATTTTCCTACCTATGTTGCCTTCGTTGCCAGGCGGTGTCGTAGTGAGAAGCTGATTGAAGGTCTCCCACTCGCCCCCCGCCTCGCTGAGCTGGATCCGCTGTCTGGTCAGCGAGCCGTTCTTGTAGCTGAAGCAGGGCAACGCCTAATCAGACAGGTTGGTTAATGAAGTCCTGGCAACATCTAAAGTCATCTCAGAGCGAGTACCGACTTGTGACAGTGCGCACTCATGACGACTTCATAGGGCTGCCCCACTGACTTAACAATTGATACTTGTTGCTTCCTAGCCAGGCACTCAGCATTATTAGGATAGGGCAAGGACTGGTTGGTTCAGTGTCAGGATGTGACTGAGTGTGATATCAGGTCATGGTGCTGGCAGCCTGGTCTTCCAGTGGGGCAGCCCTATAAAATCGCCATGAGTGATACGACCTTAGATGTTGCCAGGACGTAAAACTCTAAAAACCAACCAACTTATATATAAGTAATGCATAAGGGCTTATGTGAAAAATAATGCATTATGCAAGTATAAATGTACAGAAGATAATATTAACCTCATCCTATTCTTTTCTATACCAGAGTATACTGGTGGTGCCACCACTGTTACATCTCGTTACACTGCTGCGCTAGACCTGTAATATATGTGTGTGTGTATATATGCTGTATAATAATTATATGAGTATAATAACCCGGAATATCCCTCCTGCTCCCCAGCACTCCACCAGTCATCGACTGCTGTAGTCTGGACTAATCATCTGCTGCTTCAGCCTAGTCAACCTCAACTCCGATCATGGCGTCACCACCCACTTCACACTGTAATTGCCACTCACTGTACCACTGAAAATATATTTGGCGCTAGCGTTGTATCTGCTAAGTCTCTTCACTTTAAACTTTATTTTCATGTTACATCAATTAAAACATATGTAAACACTCGCAATATTCAAATACTGATTTACCAGAGCAGTGCCATGTATGCACTAGGATCCACCGGGTTTACAAAAATGTGACCAGTTAAGGCCGGTCGCGGCTTGTCGATCCAAAGGAACAGCGTGTCACTTGTACCCAAAGAGATGATGATGTCACCCCTTTGCAGACGCATGCCTGCCACCGATGCTGTTAAAAGATACAACACAAGATCAGTGACACGCTGTCAGTACCAAAAATATGGTGGGGAGATACTACTTGATTTGCTTTATTGATTTCATTGAACCATGGCTACATTTGCAGTGGTAACAATAATTTAAAAAATAGGACCTACACAAAATAAACTAGATAAAAGATTCACTCTAAATATAAGATTCGCCCCATACCTATAATAGGGGTGAAGAACAACCCATTAGAAAAAGTGGAGAAAGGCTGGGTAAATGAAATGAGCACATAGATTCTTAATTTAAGAATCAAAATGTAATCTTCACCTACCTTTTTATATTTACCCACAAATTTTGAATTGATTAGTTGATTAAATCCAGTAGATAAATGAACTTTAAAGTTTCAATTGACAGAGCCCATATATCCACATGGCAGCGATTGGCCGGAAATTGAAAGGTCCCTGGGTAATAATCCAATCTAGGTCAGGAAGCAGTCATTTTCATTGGCTGAGGTAGTGAAGTGGTACAAACAGTTCACTCAAGCAGTACCTCCACCCCCTCCTTGTTGGCTAGAAGCGAAAACGAGTTTTATTTTATAGAAACAATTTAAAGTGTTTTAATTGATTGAATGATCAGTGGTGATTTAACATCGTGTCTGCAGAAGAGGTGATACTCACGGCAAAAAGGCTTAGTAGAATTTATTCTCTTAGAACAAAAATCATCTTAATCATACCTGGGTTATCGCCAGTAAAGGCAATGACTTGACACTCAGGACTGAACCCATAGCGGTCAACCATGTAGCTGGACACTGTGCCCAGAGACGCGTATGATGGGACTGGCTCACCAAGCCGGTCGGCAAGTCTAGGTGCGCATGCCTGCAACACAGCGCTCCACATTAAAGCTGCATAGTCCGATGAAAACATAAAATTTTCCAGACCAAAACAATTATCTAGATTTGATTCTACATATCTAACTTAGATACTGGCGCACTTAGCAAACATTTGTCACCACATAGAACAGAATACCGAGCCAATTTAATAGAACCTGTTACTGCAGAAGCATATGGTGTCAGAGTTTTGGCATGTGTTCCAAAATTAAATTTCCATGTTTGCACTTAAGATATCTCAAAAGTTAGCCATTTAAAATAAAAGTTACTTCAGGCTAAAGTAAGGTCAATTATAGTGATCAACCTAATAATATATATGTCTCAGAAAATTACAGAAACTCAAAACCATCGGACTATGCAACTTTAACCCATCTCACCTAACACATACATGTAAGTGGCAACTCAAAACGGCTATTAGACTATTACACTAATGAATGTGAATGAGTGCTAAGTAATAACTAAAAGAAAAACATCATTTTAACCTTCTTTTTTTTAACTTGCCAGATAGGACGGCGTAACTTGTTAAGCACCCGCTTCCCGTCCGGCAGGTAATGAGTTCGAGCCCCAGCCGAGTCAAACTGTAGGGCCCTAATGGCATCAAAATTCTAATTGTCGCTACCTCGCATGGCACTCCATATTACTAGGGTAGGACGAGCAGCAGTGGAATGAGGGAGACCAATTGTCTGCAGTTCCAATATCGTCTGTTTTTTTTTAAAAATTGAGGCTGTATTTATACTGTCCATAGCATATAAGCCCGGGTACCCAGGCTTGTTTTCAATGCTGGCCAGTTGTAGTGTTGGTGTTATCTTACCGCACAGTAGCTGCTGATAAGGTATTTGATTACCTGCATTTCAGTAGCAGATAGATAGTTGGTTGGTATGGTTAGTAGCCTATGTTAGTTTTTTTGGATTTTCTTGGCATATATGTATTTTATTTTTTCTACTCTTATTACTAGACTAGCCTACTCTTATTTACATATCAACTACTCTAACAAAAACAAGCGTGTTGTGTTTGTGATTAACAAGGGTTGACTGTGTACATATATAATTAATCCATCAAAGAGAAGATTGAGCACTTATTGAGTATTATTACAGCATCACTATTTGCACAGGTACTGCCCTTCGTTTAATACTAAAAGAACGATAAGAACAACAAACAACTCAACGGATTGAAGCAATTCACGTGAGAACTTATGGAGCATAAACAAAAGGTGCAAAACCACCAAACACAAACAAATAAAAGCAAGTCACCAGCTTTCGTAGGAAGTATATTCTGGAACACATGATACTGATAATGTAGACTTCATAGAGCGCCCATACTACTCTAACTTATACTAAGGCCTTAGTCTAAGGCACTGTACAATAAAGCTACAGAATGACATATTTACACCATGGGTAACAAAATTGTTTGAAGATGCATACAGTTCATTACAATATATAAAGGCGTCAAAGCCCACACGATTACATTAACTACACTCTTTAAAAATATAACTAGAAAATTGTACCCAACAAGAACACTCGCTTAGTTAGTTAATCTAATCTTCCCCAATAGGCCTGCCTACAGCCCTCACAGATTGGTTTTAGGAACTTGCACATCCCCAACCCAATTAGTTTATAGTGCTGCCTCACAGGGAAATCAGGCTGACCGCACCACGACCCAATATCCCACTCAGTCACATTATCCTGACACTGAGCTAACCAGTCCTTGCCCTATCCTATTAATGCCAAGCACCAGGCTAGGAGATGACAAGTATCAATTTTAAAGTCATTGGTTTGACTCGACCGGGAACCGAATTCCTGACCTTCCGCATGCAAGGGATGGGGAGAGTTGTTTATATCAATGGGGGGGGGGGGGGGGGGGGGGGTGGAGGTGAGTCCAGTAGTCTGCACTGACCACGCAGCCAAGGAGCCACATAGACAGGTAGATTGATTGCATCAGGGAGCCTAGGTAGACTCATGGTTAAAGGGTGCATTCCTTACACGCGGCATGCGGTATGCGAATGCGAATGCAACAAAAAATCGAAACTCCTTGAAGTCAATGGACTACATTCCTTACACGCAGTATGCGAATGCGTCAACTCGATCGGTCCCTGTAGCGATCGGTGCAGCATGCGGTATGCGGCACGCGGTGTGCGAATAGAAACGTCAGTCGCACTTGTCCATTAGTTTTAGACGAGGAGAGGCGACTGAGCATTATGGAACAGTCACACACAAGGGTGCAGAGGGGAAACATATGGTAGTGGTGGTGGTGGGGTTCAGTCAGTCGCACTTGTCCATTAATTTTAGACGAGGAGAGGCGACTGAGCATTACGGAACAGTCACACACAAGGGTGCAGAGGGGAAACATATGGTAGTGGTGGTGGTGGGGTTCGGGTTGGTAAAAATGCTACCATAGCCACAAAAATATGAATACTTATCTATAATTTGGTAATTATAAAGGTAGGAACCCCCATGTGACGTACCAAGAGGTACATCGATATAAATACATTATTAGGTCATATACAGTGCAGTATTGAGTATACTTGTTTATTTTTATTTTTTAAATATAGCCGCATGCCGCGTGTAAGGAATCATGCCATTCGCATACCGCATGCTGCATGCCACATACCGCGTGTAAGGAATCCGCCCTTAAAGCGCTCACCCCAAAATGGCAGAAATGGAAGTTTGAGTCAGGCTTGGGGAACGATTATCCCTTTGATTACAACACCACTACAACAGCATTCATATGTCTACACAATTTAAAGCTGCTATACCTTGAGGAATTCCTCGGACCACTTGAAGGTCCGGATGTCGAGGAGGTTCATGCCAGAGCCGTCTGAATAGTCGATCGGTGCGTAATCGCCCAGGAACAAGCATGCGCCGAAACTGCTCACCAGGGAGATGCGCTTCAATGAAGAAATAATACACACTGTAAAGCACATGTAAAATGAGGTCAAATTGCTCAAATGTCACCAACATACACAAACTGAAGATAGTATATAATCGGTACTTCCGTTAATTTATTAATTTTTTTATACGGTATTTATTCTGCCCATAGCATGTAAGCTCCCACGAGGGTGCTTGTTTTCAACACTGGACAGCTGTAAGGAATGTTATGGTGTATGCCCGGGTTCCAGTTCCGGGTTGGTATTGGGGACGTCACCAGCATTTATTTAAGTAGTTAGTATCTATGTTATTTTGAGGGGATTTTTGGGGTATAACTTCCTATCATATAACTAATATCTTAGCCTAGTATGTACATCTAGTGAGATGGTAATAAGCTTGTGGATGAGGACGTGTTCCAGATTTGTTGTTGTTGTTTTGTTTGCAGCTTTCCTTTCACTTGTGCCCTGTTCCTAGTTAGTGCATAGATGTGCCAGAACACATCCATACTCTTTGGACTGCGACCAGGTGGGTTGGTTGCGGTGTTAATTTGTTAATCATAGTTCTAACGGCATTGTCCCTGACTTTTTGTTGTACCATCTTCCTTTCACCTGTGCCCTGTCCCTAGTTGGTACCCGGGTGTGCCAGAACACACCCATACCCTTCGGGACTGTGACCTGGTGGCGGGTTGTGGTATTTTCTCATGCCATGGTGTGTTATAGGTTGGGTTCGGTGAGCATGGTTGGTCTGTCCATACCTTACGTGATATTCGCACAAGGTCTTATACAGCACACATATTTATATAAATAAATTCACCTCTAGTAGGGGAGAATGATAACCATGTATAAATCAGACTAAAATAAATGCTTTTGTAAGGGTACACTATAAACAAGCTGTGGAGGTCCTGGTTTCAGCAAGCAGTATTCATCTATATTAGCCTAGAGTTACTGAAGTGGGAGAGAATGATATCACACCAAGATGGTGATCACTGGATTCTCTCCATTCAACTCTTATGGCTGGGAAATATGAGAATGTGAAGACTATATCAAGCTTTTTTTTCTATCGGGTAATTTAGCACTAGCAGACCTACCATTGGTAGGGCTATAGGAGTAACTAGGATGAAAGTGGTTATAGAGAGAAAAGATCGGCTGAGATATAGTGGGATATCAGGTCATGGTGCTGGTGGGCTGGTCTCCCAGTGGGGAAACACTATAAAGTCATCATGACTGCGCACTGTCACAAGTCGGTCCCAGTCCTGATATGGCCTTAGATGTTGCCAGGACGTAAAAACTCCAATAACCAACCAACCAACGATCAATAAAATTCGCGTAAATCAGCGAAATCGACATCTTTAATCCCTGATTACGATAAGTTGACCAGTCGGGATGGCCGAATGAGTTAGAGCGTACGTCTCCCGTGCTGGTAGATCGTGGGTTCGAGTCCCGGTCGAGTCAAACCAATGACTTTAAAATTGATACTTGTCGCTTCCTAGCCAGGCGCTCGGCATTATTAGGATAGGGCAAGGACTGGTGTGCTCAGTGTCAGGATAATGTGACTGAGTGGGATACCAGGTCATGGTGCCGGCGGCCTGGTTTCCCAGTGGGACAGCACTATAAAGTCACCATGAGTGCGCACTGTCACAAGTCGGTATCCGTCCTGATATGACCTTAGATGTTGCTAGGACATAAAACAACAACAAACAAACGATAAGTTAATGATGTACGTTACTTTAGCTAATGGCTAACTTTTTAGATATTGGAAGTGCAAACATGGAAAAGAGAATTGTTTGCAAGCATGCTAAAACTCTGACACCATAGGCTTCTGCAGTAACACTAACTGGTCATATTAAATTGATTTATTATTCCCTTCTGCGTGGCAACAAATGTTTAATAAGTGTATCAGTATCTCAGTTAGAATCAAATCTACAGCTTTAATATAAACAACCCTCCCCACCCCCTTGCGTGCGGGAGATCGGGAGATCAGAAGTTCAGTTCCCGGTCGAGTCAAACCAATGACTTATAAAATGTATACTTGTTGCTTCCTAGCCTGGCGCTCGCCATGAATAGAATAGGGTAAGTACTCGTTAGCTCAGTGTCAGGATAATGTGACTGAGTGGGATATTGGGTCACGGTGGTTGTGGCCTGATTTCCCAGTGGGGCAGTACTATATAAAGTCACCATGAGTGTGCACTGCTACAAGTCAGCACCCGTCCTGATATGACCTTAGATGTTGCCAGGACATAAAACTCCAACAACCAAGCAACCAACCTCCCCACCCCCTTACTAACCTCGGTCGCGTCGTACACATCGCGACGTTGCTGATAGACTTTTGCGATCTGGTTCCCAGTGAACCTTTCGTAGGCCCGGGAACCCGTCACTTCCGCCACCTTCTGCGCGCCTCCCACGCTTTCCTCCAGGTGGCGGCACTGAGCGGTGGTGCTGGAATCCTGCCATACTGGAGAGTCCGCCAGGCTGAAGCAGTCCTGGACATAATGCACAGTAAAAAAAGAAAATTGGTGATCGTCCTTTTGAAATCAAAATCAGGATCGGGCGGGCGGCTTTTATTTTATTTATTTGTTCTGGCATGTGACGTAGACGTAATACGTAACCAGACGCGATGGCCGAATGAGTTGAGCGTCCGCCTCCCATTCTGGTAGGTCGTGGGATTCAAACTCCTGGGTTCGAACCCTGGCCGAGTCAAACCAATGACATAAAAATTGATATAGTATGACATGCCCATATCCTGTATCATTTTACAGTGCAAACCTAATTATTAGAACAATTCATAAATACAGATATTGTAATGTGCTATTTTATTGTAGTCGTTTTATTATACAATATCATATCTGATTATTAAAATTGTGTAGTTAAATACACCGTATTAAAAAAATAATATTTGTAAGAAGCTCCATATGACCATGTACAAGGAGTATAGTCCGAAATGACGAACTGAATTGAATAGAATATACCGCTGTCATCAACTGTGGGGCCAGCCTTATTCTGGCTCAAAAATGTCAAACATAACTATAACTTAAGAGCCCCGAATGAGAGGATATCCACTTTTTCACAATACAAATCACAGAAATCAGGAAAAAGAACGCAGATATTTTTTAAACCATGAAGTCATGAAATTGCCAATATCATAAGATTAGTATCGAAAGTGGTGGTATTATACACTTTGCTGTTGTAATTATTGACTGACTTGCCTTGTGTTGATCTACCATGGATTCCCCAGGTTGAAAGGATGATAACTTTTCCTTCGCACCACGTTTCCAGTAAATACTGCCATGTTGCTATAAAAATGAAAAAAACAAAAACGAAACATTTTTTTAAACAATTCAATCAAAGCGTCATCAACCGAACGCGGTAGCCGAATCGGTAGAGCACTGGCTTTCCATGCGGAAGGATGGGAGTTCGATTCCCAGTCAAGTCAAACCAATATGTGACTTACAAAATTGATACCTGTCGCTCCCTAGCCTGGCTCTCGGAATTATTAGTATAGGGCAAAGACTGATTAGCTCAGTATCAAGATAATGTGACTGAGTGGAAAATCAGATCATGGCGTCAGTGGCCTGATCTCCCAGTGGGGTAGCATTATAAAGTCACCATGACTGCGCACTGTCACCAAAAAAAAGAGGGGTCTATGCAAGAGGGTCTGCTCAACACAATCCCAAAGAACTATATCAGAATGCTTGAAAATGTGCTTTGGATTTAATCACATTGTAAAGTCGACGGCTGGCATCTGTGGGTTGTGTAGGCAGGTTTGTAGGAAATCAATATAGGCAAGAATAGAAAGGAAGAGTATAAAGAATGAAAGTAGAGTGAGAGCTTGCACCCTCAGGTTTATTATTATATAGTGGTACATGGATCTGATATGGCATACCACCTGACCATTATCTCCAATCAGCAACAAGCATTTCTAGTTCCACCAATGAACACTAGGCATTCTGGGGTCAGCATGGCTACTGTGATCTACCCACCACCACCATGCAGTGTGGCTGCTTGGCCTGCAACTGCCTGCTGTGTGTGTGTGTGGTGATCTGTGACTAACAGTTGGTGAGTAGAGTTCTTGGGGCTCCTTACACACTAACACTAGTGCCTCATTCACACTATCTACCTAATACACAATGACTATTGACCACAAGTAAAGAATCTCCGGCAACTACATAAATACATTCATGAACCTGGCCCTATAGATCATTTACATTAATAGACCATTTGTACTCCTTATAGACCATTTGCATGAGGGAGGGAGGGAGGGAGGGAGGGAGGGAGGGATGTATGTATGTATGTATGTATGTACGTACGTACGTACGTACGTACGTACGTACGTACGTACGTACGTACGTACGTACGTACGTATGTATGTATGTATGTATGTATGTATGTATGTATGTATGTATGTATGTGTAGTAGTCTGAACATGAGCTCTACTATCACGCGGTAGTAGCGGAGACTACGACGCCACCAGCGCAGTACCATTACACTGCGCTAGGTGGCGGCACGGGTAGCCACCGGTCAGACCCCAACTGGGCTGACCTCTACTGCGTGTGGCTGACCCCACCCCCCCCCCACACACACCTATAGAGTCGATGTGGGATCTGGCGAGTCAGGGGGCGGGTCAGACAACTACTGACGCCGCGGAGAGCAGATGGTTCAATAAACCAAGGGTGAAGCGTACACTGAATTGAATCTTGGTGTTCTTCCGTGTGACTGCGTGAGAGAGAGAGTCGGAGGGCCGTGGGCCATTACATATGTATGTATGTACCGCTGGTCACTGGTGGGGGAACTACCCACCGCGCTGGTACCAGTGCACGGACGCAAGGATATAAATAAATCACTTGGTTCTAAGACATCGTTGCGTTCAGTCGATTCGCTACATTATCTGATCATGTAGAGGAATTCTCAGCAATTAAAGCTGCATAGTCTGATAAAGCATACAATTTTCAAAACCTAAACACTGACCTAAATTTGATTCTACATATCTAACTTAGATACATATGTACTTATTAAGTATTTGTTACCATATTGAAGTATATAATGAGTCAATTTAAAAGAACCTATTACTGCATGTTTGTCAAAATTAATTTGGCATGTTTGTACTTCAAATATCTCAGAAGTTAGCCATTTAAAATAAAAGTTACTTCAAAGTAAAGTAAGGCAGATTATAACATTCAATTTAATATATTTATCTCAGACAAATGACAGAAACTCAAAACCATCGGACTATGCAACTTGAAAAAGAAAAGAAAAGAAAGAAAAAAAAGAGAGAGAGAGGGAGGGAGGGGGAGAGAGAGAGAAGAAAGAGGAAAAAGGAGAAAAAGACAGAACACAGTTTCACGGCATCAATTAGTTTATCTAAATATTTTCAACTTACCTGACCGGTTCCAGATAATGCTGCTATCTTAGAGAATTCCAAGCCGGAAGCCTTCATACGATCAAGCGCCAGGTCAACAGCCTGCAGAATGAAGTCAAAGAAGTCCCTTGAGTGTGTAAGAAGTGACACTTCCATTCATTCGGAGTGCATACACCTTTGTCAGGATAACATTTTAGGCCTTTTCCAGGACTTTCAAGGGTATAACAGAAAAAAAGGAAAAGAAATCAAGGCTATTTATGTATCTATTTTCTACACACATACATTGTCTACACACATACACACACATATACCATCAGGTAACCATCTATTAATAATTAAATTTAACGTGATGAATGATATTAGTAGTATTACTGCCCATTATTGTGTTTTTATTTTTTTCTGCAGTGGTCATCTATTTCTTTATCCAAACTGCCTACTTCTACTCTTTCAGGACTAATCGTGGTTGTTTGTTGTTGTCTCATAGTTTTTTGGAATAACAGCAAAAATATTCATCGTGTGGTAGTGGCAGTTTTCAAGCACACAGTAAAAAATTCCAACTCTTTTAAGGCCTTGAATGAAAGGAGGTTATATTTCACCATTTTCAACGATTTCAAGGCCACGTACCTTGTTGACTTCCATCGCTTCGTAAACGCAATATTTTCATGTGGTCACATTCCTCCCAGTGGACCACCAGTGTTAGTTAAAGGGACACTAACATGACCTGGGCAATTTTACTTATGACATGTGTGTACATCTTGAAATAGCCTATTACCTGGGAGTTATTCTGGGCTCAATCAAGGCCAAGAGTTTCTGTGGACAAACTATGACTATTACTGTATTAGGGAAATTCAGCCTAAATTACCTTCCTTAGCTATGAATGGAATAACTTACTCAACTGGATAGGCTTTATTTATTAAATAGAAATTAAACCTGCTTAGACTCACATCTCACTCATTATAGTTTTGTGTTGGAGGTTTACGTCCTAGCAACATCTAAGGTCATATGAGGATATGTACCGACTAGTGACAGTAAGCATAAACACTCACTGAGATTTTATAGTGTTGTGGGCACCATGACGCAATATCCCACTTAGTCACATTATCCTGATATTGAGCAAACCAGTCCTTGCCATATCATATTAGTGCTGAGCACTAGGCTAGGTAGCAACAATCATACACTTTGGAAGTCATTGGTTTGACTCAGTCAGGGTTTGAACTCATGAGCTTCTTCATGGGAAGGCAACCAGTGCTCTTAGTGATTAGGACACCACGTACAGTTGGCGTTTTAGATCGTGTTGATGTTACAGTGTTACTGGGAGAACAGGGTAGGTTGAGCAAACTATCATAGAAAAGCAGGTCGTCTAGATTTATTGTCTTTGGATAGGTGTGTTTGTTGTGTGGTGTGTAGATGGGGTATTGATGGGCTGAGAATTATGTTAATTTATAGAGGTTCAGTCAAATGGACTGTGACCCTACCTTGACCCACATAAGCGTTGGCGCCGTCACGGTCAGTTGGTCCTCATGGAGGTGGACGCCATCATTAGTTCTACCAATAAAGTTAATTATTGTAACCGCTTTAAAGAAAATGAGATCCTAATATTCAAGTTGCACTCATTAACATATTGTAGGTTGTAATTATTGCATGCCAGAATGAATCAAACTCACGCATAGATAACCACCGACGAACATTATCTTCCTGCATTGGGGCCTACATGTAAAATATATTATAGAAAAATTATGCTAATTTGTGTAAGCAGAAAACTTACGCAAAATGACTAGAAGAGCAGGACTCTGGTACTAAAACAAAAATCTCAGGGAAAGAATATTTCCACACAAGAAATACTGTCCAAAAATGTATTCTTAATTGTTAAATCAATCTACTATTTACAAAAGAAGCATAGTTAATTATATATGAATAGAAATCAACAATTTCTTAGATACCATTTAAAATTCACATTTTACTTACTTGAATTCGGGAAGGTCTTGATCGAACTTGATGCTTTCCTCATAAATCACATTCAAATTGTCATCAATCACCACCAACTTCAGCTGTGTGAAAGAAAAAGTGATTACATTCATGTTTGAATCAAGCATTCACCCAAAGTTCAGACTGTTGCTGACCTGATCATCTACCGTTTGCAACAGTTACAGTATCATGAGTATGGCTTTGACTTTTCATCGGGTTGTGAATGTTTAAATACGGCCATGTTTATAATTAAAGGGCATGATCCAGTATACTATAGTCTATAGTACTCAGTAGTACTGGAGCATACTGTAGGCCCCTATACTAGGTACGCGTGTAGTCGCGAGAGGCGCCACCATCGCGATGCATCAAAAATAGTGTGCTTCCATGAAGTACATGCTTTGTACATGCCCACAACTAACTTACTCCCTATGCATCCTCTGTGGGAATATTCGATGAGGTAATTCTGGTTTTGAAAATATTTTTGATTCAGCTATATTGTGATGTGTTGTTTATGAAATTTTTGTGATTTTGACTACTGAAGAATTTACTTTGGAATTTTCAATCTGGTAAAGAAGAAGGTATGGCACCATTAAACTGAATTCTAAGGCCATAAACCGATTTAGCAGACATTGCTTCATATAAAATGGGTCACTCTGGTCAGCTGATTTCACCCGTGAATTTCAAGCAGCCTTCCAAAAATATACAGTGTGGGTTGTTCTGCAACCATAGCAACCATGATAACTTTAAAACTTTTTGTATTTCATGAATTTTGATTGCAGTATGTGAAAGAGCACCCCAAAATACCCCTAGATACAAATTCTCATTTTCCTAAGTGCAAGCATTAAGAATATATCAACATTTTTCATCAACATTCTTTATCCAAACATTCTTTATTAAAACATTCCTTTCAGATATGGTGCAATGATAACAAATTAACAAAACCTGAACAAAACATGTTACACAATATTTAAAAGCAGAAGTACAACCATTCCTGATTACCTAGACAACATACAGATAAACAATAACACAATAAAGAGAGTCCCTTCTGTGAAATACCTAGGTATAATTATAGATGAAAACCTCAACTGGGATGAACATATTGATAACTTAAATAATTCAATCATTAAAACGGCTAACTCATTTAAAATAAGCAGATGACGGGTACATGAGGAAAATACAAAATGACTATACTATGCATACGTTTACTCCTAAATCCATTATGGTATAGAGGTGTATGGGAGAGCCAAGTTATCAACCCTAAAAAAGGTACAGACACAACAAAACAGAGCCTTGAAAATACTGTATAGCAAAGACTATCTCACCCCAAATAAATCATTTCATAAAGACCTGGACTTACTTATGGTAACTGACATTTATAAAATATAGATTGCAAAATTTGTTTACAAGCAAAAGAATGGCTTCCTCCCTGAAATATTTGATAATCTCTTCAAAGAAAACAATCAGGTCCATTCCCATAACACACAACAGATAAATAACATACATCACAAACACACTAGAAACAAATATGGCAAAATAACAACTGAAAACCAAGGAACCAATATCTGGAACTCAATACCAGCAGAGATTAGAAACCTTAAAACTTTGACAAACTTCTGTAAAAAACTAAAGATAAGCTATCTCAATGCATACTAAATCGATTACCAGTAAAGAATATATATAATAGGATATAGTTGTTATTAACTAGTCACATAATTTAAAATATCATGTGGCTATGGCAAAGAACATAAGATTTACCCATATTAACATACATGCAAAATAACTACTGATACTGCATGTAAGTACATGAATCCATGACACAATATACATAAAATATTCCTATAATTACTTTGTTTTTTACTAACTGTGAAGAGACGCATCAGTATCTCATCATAATCATTAGTTAAAAATGTAGCTTAAGTTTAATCATTTGTTATTGTCATCACTTGTTCATTCACATCATGGAGACCAGCTAGATGAGCATCGCTTTTCTGGGATCCTTTCTGTCTGTAAGGAATTTGTATGCATTTATTGTATCACCTCAGTTTATTGTAAACATACCTTGCAGGGAGTTAAAATATTTTGTTTGTTTGTTGTTTTACGTCCTAGCAACATCTAACGTCATATCAGGACGGGGAGTTAAAATAAAAGAATTGAATTGAATTCTATTCACAAAAGTTGGACCTGTTGGCCTACCTTCAATAACTTTGGAACGACTAATCATATTTACTCGAATTAAAAAACCCTTTAATCTATTCTGTGAGCTCTGTCTGTCTACCGATTTGCAGTACTGTGCAACAATCTTACCATTTTCATGTGATGTACCTAATTAGTACTGTGCAACAATTTTACAATTTTCATGTGATGTACCTAATTATGACTATATCATTCGACCAGACGGGATGGCCGAATGAGTTAGACCGACCGTCTCCCGTGCTGGTAGATCGGGGGGTCGTGGGTTCGAATCCTGATCGAGTCAAACCAATGACTTAAAAATTGATACTTGTCACTTCCTAGCTTGGCGCTCGGCATTAATAGGATACTGCAAGGACTGGTTGGCTCAGTGTCAGGATAATGTGACTGAGTGGGATATCAGGTCATGGTGCCGGCGGCCTGGTTTCCCAGTGGAGCAGCAATATAAAGTCACCATGAGTGCGCACTGCCACAAGTCGGTACCCATCCTGATATGACCTTAGATGTTGCTAGGACGTAAAACAACAAACAAACTATATCATTCATGGCCATGCCCATGCATGGCATTATATAGATAAAGGAGTCACCCGGTACTGGCAGTACACGGGTGAATACCAACCCTATATAAAAACGGTTGAAAATGCAGGTCAATAAAATGAGAGCCTAATTTCACAATGTAAGAAGCAACAATTATTCTTTACATATGTCTTATTATTAGCCCGCTACCTTTGAGTTGAAAAATATAATATAATATCTAGTTTAATAAGATTTAAAAGTGAAATCGACGGCGTTCTACGGCCACCATCTTGTCTTTTTGCATTCTCTCCCATTTCACCAACTCTGTGCCTATATAAGTATCCATTTGATACTGGAGGCAGACATTCTACTCCCTGTTCCATACTAAAGATATTTTCGCCCGTATTTAGTGTCGTTCACCCATGTACTACAAGTACCGGGTGAATCTTTTATCTAGGCATTATATAGATAAAAGATTCACCCGGTACTTGTAGTACACGGGTGAATGACAACATAGTCTAAATACGGGCGAAAATAGCCTTAGTATGGAACAACAAGTAGAATGCTTGGCACCAGTGTCAAATGGTTACTTATATCAGCAGACTTGGTGAAATGGGAGAGAATGCAAAAAGACAAGATGGCGGCCGCAGAACGCCGTCGATTTCACTTTTAAATCTTATTAAACTAGATATTATATTTTTCGACTCAAAGGTAGCGGGCTATCAATAAGACATATGTAAAGAATAATTGTTGCTTCTTAGATTGTGAAATTAGGCTCTCAATTCATTAACCCGCTTTTTCGACCGTTTTTATATAGGGTTGGTATTCACCCGTGTACTGCCAGTACCGGGTGAATCCTTTACCTAGGCATTATAATGAGTATTATGATATAGAGGGAGTGCATGTGATGTCATCACTTAGCAGTTAGCCATCTTGGAGTACACTTAATACCACCTATGGCGCCCCCTGTCATATACCAAGAACACTACAGCCACCATTGGGCCAACCTATAGTTAGGGCTGCTGAAGTGTGTGGCGCCATCTAGTGGGTACTGCCTGAACCTATCTAATTCTTCAACAGAGCATTCAAAGTGTCAACATACTGTGCTTTAGCAACGATGTGAGGCTACATGATTAAACAAATATTTCTCCTCCATCAAAAAACCCATTTCTCCCAACTTTTGAGGCCAAATTGCTCAAAACAGTGACAAATAAACCAACAAATTGGTAAATAAACACAATGTAAGCACTTCCAAGCCTTTCATATGTAATCCAATATGGCCACCGGAAGTTGTCTCGTGACGTCATTACACCCCCTCTATTGATAGGCTATGGCTAGCCTATGGCGATGGAACAGCCACATAAACTTATGATAAATGGAAAGTTAACAGCCCTCCTTTTAAACAAATTTCATCATTCGAGTGTTCTGTTGCATCAATATATGACAGCTAAACCACCCTAAATTGTCACCATATCTCCTACCAACCTGTTGTGTACTGATTTCAACCCCTAGAAAACATCGCCCACATGAGAAGTCCGCCATGTTGATAAACAATAGTTCAAAGTTTAAGGTCGGAATACCTTCCGCACTTCTCCACAGATGGCGCCAAGTTATGCTATTTATTACCCCCCCCCCCCCTATCACTTTGGGCATCCACTGCTGGGGAGGCCACCAACCAAGTAGGTCAATCATGTGACCGTATTAGTCTTGCCCTCATTCTAAAGGCCCTGTCACACTTTACCAGATTGAGGATACAGACAGACGCAGACAAAAATATTTTAATCCGGTGTGATTCGGACTTGAAATGTATCGATTATGTAACGGACTGTAACAGATGGTAATGGATGGTAACGGTTGATAACGTATCTAAAGATCAACGGACAATTCAGTATAAAAAAGAACTATAACAAACGGCAATGGACGTGTAATGGATATGTAATGGATGGGAATGGACGGTAACGGATGGTAACAGGTGGGTAACGGACAGTAATGGGTGGGTAACGGACGGGGAACGGACAGTAATGGATAATAACAGCATACATCAGTCCGACGCAATCCATTACATGATCAAAACTTGTAACAGATCAGGCCGGATATCAATGGATATCAACGGATATGCAACGGACACACCAGACTTTGCCAGATATCAACAGACTTTGTTCCATTTCAATCCGTTTCCTCAATCCGGTAAAATGTGACAGGGCCTTAGGTAACTTAAGCCTAGGTCACAAATGCTGCGGTCGCCGTACGGTGCTGCGGTGGCTTCCAGTTTATGCTAATATTATGGTATTGCAGTCTGCAGTTTATCTATTCACAAACTGTACGGTGTATTTAATATATACAAATGTAACTTTCTTAATATTGATCACACACACATGAATATTGTACCATATTGATATTCATTGATGTCAAAAAACGGTGACTGTACAGTGTTGTGGCGTCCTTGCGGCATTGCGATTTTGTGAAGTTAAGATAACTTCAACTTAAAATAACCAGAACCCCTTGCGGTGAACAATAAAATTACGGCGACCATACGGCGACCGCAACCCACCGTGCGGTCGCCGTACGGCCTGGCCGATGCGGCGACTTACGGCCGCCGCAAGCACGCCGTAACGCATTTGTGACTGAGGCATTAATCAGGTTCTGGGAGGTCATGTGGCAGTTTGCTGGTGCCATAGCATGGTTCCCTGGCCTTTTTGTCAAGTCTCTCCACTGTGGTAGTTTCAAACTTTGAGAGGTGAATTGCATATTCTATTATCATTTGGAATAAATAAGTTTATCAATAAGTTTATTGGGTTCATATAATCTATATAATGCACAGGCATAGGCATAGGCATAGGCGTAGGGCCTACGTCTATTCAGTTCACAATAATCATGAATCGCGCAATGGGGGACCTCCGACTTTTTAGTTCAAGTTCCTGCCGTTCGCATCGCCACTGAAGTAGTGGGCCTCTCGGGCACACTGTAACACTGCAAATTCAATGGCTATGAGCAATCTTCATACAAAAGAAGTGTAATATCTCTAAAAGTACACCACCTAGAGACAAACCACTTGGTAGACATATAGAAAACATATTCAACAAATAGATTATATTAAATTTATCAGGTTAAGGTTCTGCATTTCTATTAATTTTGAATAAAATACACGTTCTGCACTGCTCGTACCAGCAAACTCAATGCATTGTCAATGGCCGTGAGCAATCTTCATACAGAAAAAGTAACATATCTCTAAAAGTTCACCACCTAGAGACAAACCACTTGGTACACATATAGAAAACATATTTAACAAATATATTATATTATATTTATCAGGTTAGGGTTCTGCATTTCTATTAATTTTTAATAAAATAAACGTTCTGCACTGCGCGTACCGGTGTGGCGGTCTCCGATGCCACAAGGCTGATATGCCAAATGTCGCTTCTGCGCATGCGTCAGAATCCAACAGCGTCGTCTGCGCATGCGTCAAAACTCAAAGGCCGTAATCGATTAACACGACCCGGGCGACTCGGGTCATCCGAGTCGTCAGAATTTCAAATCGAACACCGCGAGTGGAGTCGTCATGAGTGCGCGCAGTTACAAATCGGTACCCGTCCTAATATGACCTTAGATGGTGCCAGGACATAAAACTCAAATCCTATTTTGCTGTACGTATATTTGTTATTAAAATAAATAATTACGCGGAGAACCGTATTCGATTATTCGACCCGAGTCTGCAGGATGTGCGCATGCGCCAAAAAGTGGCTCGGGTGATTGGCATATCAGCCTTGTGGCATCGGAGACCGCCACACCGGCAAACTCAATGCATTGTCAATGGCCGTGAACAAACTTCATACAGAAGAAGTCAAATATCTCTAAAACCACAACACCTACAGACAAATCGCTTGGTATACATATAGAAAACATACAACGAATAGATTATATTAAATTTATAAGGTTAGGGTTCTGTATTTCTATTAATTTTGAATTAAATATACGTGTTGCACTGCGCGTACCGGCAAACTCAAAGCATTGTCTATAGCCCTGTTTACACGGGCGAATTAATTCGCTTCATATGACTCGCCTTGCCTAGTTCGCCTCACATTCGCCGTGTAAACGCACCGCTTAAGCGGATTAGGGCTGATTCGCTTCATATGATGCGCTTTTTGTAGATCGCCACGAGAGGTGGTTTATATGAAGCGATTCCACTTGTTCCCGGGCAGGGATAGTGCTTGCCGGCAACATGCGCAGCTGTAACAATCGCTGGTGCCCGGCAGTGTTAGGGACCGATTAGGCCGAAATCTATTGAATGCGATCATATTTAACAGAATTACATACTCAAATAATGAAATTTAATTAAATTAACCCTAAATTAAAAGCGATATTAACGTAGCAGCTTCATCGGCGCGGAATCGCCGAGTGTAAACTCAACAAATATAACAGTGCTTGCCGGCTACAGGCAGAACTAAGGCTGCTTGTTCCCGGTCGCCGACAGACTTTCAAACTCGCTCGTGTAAACGCGCCACTAATTCGCTTAATATAAATCGCATTGTCTAATTCGCTTCACAATTCCCCGTGTAAACACGGCTAATATGACCGTGTAGGCCCACTAGTACCGACGCGCCACCAAGTGTCGGAAAATGAACTACGCCACATGTCCCCCATTGAGCGATCATCGTGAAAATGCTAAAAGGGGATCTCTCGGCAGGTGTCTGGCGGACATTACATGATTAGGTCAAAGTGTCAGTAGGTCAGATAGCCAGTCTATTTATGGGTGTCTATTAGCGGAGTGCATCGTGTAGATGTAGGTCCTGCAGCCATCTGGGCCTGTATGCACCAAGTTGTGCTAGTCGTAACCGGAGCTAGGCGCTAACACCGGTCAGCTAGCTCCGGGTAGTGGGGGGTCCGCGAAAAATATAAACTGGTATGTGCTAATGTTTTAGCCGGGGCGGATAGCTGACCGTGAGTTTATTTATACATTTGGGAATTCCCTCTGCGTTTGTAGGCATTTATTAGGCTCAAATATATTAAATGCTATCATATTTAACAGAATTACATACGCAATAAGTGAAATTTGATCAATTTAACCCTAAATTCGAACCCTCCTTAAGGCTACCGCCGCATTGGCGGCGATATTAATAGTTATATTTTCGAATCGACGAACGTAAAGTAAACAAATCGCCGCCGCTGCCGCATCGACGTCGCTTACATACTGGCGGCGGCGGCGGTTTGTTTACTGTACGTTCGTCGATTCGAAAATATAACTAGTAATATCGCCGCCGTTACGGCATCAGCGTTAATCTCGCTTCGATTTTAGGGTTAACTTGATTAAATTTCACTTATTGAGTATGTAAATGTGTTAAATATGATCGCATTGAATAGATTTACACCCATACACGCACACTAACCGCCCCGGCTAGCAGTTAAACCTGATTTGAAACTGGGGTAGCTTAGCCTAGGCTACGGTCCGCGGTTAGCGCTGGCGCATACCAATTTTCCACAGTTAGCCGTGTGGAGATACCCAAACCGCGGTTAAGGCCCTAACTCCGATTGGTGAATATGGCATTAATGATACCGGTTACCCGTATCCGATATGGATTTTGGTGTTATTTTTAGTGATACGGTCTTACTTTGATATGGATTTTTGGTTAAATTTATGAAAATAAAAATGTGTAACCACAGCCACAGTGATTAATGCTGTAGGCCTATGTCAATGTGATGCAGTGTGTTGTATATATAATGTTTGAGTAATAATGTTATTCACGTGTGAATATATGAATACGTGAGATATATGAATATGGATTATTATGAGATACAGATTCATACAGGATTTTAGGTGAAAAATATAGATTGCCATCCAAAAAATGTGGCAGGTCTGCAACTGGAAAGTGCTTATATAGAGCCGTGTTTACACGGGGAATTGGGAAACGATCTAGACAAAGCGATTTATATGAAGCGTTTTAGAGGCGCGTTTACACGGACGGAGTTTGAAAGTGTTTTGGTGCCGGGAACCAGCAGCCTTAGTGTTCCGCCTGTAGCCGGCGAGCACTGGTATTTGTTTAGTTTACACTTGGCGATTCGATGCCGATGTAGCTGCTACGTTAATATCGCTTGGAATTTAAGCTTAATTTAATTAAATTTCATTATTTGAGTCTGTAATTCTGTTAAATATGATCGCATTCACTAGATTTCGGCGTAATCGGGCCCTAACACTGCCGGGCACCAGCGATTAGTTACTGCTCCCCCTGTAGCCAGCAAGCACTACTATTTTATACTATCGCCGCCCGGGAACCAGCTGAATCGATTCATATAAACTACCTCGCGACGTGGTATAGATGAACCGTTTCATATGAATCGATTCAGCCCTAAAACGCCACAGCGTCGCGTCTACACGGCAAATGTGAGTCGATCTAGGCAAGTCGTTTTATATGAAGCGTTTTAAATCGCCCGTGTAAACAGGGCTCTAGTCCCTACTTACATTTCGAGAATGTACATTTACAGACTAAATCTGAGAAACAGACACTCTGGCCACTAGACTATTGATGTAGTGTAAGGGGTAAGAAACTGATGCACTTGTGTGATAACAAATCAAGGTCTTTTTTAAAGCACATACTGAGGAAGACAATAAATGATGGCACATATCGGATATTGGCGTTCTCTGTGGCAGAGTGGTTAGAGCATCTGACTTTTTTCTAGGTCAGACTCCTAATCTGAGGGTCGGTGGTTCGATTCCCCGTGCCCCCAGCTCTGCCAATTTGGATTTCCACCGCTGTGTATAACTTACAGCGTCATCAAAGGCCGGTTGCTCTCATACCATGTCTATGTGGTGTGGGAGGTTAAAAATCCCTTGGGTCGGTAAAAGCGTAGGCTCGAGCTTTCTATCGACCAGCAGTGGAGTGGGGAAGACCAGTCGTCTGTGACTGGGATTTCCCCTGCTTGGGACAACTAATGTACCAACAACAAAAAAGGAGAGACAAATAAGTGTTCACACTTCCTGTCTGCCATTCGCTATATATCGATATGCTGCGTTTGAAAACGAGGAATAGTCGTTATCATTAGATTAATTAAGTGTCTATAATTACGTCATTATATACACATGTATATACATAGGCCTGACCACATACTTACATAATATATACATACATATAGGCCTATACATATATGCATGCATACATAGGCCTACACACATATCTTCTTTCTGTGAGTGTGAGGCCAGTCTTGTGAGATTGACAGTCCTCCTACAGACAGTTGAGATGGGACGAGGTTATCTGCTATTGTTCCCGTATTGGTCATACATTCTTGATGCATAGTTTTATTTATGCTGGGGACTGTCCACCTCAGTGTGAGCACTGCCGATCTATACTGACAGTGTGTCACATGCTGGTGAGATGTCCACACCTACAACCAGTTAGAGATGATGTTTTTGAAAATGAGGGTGAGATGGAGTCGTTTCGATTCCATCCACAAGTCATTATAAAATATTTTAGGGAAACAGGTTTTTACCCAAAAAATAATTTTCCATTTTTAACTTGAAAAGTGTTTTACTGTTGATTTTATTCATCGTATGCTACTTGTGATTTTACCACAGTTGTATGCTTAGACATACATGCATACATATAGTATAGTTATACGAGTCTTACCTGGTACAGATGATGGATAACTGGTGTTTTTCCGAGGTACTAGCCTCGGATAGTCATGGGTCAGAGAGAAGGAAGCACATCCGGGTCCAGCAATCTTTTACATACTTTATAGGATCAAAAATGATCTCAATATTCTATGGATACTCTTCTGTTTTCATTTCGGCACAAGCCAACATAATAGTCGTGGTAGGGTAGATGGGCCCTGACCCATGACTATCTGAGGCTAGCCATGGTTGTGTGTAACATGCTGGTACTATCAGTAATGCGTGTGAGTGATCAATCTTGATCTTCCTGGCCACTCTGCTGATAATGCTGAATGGTGGGAATATGTAATAAAATGTATTATTCCAAATCAGAGAAAATGCATCTACTCTCCAGGCTTCTGGCTCTGGATGCCAAGATACATATTTGGGTAACTTTCTGTTGTTGCATGATGCAAATAAGTCACTTTCTGGTTTGCCCCATTTATCACAAATTTGGTTTAAAATACTCAGATTTAATGACCAGTCTAGATGGTCGTGAAAATGTCAACTTTTCTTGTCAGCCAAAGTATTTTGACTGCCTGGGATATGTGGTACCGTTAGCCAAATTAGTTTGGCTAACTGGTTACATGATTTGGAATGAGTCCCTCCCATCTTACGTATATAAGCCATAGCTGTAGTGTTATCTGTTAACACCCTTGCATGAATTTTAGGTAGGAAATCTAGGCTAAGTAATCCTAGATAAATAGCCCTAAGCTCTAGTACATTTATGTGATTGGATATTTCATCCCCCACCCACCAACCGCCTGTTGCCTGTTGATCTCTGTGAGCCCCCCAACCCTCTAGTGAAGCGTCTGTTGTAACCATAGTATTGGGTTCTCCTATTTTAATGGGGTTGGGCGAATTTGTAATGTGTGATAGCCACCATATAATATCATCTAGACCTTCTGGCGAAATGGTCATGGGCCATTCAAAATTCCCTTAAGTGTGAGCCAATGCTAAGTTCTTATCTATTTCTAGCGATTTAATATGTGTCTTACCGTAAAGAATAGCTGGTGTATAAGCTATCATAATTCCTATCAGTATTGCCACTTGCCTTATCTTTGGTTGTTCAATTGTAATAATTGGTTTGCTGTTGTTGTAAATTTATCAACTTTTTGTTCAGTTAATGAAATGGTCAGCAGATCAAGACTGAGAAGCGGCTAAGCTACCCAGAATCTCGAAGGCTGGCTGAGGCGAATACTCCCTCGCCAACCACCAAGAGCTATGCTGCGGCAGCCAAAGTCTCCAACAGGACAATTGAATGCCAGACTGAACTGACGTGGTTGACTGGAGGGAAGCCCACTGCCTTCACCCCAGTCCCAAATCCAATGCCGGTTTCGACCAAAAGTAATAATAGTAATAATAGTATTGCGGTGCAGATGCTGGCCGAGCCGGCGATGCCCAAAAAGAAGAACAATTTGTCGGACCGAGTTCTGAAGGGATCTTTGACCCCTACGGACAAAATGTCCAGGGGGTCATCGATCTCCAAAAACTTACCGTCAAATAGATATCGGGCGCTGGCTGATATTGAGATGCCTGAGACTGTGGAAACCCGCAGTCGAAGTCTCTCCCTCAAAACCAAATGTGAGGGGGAGAACACCTGTCACTGCTCCAAAATGATAGTGACAGGTGCATCTCTTATTCAATGGAACTGCTGAGGTTTTAGGAGCAACATCGAAGAGTTGTCTCTTCTTTGTTGCAACCTCAATCCACTTGCTGTTTGCCTACAAGAAACTTATATAAAAGCTTCTGAGAGTTGTAGTCTTGTATAAACATAGACACTAATAAAGTCTCTACTAGACAACTAAATGACTGAAACGTACAATCCTCCAAGCATTGTTTATCCCATCATTACTAACAACCTACTTACTCAAACTACTTCATGTAGTCAAAAAACACACCTGAGGTATTAACCTTTTAAGCATAACCCTATAAGCTAACCACACTCTATCGAACAGAATAAACAAACCATTCTACTAACACTCACTCCATCTCAAAATGTTAACTCCAACAACATGATAGTTTTGCAATTCACAACATAGTAGGCATACAAACCTATGAAGGGAAACTATGCACCTAACCACTCCGTAATGTAAAGGTCTAATCAATTCACATGTATGTATCAAGTGTGTAGGAATACAACATATAACTGCTATTTTTGTATGTGAATTGTCAAACTATACCATATGTAAGTCTTTGAATGTTTGATATTGTTATTTCAGCTGATTTGGGCTAGATGCTGGTGACAATATCAGACTACATATGCATATATTGTAAATAACTGTATTGTCACATGGCTGGACGACCAGTGCCATGGCGCTGACAAAAGACTTTATTCAATGAATAAACTATATCTACACACAAAAAAAAAAAGGCTACACCATTCATAACAAGCACACACCAGATGGAGAGCGAGCCACTGGCGGCGCCTCGATCTTGGTCAGACGTGATGTGGTATGTACGCTAGTGGATTTAGACATGACACTACAGGCTGTAGCTGTTTGTCTGATGCTACATAAGACTGTAACTCTCTGTTCCATTTACATTCCTCCGAGCTCCATTCTCACTTTACAAGAACTGGACGCCCTTGTGGACCAGTTAGCGTCCCCATATTTACTTATGGGTGACTTTAACGGCCACAACCCATTATGGCGGGGGGGGGGGGGGGACAATAGGAACGCTAAAGGCAAGAGAATTGAGGACCTTGTGGCCGGTCATGCTCTGTGTGTATTGAACGATGGTTCATACACATATTTACATCCTGGCTACGGAACATACTCTGCCATCGATCTCAACATTGTAGAACCAGAACTGGCGCTGGACTTTTCGTGGAGGGTCTGGGACAACCTCTACGGGAGCAACCACTTCCCAATTATTCTTAATTGTGGGGGGGGGGGGGCATCTCCCGTAGAGCGAGAGAGGAGCTGGCGGCTTCGTAAAGCCGACTGGCCCACCTTCCAGACCCTATGTCGCGAGGAGTTCACTCCAGACATCAGTGACGTCGATGCCTTCACTGAGATGCTGAGATGGATCGCAGAGAAAACTGTTCCGAAGACCTCGGCAACTCCCAAGCGTTTGACACCTCCATGGTTAGATGACGGCTGTAGGAACGAAAGACAGCTCAGCGTAAATTCCACAGGAGACCGACTGCTGAAAATCTGGCGCTCTTTAGAATTCTGTGCACTCGCGCTCACAGAACAAACAAAGAAGCGCGGAGGCAGTGTTGGAGACAATTTGTTTCTAGCATCACCATGCTCATGCCGTTGGGCAAAGTGTGGACAATGATCAGGAGAATCAAACGAAGGGGAGGTGATTCTTCTGTAGTCCAGCACTTGAAACACAACAGCACCATTCTCACATCACTCGACGAAATAAGTGAAGAATTGGCTCGCACCTTTGCTGGAAACTCGTCTTTGGCAAACTGCCTCCTGGGCTTTCGAGCCGTCAAGGAACGCCAAGAGCGAAAGCTCTTGGACTTTTCCTCGGATGGCGAGGAGCATTACAACTCCCCATTCAGTATGGGTGAGTTGAGGTGTTCTTTGGAAAGCTCACATGACACAGCAGTTGGACCTGATGGAATTCATTATCAATTTTTCTCTCTGAACATGCACTGAGACTGTTGCTTCAACTCTTCAACAACATCTGGCAGTCGGGTGTCGCCCCGCCTCGTGGCGGGAGGCAACAGTAATACCGATTCCCAAACCTGGTAAAGACCAGAGTGAAGCCAACAACTATCGTCCCATAGCCCTCACAAGCTGCATCTGTAAAACCATGGAGTGCATGGTAAACAACCGCCTCCTCTGGCTAGTGGAGTCAGGACACCACCTGTCAAACCTTCAATGTGGCTTCTGATGGGGCCACATCACCCTCGACCATTTGGTGCGCATGGAGACCTTCATAAGAGATGCTTTCCTTAAGAAGGAGCACATTATGGCTGTCTTTTTCGACCTCGAAAAAGCCTATGACACAATGTGGCAGCATGGCATCATGGAGGATCTTCATGCCATTGGCCTTAGTGGCCACCTGCCAATTTTCATCAGGAACTTTCGAGCCTTCAGGCATTTCCGCGTCCGTGTCAAGACTACCTATTCCAGCCTACACTCACAGGAACTAGGAGTACCTCAAGACAGCATACTGGCCGTGACCGTTTTCGGGGTCAAGGTCAATGGTATTGCTGCTGCTGTAAAGTGGGGGGTCTCCTGTAGTCTTTTCGTGGACGACTTTGTTTTATATTACAGCGGCGCTAACATGAATGTCATAGAGAGACAGCTACAACCAAGCATAAATAGGATCCATCGATGGTCAGTTCTGAATGGTTTCAAATTTTCCCAAGACCAAAACAGTCTGCGTGCACTTCTGCCTGCTGCGTAGAATGCATGCAGAACCGGGGCTGACCCTGGATGGGGATCCCATTAAAGTTGTTGAGAAAACCAAATTTCTGGGCCTCATTCTCGACTCAAAACTGTCTTTCATGCCACATATAAAGTACCTGAAAACAAGATGCCTGAAAGCGCTAGATATTCTGAGGGTGCTGTCCAGCTCAGAGTGGGGAGCGGACAGAGATGTTCTGCTCTCCGTGTACAGAACCTTGGTTCAGTCACGAGTGGATTACGGCAGCATAGTATACGGTTCCGCAAGGAAATCATATATTGGGCTGCTAGACACGATCCACCACCAGGGAGTGCGCCTGGCCCTTGGGGCCTTCCACACCTCACCGGTTCAGAGCCTCTACGTCGAAGCCAATGAACCATCACTTAACAACAGGAGAATCAAACTGGCCATGCAATATGTAGTCAAGATAAAAAACTAATGCATTGAATCCTGCACACGATTGTCTATTCGAGCAACATGACAAATCCAGGTATGAAGCCAGGCCGAATTACATCCGGTCACTGAGGCTCCGAATGAAACCTCATTTGGAGGCCTTGGTCATGGATTTGGACGTGTTGGAGGATGCGAAAGTCCCAGAACATCCCCCGTGGTCGTTGAGGAAGCCATCAGTTATCCTCTGACTCACGGAACTGAGGAAGTCTGGGACACATCCACTCGAGTACCAAGGACTGCATGCAGAGATTCAAGGCCAGTTTGCAGACCACCTCTCCATATACACTGATGGTTCGAAAGACCAAAGCTGGGTAGCTGCTGTGGCAGTCTGCCGACGGGAAAATTTTGGCATACACTTGCCCGATCAGAGCTCGATTTTCACTGCAGAAGCCTGAGTACTCCTTCTCGCATTGGAGTGTATCGAGGTATCCAACCACACTAACTATGTTATAACTTATATACAGTTATTCGTTCTCTTGCCTCCTGGCTGTTGCTGGACTGAAAACGAATCACCCTATTCTAGCAACGGTCATTTATAAAATGAACCAAGTGACAACGGATGGGTATGACATCCACCTGTGCTGGGTGGCTGGCCATGCCGGCATACAAGGAAACGAACGAGCTGATCAGGCTGTGAAGAAGGCCCTGAACTGTGATATTGAACTGTGTCTGATCCCTCACTCTGATCTGAAACCACTAATAGCCACCCACATAAAATCCAAATGGCAACATGAGTGGGATGAAAACATTAATAAACTTAAAGAAGTTGAACCATCTGTGGGAAAACCACCACAGACTCATGCGGGAGGTCGGCGGGACCAAGTGGTCCTTAGCCGCTGCCGTATTGGCCACTCGTGGCTTACACATACTTTTCTGCTCAAGGGGGAACCTCCCCCTGAATGTATTGGGTGTCAGTCCCCGCTGACACTCAAACACATTTTTACTAAGTTCCGTTGATTTTTTGGCACTGCGCCAACAGTTCTACACTGCAGACAGGAAAACATTTTAGCATTTTTGAGGACAGCTGGACTGTACCACCTCATATAGTTTACTAAATAGATTCTATCAATTATTAATAAAACTTTTCTTTTTCTATGGGAATTTGTTTCCCTTGACCACAAATATATGATTTTGAGCTTTCTAATTTAATGAGTGTCTATTGGCACATAATTGATTGTCTACTTTTACATGTAAAAGCGATGGTTTGAACAAAAAACAAACATTTCTCACTGTGAATATAGCCTATGCTGCCGACACGGCGTAAAGCAACCAACAATCAATTAATCAATCAATCGATGAAACCATAAGCTTGAGTGACATTATATAAAGTCTACTCCTGAAGTGACTGGAAATGTCTCTTGTTATGAGCAATTTCATTGGTTCACGCCACATTTCACTATCGCCGAGTCGCCTCTAAAGGCAACCATTTAAAAATAAAAGTTGCTTCAAACTAAAGTCAGCCCCGTTCACACGGCACAAATTTACGCCGATTTAGATGAAGCGAAATAGATGAAGCGAATTAGTGTCGTGTCCACACATGCAGTACTTTTAGCCGGAAATCGATATCTGCGCATGAGCAAGTCCCCCCCCCCCCTGTATCCGGCGAGCACTGCTATTTGTTTAGTTTACACTAGTCGATTCGACAATATGTATAATGACACCGATGTAGCTGCTACGTTAATATCGCTTGGAATTTAGGGTTAATTTAATTAAATTTCATTATTTGAGTATGTAATTCTGTTAAATATGATCGCATTCAATAGATTTCGGCCTAATCGGTCCCGAACACTCCCGGGCACCAGCAATAGTTACACCTGAGCCTGTATCCGGCGAGCACAGCTATTTTACACTATCACTGCCCGGGAACCAGCTAAATCGCTTCATCTATACTACCTCGGGAGGTGGTTTACTTGAAGCGAACTAGATGAATCGATTCAGCCCTAAATCGCTTTAGCGTAGCGTCCACACTGCGAATGTGAGTCGAACTAGGCAAGTCGATTTAAATGAATCGTTTTAACTCGCCAGTGTGAACGGGGCTATGTTGGTAGATTATTATAAGCCGTGTTCACACGGGCAAAATGTAAAGCGATTTAGACAAGGCGAATCATATGAATCGATTTAGTTTGAAAGTGTTTTGCGTTCACACGGGCAGTGCTTTGAGTCGGTTTAAGGCGGAGGTGGATATCTGCGCATGAGCAAGTCCAGACTAACCAGCGCCAGTTTGTGTTCTTCGACGTCGGCACGAGAGAGTGTGGGTTCGACCTAGATATGTATGGACTGAATCGTATTGGTTTGGAACAGTCAAAACTTCTGCTGGTCAGTGAAACCCTAAAAATAAATGATTAAAAAAATTTCTGTGCACAGCTAGCGGTTTCATAGGCCAAATTATATTATATAGTGTGACGTCCTTAAGCCGCCTCAAGTAAGTCGGTTGCGTTCACACGGGCGATAAAAGTCGAATCACAAAATTCGGTTCATATAAACCACCTACAGAGGTGGTTTATAAAATCCGATTTATATGAGTCGAATCAGCCCTAAACCGACTCAGACGCGCGTTCACATGCCAAATGTGAGCCGAACTAGGCAAGTCGATTTATATGATTCGAATTAACTGCCCCGTGTGAACACGGCTTATAATGAGTAACCTCGAGAAAAAAAGAAGACAGAAACTCAAAACCAACGGACTATGCAACATTAATTATGTGGAGTATTATCTAATTTATCTATAAATAGATTAATCATAATTAAATTGACGGATGGTCTAGTATTCGAAACCGTCCTACCCATCATGGTCACCACTACTCACGTTTTACCACCTGACACTGGGCCTTGGGCTGCTTCCGCCATGCCTTGGTCACGTGATCAACTCCAGGCCCAAGGCCGTTGTAACCCGATTTCTATCTAGGCATATATGCACTTCACCGATCACAAGTCTGTCTACCCGCATAAGTAAGCGAAGCGCGAACGTCATAATCCAATTTAAATTCTCTCGCCCAACGGAGGATGATTTAATTATAGGCGGCCTGCTTCAGTTAGAATAGTTTATTCACTTGTTTCAGAGGTGACAATGTGATTTCCCATTATTTTAGAAATGCCAACATTTCGGAATGTAATTAATTAATATAAAAAGAGTAAATTATTTCAATTCAATAACCTATATTCCAGAATATAACGCACACACGTACATTATATATATATTTTTACCTTGGTACTACGACTCTGGCTACTCATAGTCCGGTGTGGTGGTTTCAGCGTTTTCGTGCTCAGAGGTGTCCCGTTGCTTCTGCGCATGCGCGGATTTCGCATCAACTCGGGTCACCCCAGCCACTTATTGGCGCATGCGCACATCCTACAAACTCGGGTTGAATAATCAAATATACGCTCGGGTGGACAGTTTGTTCTTTTTTTTTTAATAACCGATAAAAGTACAGCAAAATAGGATTTAAAGTATTGTATCATGGCCCAGTTTACCTATATTTCCATTTCATTAATCTAAGTTATTCTTTTTTTGCACACGGGACGTTGTATTTGTCGACTCCACTCGCGTGTTCTATTTGAAATTCGGATGACCCGAGTCGCCCGGTTCGTGTTAATCGATTACGGCCATGTTTACTAAATTCTGACGCATGCGCAGAAGCGAGGGACACGTCTGAGCACGGGAACACGCTGAAACCACCACACCGGGGAGAAGGAAGCAAATCCGGTGTGGCGGTTTCAGCTCGTTCCCGTGCTCAGCCGTGTCCCGTTGCTTCTGCGCATGCGCGGATTTCGCATCAACTCGGGTCACCCAAGCCACTTATTGGCGCATGCGCACATCCTACAAACTCGGGTCGAATAATCGAATACGCTCGGGTGGACAATTTTTTTTAAAATTTTTTAATGACCGATAAAAGTACAGCAAAATAGGATTTAAAGTATTTTATGATGGCCTAGTTTAGCTATATTTCCATTTCATTAATCTAAGTTATTCTTTTTTTGCACACGGCACGTGTATTTGTCGACTCCACTCGTCGTGTTCTATTTGAAATTCGGATGACCCGAGTCGCCCGGGTCGTGTTAATCGATTACAGCCATGTTTATTAGATTCTGACGCATGCACAGAAGCGAGGGACACGGCTGAGCACGGGAACGAGCTGAAACCGCCACACCGGGTCCAGCAATATATTACTAAAGTTGAATCACACAGGGGACCCACTGTCCACAGTTCATCTAAATATTTCGTCCGGAAGATAAACGGATATGTGTAGTTTCAGCTATTAGGGCTTATATATCCAAGTCACGTGGAATAAGGAATTCCAGACAGCTATGGATCAGCTTTATTAAACCGCATAAAGCTATTTCGAGAGACACACTCGCAAGATGGACCATCAAGGTGCTTAAACAGGCAGGTGTCAATACTGGACGCTACGCATCTCACTCAACGCGTGGAGCCATGGTCTCCAAGGCAAGACAGTTAGGAATCTCAGTTAAGAGAATCCTTGCACACGCGGGGTGGAAGACAGCTAGATCGTTTGCAAAACATTACAACAAACGACTAGAAAAGTCAAGCGGCCTGGCGACTCGCCTACTCACTGACTAAAGACGGGGGAGAAACAAAATCTTACTATTTTGCACTAAAAACATTATAGTATGTTTACAATATTAAGTATAAAAGGATAAAAAATGAGCTTACATAAAATTCTCCCTGGACTACAAATAGCCAGGGGCGTAGTACCGAGGCAAAATAGTATAGTTACACAAATCTTAACTGGGTACAGATGATGGATAACTGGTGTTTTCCCGAGGTACTAGCCTAAGATAGTCGTGGGTCAGGGCCCACCTACCCTACCCTACCACGACTATCACGTTTCGCTGGTGCCAAAACGAAAACGCTAAAGTATCCATATAATACTAAGATAATTTGTCATCCTATAAAGTATGTAAAAGATTGCTGGACCCGGATGTGCTTCCTTCTCTCGGATCCACGACTATCCGAGGCTAGTACCTCGGGAAAACACCAGTTATCCATCATCTGTACTCAGGTAAGATTTGTATAACTATTATATATATATATATATATATATATATTATATATATGATATATATATATATATATATATATATATATATATTATATATATAAAATGGTCTCCCAGTATTCAGGAAAGGGATGATGGGAATCGGTACAGCTGGTGGAAACTGATAGGTAGTTTAAAGTAATGTCCCTATTTTCCCATTCCATAACACTAACCACACTTTTTGGCCGATCTAATCGGAGCGCACTGATAGGTGGACAAAATTATGCTTGCGTTGCACCCTTTTCTCTCTCTCTCTAGGTTAGGCCTATATTAGGTTACTCATTTATAATAAATCCCCCCACCTCTTCCCCTTACCTCAAAAAGAAGGGTAATTCATTATTTCAGCATGCATCTATTCGTAAGTGTCACGTTGGGATGGACCACTCGAATCAAATTATGTCACTTCGGAACAGCAAACCCTAGACTATGTGTTTGTTTAGCACCAGACGTCACTCGGCTGCGGCCTATGTTCGTCTACTATAGGACAGTGTTAGCAGCTCGGACGCCACTCCCGCCGCAGACGTTCAGCTCGCAGTTTGTTATCGATTTCATCATCCAAGGTTGGTACCATTATTAAAATAGTTTAAGACGTATATGCCGATGGCAGGTGGTGTTGACATGGGCTGTGGAGGCCGGGTTGTGAGTTATCAGTGTCACTGTCAGTCACGCTGTGTTTAACAGTGAGGTGAACGCCCGTTCGAACCCCTTTTCTCAGTTTTCACCCTACTTTCAGTTTGACAGGTCAGCTGCAGCGAGGGTTTCTTCCACTCCCAGCTCAGCTTTTATTTAAGAACTGTTACAGATAATCATTGTCGGACATAACTCTATATCATATGTCGAAGTTGTATCATGGAGCTCTTTTTAATTATCGGTATTGTTTTTATGTAGATTGCATAAGAGTAACGCGTGGAAAAAAAACCCAAGACTGGCAAGAAGGAGCGAGCGCTACTGACTAGTACTGGAGAAAAAAAAACCCACATGAAAAAACAACTGACGGCCGAAGGGCCAGAGGCCTAGTCACACACAAGTGGCGTCGATTCAATCTAAATTAAAAATATATATAACATTCGATGCTCTATATCAATGGCGTATATTTTCAATTCAATTCTTTTATTTTAACTCTCTGCAAGGTATATTTACAATAAACTGAGGTGATACAATAAATGCATACAAATTCGTTACAGACAGAAAGGATCCCAGAAAAGCGATGCTTATCTAGCTGGTCTCCATGATGTGAATGAACAAGTGATGACAATAACAAATTATTAAACTTAAGCTACATTTTTAACTAATGATTATGATGAGATACTGATGCGTCTCTTCACAGTTAGTAAAAAACAAAGTAATGATAGGAATATTTTATGTATATTGTGTCATGGATTCATGTACTTACATGCAGTATCAGTAGTTATTTTGCATGTATGTTAATAGGGGCAAATCTTATGTTCTTTGCCATAGCCACTTGATATTTTAAATTATGCGACTAGTTAATAACAACTATATCCTATTATATATATTCTTTACTGGTAATCGATTTAGTATGCATTGAGATAGCTTATCTTTAGTTTTTTACAGAAGTTTGTCAAAGTTTTAAGGTTTCTAATCTCTACTGGTATTGAGTTCCAGATATTGGTTCCTTGGTTTTCGGTTCTTATTTTGCCAAATTTGTTTCTAGTGTGTTTGTGATGTATGTTATTTATCTGTCGTGTGTTATGGGAATGGACCTGATTGTTTTCTTTGAAGAGATTATCAACTATTTCAGGGAGGAGGCCATTCTTTTGCTTGTAAACAACTTTTGCAATGTATATTTTATAAATGTCAGTTACCATAAGTAAGTCCAGGTCTTTATGAAGTGATTTAGTTGGGGTGAGATAGTCTTTGCTATACAGTATTTTCAAGGCTCTGTATTGTTGTGTCTGTACCTTTTTTAGGGTTGATAATTTGGCTCTCCCATACACCTCTATACCATACTGGATTTTGGAGTAAACGTATGTATAGTATAGTTTTACCTCAGTATATAGCCTCAGGCTAGCCGCAGGCTAGGGAGAGATAAGCACATCCGGGTCCAGCAATTAGCATAAACAGCTCACGGCGGGAGGACGTTCGCTGAGCTGCTCTGGCAGGATTTAACTACTACAACACTTTAACCAACTGTAAGTATTGCAAAATCGCGATAAACTTCCTAAGGATGGTTTATAGCATCCAATTATGAAAGCTTAGAACTTTCTCAGGTCCGATTTGGACATGTTTTGGGTGTTATAAAAAACACAAGGTTAGAACACTTATGTACAGAACCGAAACCGATACCGCTGGATAGCGCAACCTGTATACAGACAGGCAGAGATGTTAACCCGAGTTGCATCTCCTAAGGAAATTCCTCCGAACCCTAAAAGAGGGTTTTGTTGGGGATGATCCTGGGTTTCTTTTATAGACTCCCCAGACCGGTTTTTGAGGCGAGCCTCCGAGTTTCGTAATATTTTCTTCAACTTGCTGGCGCAGAATGCCGCGGGTGGGAGAAGTGTACGAAACAGAGAGAGCGGGCGTGCCAATGGCCGCCCCTCCGTTTGGTTGGTTTCACTACCGATAAAACCTACGGCATACCATTAGCTTAACGCCTGTATACAGAACGGTGTAAACACGTTACTCTATACCATACGAATAATACCTTAACCCAGTTATGGGGCTCACTTTGTGACCATGTTGAGACGATACCGGTATTAAGTAACTTTTTTGTTACAGAAACCGATGGCCACCAAGCGCAACAAAGTTCCGCCGGCAGCGGCAGAAGGCCGCGTGCCCTCAGGGTACGATTCGTCGCCGCCACAGACGCGGCCACCGTCCCCACAGCCAGGAGCTGGTCCTTCGGATAAGGATAGCGGAGACGAGGACCTAGAGGACAAGATCGTCAGGCTTATGGAGAAGTACAAACATACGCAACCCGTTTTACGGGTTCCCTCTCCTCCTATCCCAGACGACGACTGGGAAGACTTTTCGGATGACGAAACTGAATCAGCATTTGAGGTTCCGAAACTGAAAGTCAAGAGGCTCAAGAGACCCGTGAGTAGCTCAGGTGATGAATTCACCAAAGTCAACAAGAAGCGGGTTAAAAAGACCAAGAAGAACAAAAAGAAGAAGAAAGACTCATCATCTGATGATTCAAATGACTCGTCCCACGGAGTCTGACTCAGACACCGAAAGAGCGGGTGTCTATGCACGGATAGGGGCAAAAATTAAAAAGAAATGCCCGTTGGCGAAAGCAAAGCGGTTGCGTACCACAACCATGATGCGGGAAACGTTAAAAGGACATTTCCACACATTTAAACCCGCTGAGGTGATCAGTAAGCTGACCGAACAAATCTCAGGAATCAAAGGCGTTCCCGAGTCCATCAGCAAGGAAATGGATGCAGGTATCCATCTCTCGGATGAAAGACGGCGTTACGAGAACGCGTTGTGTACCATCCATAGAGCAGTGCTCGGAGCTCTCACTTCCATAACTCCGGTAGCAAACAGAATGCAAGCCGAGAATAAATTCTCGTCGCTTGCTCGCACCATGGATAAAGGCATTGCGCTGCTTACCGCAGCGTCGAACTTTATGACGTTTCGAGAACGTCTTTAAGTCGGTGACCACAGATGCTGGCAAAGAAGTTGCCAGGTCTAAGAAAGTTACGGACAATGACGGTAAAGAATACACACTTTACCTCCCACCAAAGCCAGTGCTCGGTAAGCCGCTGGACAAAACCAAAATGTTTGGGGGACAGCTAGCGCACCTCTTCAAAGCAGCGGAGATCGACACGAAAAGCGCTAAGAACACTGACAGGGGTAAGAAGTTCGACAACCCCGGCAAATTCCGACGCCCCCGCTCGGATTTTCGCTTCCGCCGAGGAGGCAGGCCAGGACGCGGAGGTCCATCCTTCGGGTTCAATCCCAGGGGACGCGGCAGAGGAGAACGACAGACCACGGGGTGGAATGAGAACCGCGGGTACAAAAGGGAGTTTACACCCAGACCCCAGGTCCCACGGCCAGGAGCCAATTAGAGTCGACAACACAGACTTCTACCCTCAACACGGTGTCTGAAGAGACACAAACATATGTAAGCACATTTAAGGCAGGAAATATCCTGAACTGTTTACACAACTGGTGTAATATTACAAATGATAGCGAAATTTTGGAAATTGTAAAAGGGGTTCAAATACCCTTCACAGATTTACCAAACCAGAAAAGAGTTCCGTTCCCTTATAAATTTAACGCAGAAGAAAAACTACAAATTGATTTTCAGGTTTCTCTTTTTGAGACTAAGAGAATTATTGAACGAGTACAAAACACAGAAGGACAGTTTATTTCTAAAAAAAATTCTAGGCCGAAACCAAATGGCGAAATTCGCATGATTTTGGACTTAACCAAATTAAATGAGTCGGTTACATACAAACATTTTAAAATGTTCTCATTGGAAACGGCGAGAGATTTAATTACGCCGGAAGCCTGGCTCGCCAGTGTTGACTTAAGAGATGCGTATTATACAGTCTCCATTTGCAAAGAACACAGAAAATTTCTGAGATTTATTTGGAACGGTACCCTCTTCCAATTTACATGCATGCCTAATGGTCTAGCTTGCGCACCGCGACTGTTTACCAAATTGTTTAAAACCTGTTTTTGCAGTCATGGGTAGAATAGGACACACAATGTTCCCATACATAGATGATTCATTTATTATGGCAGAATCCTTTGATGAATGCCAAATGGCAGTTACTGATTTGTGTGCTTTATTAACAGATTTAGGATTTTACATTCATAACAAGAAATCTGTTTTCGTCCCGAATAGGGAATTAAAATGCTTAGGGTTTCTGATTAACACCAAAGCCATGACCGTATCTCTAACGGAACAGAAACTCCAGAAGTTTCACGACACAGCCTCCCAGCTGCTTGACATATCCAGGCCAAAGATTAGACAGGTCGCCGTCCTTATCGGGATAATGGTCTCGTATGCCCCGGCTGTTCTTTATGGAGCCGCGCATATCAAATCTCTAGAAATAGACAAGAATAGAGCGTTAGCACGCAAACAAGGTAACTTCGAAAGACCAATGAACATTTCCCGAGACGGCTGTAAAGACATTTTTTGGTGGATCGACAATATTGATAACTCCCCCAATCCCATTCGAATGGGTCAACCCAACACGGTAGTTACTACCGATGCTTCATTACAAGGTTGGGGAGCTCATCGAAATGATGTAGCCACAGGGGGTAGATGGTTAGATAACGAAAAATCAGACCATATTAATGTTCTTGAATTAAGAGCGATTTACTTGGGCCTTTTGAGTCTAATTAAAATACCTAAAAAGACGGTTCAACTTCTGACAGATAACACTACAGCTATGGCATATGTCAGGAATATGGGAGGTACAAAGTCAAAAGAATGCAATAACTTGGCACAGAGTATTTGGAACTTGGCGCAACAACATCAAATATGGTTAACCATATCTCATATCCCAGGTTCGCAGAACGTCCTGGCTGACAAAAAGAGCAGAGTCTTTCATGATCACTTAGAATGGAAATTAAAGACAAAAATTTTCAACAAAATTTGTCAACAATGGGGTTCACCTACGGTAGACTTATTTGCATCAAGAAATAATTTCAAGATTAAGAAATATGTGTCATGGCACCCAGAACCATTTGCTTGGCACATAGATGCTTTCTCACTGATTTGGGAAAATGAATTTTATTACATTTTCCCCCCCCTTTAATCTCATTACCAGAGTGGCACGAAAGATAAAGATGGATCGGTCCCACGCCATTCTGATTGTCCCCGAATGGGACACACAACCGTGGCTAGCGGGAATAGTCTCGACAGGCAGCGACTGCCTAAGATTCCCAAAATCCCAAGGAAATCTAACTCACCAAGGCCCTCTGGAACATCACGGCAACGTAGCAACAACACCATTGCTTGCATTCCTTTTCTGAATAAATACCTAGAACAATTTGGTTTAGACAAAATTACACAAGAACGGTTGGTGTCGCATGCGTGGAGAAAAGGAACAGTTAAAATGTATACCACATATTTGAAAAAATGGGGCGTTTACTGTCTTATTCAAAAGGTTAAACCGATGGATCCAACCATTGCCCAAGTGTGCAGATTTTTCAGGATGTTAGAACAAGATGGCCTCGGTTACGGCGCAATTAATGCGGCCAGGTGAGCTCTATCGATCATTCTCCCCAGGTTAGGGGGAGAAACAATGGGTAAACATCACGTAATACACTGGGTACTAAGGGGGATTTATGAACGAAACCCACCTAAACCAAAATACGACCGATTTTGGGATGTGTCACTGGTCTTCAAACTGTTTAAGGATTGGCCACATAATAGATTTCTAGACATAAAACAATTAGGGTTTAAGTTAGCACTTTTATTACTGTTAGTCACAGGTCATCGAGGCCAAACTATAGTGGCACTTTCACTCGATGGACTGGAAATAGATAGAAGGCAAGCCACCTTCGATTTAACAACATTGTTAAAATCTAATCGCATAGGCGACCCTTTGTCATCAATTGATGTAACGCAATTCAAGGACAATCCAAAACTGTGTGTAGTTTCTGCGATTAGAACATATATATCCAAGACACAAGGAGTTAGAAACTCAAGACAATTATTGATAAGCTTTATTAAGCCACACAAGGGCATTTCAAGGGACACACTTGCCCGTTGGACAATTAATGTGCTAATGCTGGCAGGAGTGAATACGGACAAATATGCGTCACACTCAACGAGAGGAGCCATGGTGTCAAAAGCACGCCTCCTAGGAATTTCCGGTCAAGCGCATCCTAGCGCATGCAGGGTGGAAGACCGAACGATCGTTTGCTAGACATTATAACAAGCGTCTGGAGAAGCCCAGTGGTGTCGCACAACGACTGCTACAGCATTAAAGGTCAAAAGGTGAGAACATAAGCATAGTCACAAATAGTGATTTTAACAATGTTCCATACCAAACAAATAATCAGAATAACATAACAATAACAATGAAATATCAGGATAAAATGATATTACGTAAAGTCTCCCTAGCCTGCGGCTAGCCTGAGGCTATATACCGAGGTAAAATAGATTAGTTAGACGATTCTTACCTTGGTATAGATGATGGATAACTATTGTTTTCCCGAGGTATAAGCCTCGGCTAGACGTGGGTGAGGGCCCACCCTCCACACCCTACCACGTCTAGTCTGTTGCTTGTACAAAGGAAACATTATTTTTTTCAAGAATTTATTAGAGATCATTTTATCCTGAATTAGTAGGTAAAGATTGCTGAACCCGGATGTGCTTATCTCTCCCTCACCCACGTCTAGCCGAGGCTTATACCTCGGGAAAACAATAGTTATCCATCATCTATACCAAGGTAAGATTCGTCTAACTAATCTATAATTTTTTATTTTCCTCATGTACCCGATTAAAGCCTCATTCACACTGGTGAGTTAAGTCGGCTTAACTAATTCGCCTCCTTTAGTTCGACTTAAATTGGTCGTGTGGACACTACGCTGAGGCGACTTAAGGCTAAGTCGCCTCATCTAGTTTGCTTCAAGTAAACCACGTCGCGAGGTAGTATATTTGAAGCAAACTAGCTTAAGTCGGCCCACCTTGCTTGTGTGGACGGGAGCGGTTTACTTGAAGCGGATTAAGCGCGTCACACTATATAATTTGATCTATGAACCGGCTAGAGGTGTACAGATATTTTGTTCATGATATATTTTAAGGTTTTCACTGCCCAGCAGAAGTTTTGACCATTCCAAACCAATACGATTCAGTCCATACATATCTAGAGCCGTGTTCACATGGGGCAGTTAATTCGAATCATATAAATCGACTTGCCGAGTTCGGCTCACATTTGGCGTGTGAACGCGTGGCTGAGGCGGTTTAGGGCTGATTCGACTCATATTAATCGGATTTTATAAACAGCTTAAGTGGGTGGTTTATATGAACCGAATTTTATGATTCGACTTATATCGCCCGTGTGAACGCAACCGACTTACTTGAGGCGGATTAAGGACATCACAGTCGAGACCTGAGTTTGTTGACTTTCCGGTAAATTTGCTCTATGACACTGCTAGCTGTGCACATATATTTTTTTCATCATTTATTTTTAGGGTTTCACTGCCCAGCAGAAGTTTTGACCGTTTCAAAACAATACAATTCAGTCGAAACAGATCTAGGTTGAACCCACACTCTCTCGTGCCGACGTCGATTAAGCGAAACTGGCGCTGGTTAGTCTGGACTTGCTCATGCGCTGATATCGATTTCCGGCCCAAGGACTGCCCATGTGAACGGGTGTCTAAATCGATTTATATAATTTGCCTTGTCTAAATCGATTTAAACTTTTCCCGTGTGAACATCGCTGGGGTCGGACCCACACTCTCTCGTGGCGACGTCGACTAACCGAAACAGTCGTTGAATATTGCCGAAATAAATTGTGAACTTGGCAAATTAATTTGATTTTGTGTCTGCAAGTTCTATTGACAACATGTTCAAGTGTGTGACTTTTGAACTTGTGATGATTTCTTTAAAAAGAGGGTAATTTACAGTTTTGCATTTAACATACGTTCTAAGACAGCTACTACCTGCTGTCTGTAAACATAATTGAGTTTCTATGTGGTGGGGTTTGGTCTATTAAAAGAAAACCACAAATAGCCACCAGCTTTATCTGGGTAGTGGTGATGGTCGGTGTAGGTTAGATAAAAGATTCACCCCATACTTCCAGTACAGGGGTGAACGACAACGTAGTGTAAATACGGGCGAAAATAGCTTTACTATGGAACAGGAAATAGAATGCCTGCCTCCAGTATCAAATGGGTACTTATATCGGCACAAAGCTGGTGAAATGGGAGAGAATGCAAAAAGACAAGATGGCAGCCATAGAACGCCGTCGATTTCACTTTTAAATTGTATTAAAGTATATGTTTTATTATATTTTCTAACTTAAAAGTAGCGGGTAAATATGAACACATACAGAAAGAATATATTGTGCTTCTTAAATTAAGAATTTACCAGCTCTGTTAATTTCCCCAGCATGTCAAAATTGTTCGCCAGTTTTTCTAATGGGTTTGTTTTCACCCCTGTACTTGAAGTACGGGTGAATCTTTTATCCAGGTGTAGGTGTGCAAGTGCAGACTTGAGCTGACAAAGGCATTATCGCCCTCCATATTTCTAGTTGTGAGTTGTAAATCTCTGTGATGGGAAGGGATGGCTGAATCGGTAAGACTAAGATCACTAGCAGGCTTCCAGTGTGGGAAGTTGTGGGTTTAACTTAAAACCTATGGGTTCGAACTCCGACCGAGACAAACAAAGGACTTACAAAATTGATACATGTCACTACCTAACCTAGGGCTATGTCCTGGAATTTGATAATTCAGGATTCTAGGCCTGGAAAGTCCTGGAATTTCTCTAAATATCCTTGAAAGTCCATGAAAATGGAAAATCATTGCTATTTTTTAAATGCCTATATTATTAATCTTTTATCTTACTTAGTGAATCAACTATTAATAGGGCTCTGTTTTGGGGTACTTTAATTTAATAAACGCCTTATAAACATCCTGGAATTTTGCACAAATGGAAAATCATTGCTATTTTCTAAGTGCCTATATTATTATTTTTTTATTATAGATAGCTGAGGTGTTATGTACATATCTTTTTTATTCAGTAATCAGTTTTGTTTTGTATTTAAAGTGATTTTTGTGGGTTTCTTCTCCTGCCTATTGATTTTTATATTAAAACTATACATTCGTCCGTTCTTACTTTTTAGGCTTATTTACACTTCACATCTTACTTAGTGAATCAACTATTAATAGGGCTCTGTTTTGGGGTACTTTAATTTAATAAACGCCTTATAAACATCCTGGAATTTTGCACAAATGGAAAATCATTGCTATTTTCTAAATGCCTATATTATTATTTTTTATTATAGATAGCTGAGGTGTTATGTACATATCTTCTTTATTCAGTAATCAGTTTTGTTTTGTATTTAAAGCGATTTTTGTGAGTTTCTTCTCCTGCCTATTGATTTTTATATTAAAACTATACATTCGTCCGTTCTTACTTTTTAGGCTTATTTACACTTCACATCTTACTTAGTGAATCAACTATTAATAGGGCTCTGTTTTGGGGTACTATAATTTAATAAACGCCTTATAAACATCCTGGAATTTTGCACTGGAAAGTCCTGGAATTTGATATGTCAAAATAGGAATGAACCCTGTTATAGAACATTGACTTCAGTTCTACTAGTTCCAGCGATGGTGTTCTGTACTTGGTTGCTTTTTTTGTTCTTCAAAGTTTGATCAATTCATATACATTGAATGCAGTGACCTGCCTCCCTACTTCCACTACGAATGCCACAATTGAGAAAGTCTACGTTTCTGTTGAATTCAATTTCATTAATGATTAATATATTCGATTATCTACCATTTCACCATTTTGAACAACGCCACCACTCTTAATTTTATCCATGCATAGTTCCCAGAGAATAATCAGTTTCAAGATAAATAAATAAGTTCATTGGATGAAACTACCTGTGAATATCATCAATACAGTCATTGAACTAGTTGACATTTAGGACCGTGTAACAGTGCGGGTTTCTAGCCGGGTATTGCGTGACAAAGCCACATGAAAGAATAATATCTGGTTTGGGCTCAGCCAAAGGCGCAAATCACATGAGAACTGTTGGTTCGAGAATGACGGAGGCGCAAACTATCTCAAGTGGCTTTGTATTGTAGATCAGCGTTTGTAGGAGTCCTTGAAAACCTGAAAAGTCATGAAATTTGATCATTCATAACACAACAACCGAGAACAGTGGACCAACATTTTTTAAATTCAGGATAAGACTGGATACAATTTTGCTTATAAGTTAGCGCTTTATTAAAATTGAAGATTATTAAATATCTAGAGAATAACACAACAACCGGGGTTGTTCAACTTAAAAATGAAATTTTTGTTAATGTTAATATTAAAATTAAAAAAAAAAAAAATCCTTTCCAAAATTGGAATGTTGGGGTGGCAGGCAGCTGTGAGAGTGGCGGGCATTTTGCTAGTTCGTCATGGACCTGGTGATGGGACCCATCACCCTGGCCCCTATAATGGGCGCCATCCCAATAGGACCTCAGATGTTGCTATTAAGTAAAACCCCAATCACTCACTACCCCACCCCTCTGGAATGGATTCTGTCTAAGTGAGTATCCACTGGATCACACCCAAAGAATAATTACATATTTGTTGGGGCATTACATCCTAGCCACATCTCAGGTCATTTCAGGAAAAGTACTGACCTGTGACATTGCACACTCATTGTGACTTTATAGTGTTGCTTCATTGGGAGACCGGGCCACCAGTACCATGACCTGATATCTCAGTCACCCTGATACTGAGAAAACCAGTTCTTGCCCTATCCTATTCATGCTGGGTGCCAGGCTAGGTCGTGACAAGTATCAATTTTGTACGTGATTGATTTGACTCATTCAAAGTTTGAATCTATAATGTCCCGCATGGGAAGCCACCCATCGCTCTAAGTGATTCGACCATCCGTCTGGTAAATCCACTTAGTACATACTTCCCTATAAAGTATAAGATGCCTGATAAGTATAACTCGAAGTCTTGACACCAGAGGAACCCGTGAGCCCTGGCCCTCTCAACTCTATGTTTGCTAATTTAGGAATAATTTGGGGCTGTCTATCAAAGTCTAAGCAATGAGAGGAATATTGTAAGTCTATGGGTGAGGTTAGCTTGAATGGTGTCACTCACTCATTACCTATACCACTCCTTACCTAACTGACTCATTGATTCACTCACTACATCACTCACTACCTACGTGATTATCTCATTACCTCACTCACTCACTACCTACCTAACTCATTGATTTACTCACTACCTACCTGATTATCTCACTCACTCATTATCTCACTAATTACCTCACTCACTACCTACCTGGTTATCTCCCTATCTCATTACCTCACTCACTCATGACGTACCTCATTAATTAACTACCTTACTCATTCCCTATATAACCCATTATCCCCCTGGGGGGGAGGAGGAGGGGGAGTTCGAAGGGAAATTTTGTTGCGAAACAGAAACTATATATACAACACACAACACGCAGACGTCAACAGGGACGGCTCTCCTTTGTGTGCGTCCGTGAAAGGAGACACGGGATGCGGGACGTGATCACGTGATTGGATACCTTCCGTGGTTATATGACTATGTAAATGTACTCATCTGTGCCTACACGCCATAGGAAATATTCCATTGACGCATTCCTCAAGGTCGATAAGGGATGGGGGTGGGGGCAGGGAGTACGCGCAGAGATAAAAGTAAGTTGGCAGTATTCACAGAACTAAGTGGCTGTGCCAGCTGGTGGGGTTTATGTGCTGAGCTCGTGTTGTATGTAACTGTAAGCCTTCCAATGTATAATTGAAGGGATTTTATAGTAACCTTCATTTTCTTCTCTCCACCTCACTCTGACACTTTCCTCTCCTGTCTTCTCTCTTCTCTCTCCTATCTTCTCTCTCCTCTCCTCTCTTCTCTCTTCTCTCTCCTCTCCTATCATATCATATCATATCCTATCATATCCTCTATCCTTTACACATACATACACACACTTACACAGGCCACAGACATAGATACACAACATGATTAACGCAATTGGGATAACTAATGACCAATAACTTTGTTGTTTTGGTGTTATTTCTTTATCATTTTGTTGTAACCGGATAAAATGGCAGGTGATCCACTTCCTGCTTGGAGTCGTCCTTGTATTATGTTGTTAGGACATAAAGCCTCGACAAAAACAAAAGAACCAACCTGTGTAGGAGGTTATAGGATCGAACCTCAGTCGCGTCAGAGTAAAGACGTACAAAGTTATTACTTGTCGCTAACTTACATTTCAAAGCCTGGTTGGCCTAGTCACAGGACAATATAACTGAGAGGGGCATCAAAGCATGGTATCCCATAGATAAAAGATTAATCCCGTACTGCAGTAGCTTGAGTGAAGAACAACCCTATATAAAAGCTGGTGAAAATTATCTACACGCTGGGTAAATGAAATGAGCAGATACATTCCTAATTTAAGAAGCAAAATATATTCTTCATATACATCTTTATATTTAGCAGCTACTTTTGAGTTGAACAATTTTAAATATAATAAAACGTGTAGTTTAATTAATTTAGAAAGTGAAATCGACAGCATTTGATCGTTGCCATCTTGTCTTTTTTGCATTCTCTCCCATTCCACCAACTCTCCCTGCGCCGATATAAGTAGCCATTTGGTACTGGTACCAGGAATTCCACTTCCTGTTCCATACTAAAACAATTTTAGCCCGTATTTTGACTCAGGTCTCCCCAGCCTCAATTTGGTAGAAGTGGCGTGCGCAACATTCTGGAAGGGATTCGGCGCGTGCACACTGGTTGTCATGGTAGCCGCGTCAGTGCGCGCGGGTTTACAAGATTCCTTGTCTATTAGACTGGTTGCTGTTCCTTGACACGACGTCCTCGCAAGGTGAAAATTCCTACCGATTTGGCCACCGCACCCGGTGGCCAAATCGGTAAAGGCGCTGGCTGGCTGACTGTTTTATGCTGTTCAACCTAAATATTACACCATGGACGCCGAATGTGCCGTTGCCAGTACTGTGTGAGGTATTCTATCTTTCCATGTCATTGGGACTAGTATCGTGAGTTTGATTGGTAATACATTGTTGCTAGGATGTAAAACCCCAACAAACATGCAATTGGTCTCCATAATTTAATTTAATCTGCATAGTCGGATAGAAGCCGAACACTTAACGTCGCGCAGTCCCATGAAGCGGATAGTTTGGCAACGGCACATGTTTAGTCACGTGCTTACCACATGTAAGACATACCTAATGGATATGCATGAGTTGACATTATTCATGGTGCCGTGACCGGCCCTGTCCCCTGAATGGCTTATGGGATTACAACGTCCCACCCCCCACCTTTACCATACACTGACTCCGCATCCAGTACCCTAGCGGGCAATACTTAAGTGCATCAGATCTCTCTCCTCCCCCCTCCAAAAAAAAGAACCAGGCACACACCCTGCCCTTCCACCATCCCACTTTACCTGCCAAAATATGTATATGGTTTGTTTTTTTAAGCCAAAAGAAAACAACCCAAGAGTAGCTCCATTGTGATGCTTTAATGTCGGTGGCTTTTTTTTGCTTTTGGAAAATACGTTTATTCTGTTGAATAAATTCTTTATTCTTTCTGGCCGTGCAAATTCGGACATCATTTTGTGCTTAGCTGGTTGGTTCTCAGCAGGTCACACGATATGTTTACAGCCTGTGGTGTTTGGTGCCTAAAAGGTCGGTCTTTTGATTGGCAGGAAAAACACGTCATCACCCTCTCCCCCATGCCTCTAACTCAATATTTGGAACCGGACGCGTTGCCGAATCGATGAGAGCGCAGACTTCCCATGCGGAAGGTTGGAAGTTCAAAATCCCGGCCGAGTCCAACCAGTGATGTACAAACTTGTTGCTTGTCGCTACCTAGCCTGATGTGCGGCATACGTCAGATAGGGCATGGACTGGTTAGCTCAGTATCGGGATAACGTGACTGAGTGGGATATCAGGTGCCCGCGCTGGTGCTGGCGGGCCTGGTCTCCCAGGGGGACAGCACTATACAAGTTGCCATTAGTGTGCACTGTCACATGTCGGTACCGTGTAGGGTTGGGTGTTCGAGTCTGTGGCTATGTAGGTAGGCTAAAGTGAAAAACAATACAGATGGAGAGAAAGAGAAAGTAAAGCAAAGTAAGAGTGTGAGAAGAGCGAGTCCAAGCCTCTCTGGTTTATTATATATGGTACATGGGTACATTGTAGAGTATCACCCCACCCCTTTCCCCCAATGGGAAACAAGCATTCTTGGCTCTACCAATAGGGATCAAGCATTCCTGGTCCCCATGGCTACCAGTGGTCTGCCCACCATCACCAAGCTGTGTGGCCCCTCTGGCCACCACCAGCCTTGAACCTTGACCCTGAGTGTGGTGATCCTACCCAGCAGAGGGGGAGGGGGGTAGGCCCTGAGTGCCCCTTACACACAGCCCAGCCAGCACCACTATGTCTATTTACATTTCACTCAGGCATCACCAGCACTTACATATATGTGCCTGGTCACGTATACCCTTTTAGTAATAGAACGTTTGCATTCCCCCCATACGTCGAAAATCAGAATATTTTACAGTGGTATCACTTTAAATTTTGTTAGGATGTAATACTCCAACAAGCTATATTTGTGAAGTTGACCTACTTGGGAATCTCACGTAGCGCTTCCTCAAGTGTAATCTTTGGTGTGCTCACCCATCAGTAGTTCTTAGGTTCGATTCGATGGCTTTCTGCTGTATATTTTTGTTAAAACTAAATATATTTGGTTGATCATTATAATCTATTTTCCTGGATGGAGTGGGTCAGGGCCTGCCCACCCTACCCTACCCCGACTATTACGTTGGATTGTGCAGAAGCGAAAACATAAGAGTATCCATAGAATATTGAGATAATTTGTTATCCTATAAAGTATGTAAAAGATTGCTGGACCCGGATGTGCTTCCTTCTCCCTGACCCACGACTATCCGAGGCTAGTACCTCGGGAAAACACAAGTTATCCACCATTTGTACCAGGTAAGACTCATATAACTATACTATATATATATATATATATATATATATATATATATATATAATATATATATATAATATATATATACAACATATATTATATATATACATACATACATATATATATATATATATATATATATATATATATATAATATATATATATATATATGGGTTGGTGGTGCCTGATTGGGATGTAACTAGAGATAGTGGTGCTGGCAGGTCTGGGTGTGATTGCACTCAGGGCCTAGCCCTTCTGCTGGGGTATGGGTCACCACACTCAAAAGGTCAAGGTTGGTGGTGGCCATGGGGCCATACAGCTACTGGTGGTGGGAAGACCACTGGTATCCATGGAGACCAGGAATGCTCGATCCCTATTGGTACGCACACCACACAGCTACGTAGAAGCTTATGATATGTAAATAGGAGTAGGCTAGTCTAGTAGTAAGAGTAGAAAAAAAATCAAATACATATATATGCCAAGAAAAAACAAAAAAACTAACATAGTCTACTAACCATACCAACCAACTATCTATAGATCTGCTACTGAAATGCAGGCAAGCAAATACCTTATCAGCAGCTACTGTGTGATAAGATAACACCAACACTACAGGTGACCAGCATTGAAAACAAGCCTGAATACCCGGGCTTATATGCTATGGACAGTATAAATACAGCCTCAATAAAAATACATATTTTGTTTAAAAGGGCCAAGAATGCTCAATTGCCATTGGGGGAAGGAGGTGGGGTGATACTCTACAATGAACCAATGTAACTATAAAAGCAATAAACCAGAGGGCTGGACTCTCTCTTCTCTGCTATTATTCTTTGCTCTCTTTCCTTCTCTTTGTCTGTATTGTTTTCCTCATAGCCTACGTACACAGTCACAGATCCGAGCATTAGATTCTACAAACTGGTGGAGAAGTGAAACTCTGGATGCGGAGACCAATTCTACAAGATGTTGCTAGGACATAAAACAATAACAAACAAACCGTGAAGGCGTTGTTTCGTTCTCATTCATTTTATTTTGCCTCTTATTTGGAATACACAATGTCGAGATTTCCATCATGGCTCGTGAGTAATCGTTCATTTATTTGATTGACCCGAAACTGGAATCCCTATTTAACCCGGTACACCGTATATTATAGCTATTAAAGCTGCATAGTCAGATGAAAACATCAAATTTTCAAACCACAAACAATCATATAAACTTGATTCTAGGTGTCTACTGTAGATACGGGTGCACTTATCAAACATTTGTCCCCAGATAGAAGAGAATACAATTTACAAAGGCAATTTAATAGAACCTGTTACTGCAGACACCTATGGTCTCAAGAGTTTCAGGGTCTTGCCAAAATTAATGTTGCATGTTTGTGCTTCAAATATCTCAAAAGTTAGCCATTTAAAATAAAAGTTACTTCAAGTTAAAGTAAGGCACATTATAACGATCAACCTAATATATTTATCTCAGAAAATGACAGTTACTCAAAACCACCGGACTATATAACTTTAAGTAAGGGGTGGCAGTTGGAGCGATCCAAACAGATAACAGCAGGGGTACTAACAAAAAGTCATCTAACGGAGCAAAATGAATAAAGATATATGAAACTGTCTCAAAAGCAATATGGGACAAAACTTTGTCCATTGTAATGATCAACATGCTATCTGCTTATGGATTTGCTCAGGATAAACTGATTTGTTTTTTACATGGTGTTTCATAATGCCAATAGAATACATATTGATTTGAAGCAAATGTCCATGTGTTGTCAGTGTACCCGTTTCTGTGCTGATTTGTGTCAATCGTTACAATGGACCAAAAAAAGGAGAAGAGTTATCACCTTTTGAGCCAGGCTCATATGCATATTTGTCTAAACCGATTATTAATCAATCATCGATCTGCTTGCTCAAACCGCTGATTGATTATGATGTAACCGTGTGTGTAGTCAGTCAGTCAGTCAGCTAGCCGTGGCACACTATCGTATTATCTGTGCATGGTGACCACTAGGCCCAACATTGTAGATCGTCACCTCTAGGCCCGACCAGACGGAATGGCTGAATGAGTTAGAGCATCGCTCTAACTCAACTAGATCGTGAGGTCGTGGGTTCGAAACCTGGTCGAGTCAAACCAATGACTTTAAAATTGATACTTGTCACTTCCTAGCCAGGTGCTCGGCATTATAATGACAGGGCAAGGACTGGTGTGCTCAGTGTCAGGATAATGTGACTGAGTGGGATATCAGGTCATGGTGCCAGCGGCTTGGTTTCCTAGTGGGACAGCACTATAAAGGAGCCATGAGTGCGCACTGTCACAAGTCAGTACCCATCCTGATATGACCTTAGACGTTGCTAGGACGTAAAACAACAAACAAACCTCTAGGTCCGACCTGGTTGTGCCTGGTCACCGATACACCCAACACTGCACATGGTCACCAGTAGGCCTAACACTGCTCTTTGTTGACGCCCCCTGGTCCAGTACAAATTCCCGGGGACGGGAGGTATCGCAGCATGACATGGTTTCTTTAGGCAACCTGTCAAATTTCCTGACTTTTGTGATGAAATTTATCTGTTAGGTCACAGCCCCAATTTAAAAGTTAATAAGAATGATCTAAGTGTGTCCATATAAGTTCAGCTGAAGATGTCCGGAAGCAGGGCCGGCTTTAAACCAATTAGACCAATTGCTCCTAATTGGGCTCCGTGCCCAAGGGGGTCCCATGCGTGCTATGGTAATAACAGTACTCCCGTCCTGTAAATCATTTCACTAGAACAGACCTTGGCTTTGAAAATATTGGGGCATAATAAGATGTATGGGGCGCTGTGGCCGAATCGGTAAAGCGCATGCCTCCCATGTGGGAGATCGGGAGTTCGGTTCCTGGTCGAGTCAAACCAATGACTTATAAAATTGATACTTGTTCAATAAGTTGTTGCTTCCTAGCTTGGTGCTCGGCAGTAATAGGATATGGGAAGGACTGGTTAGGCCAGTGTCTGGATAATGTGACTGGGTAAGCTATCGAGTCATGGTGCCGGCGGCCTGATTTCCCAGTGGGGCAGCACTATAAAGTCACCATGAGTGTGTACTGTCACAAGTCGGTACTCATCCTGATATGACCTTAGATGTTGCCAGGATGTAAAGCTCCAATAACCAACCAATCAGGTATATAGATTTTATTGGGTTTGGTGTCCGGCCCAGAGCCTTGCCACTGAGACAAGATTATCCAGAAGAATTTATAACTATTTCCCAACAAAAAACCACCAATAAAACACAGAATATGTATAATTGGGTTGACTCTTTTTTTTAAATTCTTTATTTAGTATATCTTAATTATGTGAATATACCGGATGTGTGACATTTTGTTTATATGAATTATGTATGTTTCTTTTGTAAATGTGTATATATGCTTCACTATATTTACATATATATGTGTAAATATATTTATGTATTTATATTTTGACATAATTATATATATGTAAATATCATCATCATGCTGTCGGTCGCGATGCGACAAAGACTGCTTTCATTACTTGACTGCCGCTCTCCATTTAGCTCTCTGCTGTGAGAGTTGCGTCCATGAGTCGGTCTTAATGTCTCTCAGCTTCAGGTTTCTCTTGATGGTATCTTTGAACCGGAGACGGGGGCGCCCTCTCTTTCTGTAGCCAGAAGACAGTTGAGAATAGAGGATCTGCTTTGGTAGCCTGTCTGATGACATCCTCATGAGGTGTCCAGTCCACCGGAGATTCTTTTTGATCAGAAGATCTTCCATAGAGGGCAGCCCCATCCGTTCGAGTATTTCCTTATTCGTCACTTTGTCCTTCCAGGTTAGCCTCATGATTGAACGCAGATGTCGCATCATGAAGGCATGCAGCTTTTTCACCTGCTGCCTGTACACTGTCCAGGCCTCGGCTCCGTATAGTAGGGTGGATAGCACGATTGCGCGGTAGATCTTACCTTTGACCCGAATGGACACATGGTGGTTGTTCCAGAGTCTCTGGCGTAGTCGGCCGAAAGATGCGCTAGCCTTGGCCACATTTCATGAAAGCTGCCTGCAAAAGTGTTGAAGTGCTGCTGGCTTTTGCAAGTTACCAGCGGCACTCTCTCGGGGAGCAAATAGAGGTTTCACACTGGCAAGAACATGTCAAGACATGCGCAAAACTATTTGTCCCTGCAGTGGCTGGTCGGGAGATGTTGGGAGTTCCATACATCAACCGCCCTTAATGCTGCCACAGTGACATGGTTTTCTGTTTAGGGTTTGCTCCCTTAGCCTTCGGTTCTGTCAAGGACCTGTACCACAAGGCAGTGGTTTAGAACTCTGCAAGGCAGGGGCGTCAAACTCCCTGAGGTATTGCTATACCTGCATGTAAATATAAAGTATATATTTATGATGTTCCTGTATTATATTATTTATCTGTATATATAAAAGCTATGTATATATTTACGTATATAATATATGTATATGTGTAACACACACATTGCGGAATGTTTGACTGGTGGCGTTTTTTGTTTACACTCTCAGGTGTTTTGTTAGGTCACCGCCTCCGCCCACCCTCGGGACTTTCCATCAGTCAGTGCGGTATGAATTCAGGAATTTTCCATTGCAGGCAAGAGGTCTCTCGCAGTGTTGGACATTCTCCAAGATGGCCACATCGACCAACAAGGCAGTGAACAGTAAGTCACACCAACGCTGTCCATGCCAGAATGCGGAGGCCGGCTTACAGTGCTGTAAGGAACAGATATAACCTTTCCATCCATCCCTCCCTCCCTCCCTCCCCCCTCCCTCCAAGAAGGGATGGCCGAATGAGTTGAGCGTCCATGGTAAATCGTGGGATTCAAACTCTTGTCAAGTCAAACCAATGACTTAAAAATGTATGCTTTTCACTCCCTAGCCAAGCGCTCGGCATTATTAGGATAGTGCAAGTGCTGGTTGGCTCAGTGTCAGGATAATGTGACTGAGTGGGATATCAGGTCATGGTGCTAGTGGGCATGTCTCCCAGTGGGGAAGCACTATAAAGTCACCATGACTGCGCACTGTCACAAGTCGGTACCCGTACTGATATGACCTTAGATGTTGCCAGGACATACAACTCCAACAACTAACCAATCCCTCCCTCCCTCCCTCCCTCCCCCCTCGCCCCCCTCCCTCCCGCCATTCCTCCCTCCCGCCATTCCTTCTTCACCCCCCCACCACCCAGTTGGGACAGGGCCTGAAGTTAAGAATAGCTCTGTGTGGTGGTGGTAGTGGGGGTGGTGGTTAAGAATAACTCTGTGTGGTGGTGGTGGTGGTGGTGGTGGTGGTGGGATGGCTGAGGAGAGTGGGGGGAGGTGCGATGGAAAGTTTCCGTATTTAGTGCTTTGTTGTGGGAGGTAAGGTGGTGGTATTAGTGCACGTTTCTGTTTTATTATTTTATTTTTATATATATTTTTATAGCTTTCCACAAAGCATATTTAGTTCAGTAGAGTCGACGTGCATGGCGGAAAAGTACAGATGGGAAGGATTAAAACACCATCCTCACAAAAGCATGTGTTGGTCAATGAGGTGCCCCGTGCCCCCCATCTCTGCCAATTTGGATTTCCACCGCTGTGTATAACTTACAGCGTCATCAAAGGCCAGTTGCTCTCATACCATGTCTATGTGGTGTGGGAGGTTAAAAATCCCTTGGGTCGGTAAAAGTGTAGACTCGGGCTTTCTATCGACAAACTGTCTAATGGTGAAAACAAGTCTATTCAGACTTATCCATGATAGGCAGTATAAATCTTCAAGGAAGGAGGTCAGCAACTTTGTCTCCAACGACTTGTCATTGCGTGAATGACAGTCGCCGTAAGGTGTCCGGCGGGCATGGATTTCTCATGCCCGGTCAGACACATATATTTATATATATTTTTTGGTAAATGAATTTTTTCATATTTATCTTTTGTCAGTGCCGTGGCAGCACTGGTAGGTAATTGTGTACGTGGTTTATATAATAAATTGAAGTGTGAAGTAAATTATCAAATTAAAGTGTACACAACGCAATAAGTAATAAGTATGAGGTACATTAATGATTAAATCATTTTACATTACAGTAAAACCTCTCTAAATTGACCGACCACGGGGCCAACCTTAAATGGTTCATTTAGGGAGATTTATTTATCGTTACAATGGGCGATCGTTTGGGGTCCAAATAAAGCGATAGATGAAGTAGGGGAGTGGTCAATCCATGGAGGCGGTTGTTTAGAGAGGTTTTACATGAACGGTTTTAGTCGTTAGTTTAGGATTTCCAATTCAATAGATACTAATAGTAATACATATACGGCTCTTATCTCAGTAATCCCTTTGGTCTGCTATCGCGAGAAACTCCGAGAGTCTGACACGCTTCATGTGTCGTGATTTCTTATGGTTTAACACCATGTCAGCAGCAAGGGCCCATATTCACGGGGAAAAAATCCAGTGGTATTTATTATCAGTTTTGTTAATGTTGTATACAGTAAATCCTCTCTAAGCGACCACCTCCACAGATCGACTACTTGCGTATTTCGATTGCTTTATTTGGGTCCCAAACAATCGCCCATACAATACCATTGTAACGATATAAAAAAACGACTCCCTAAACCAACCACCTCCCTAAATGGACCATTTAAAGTTGGTCACATGGTCGGTCGATTTAGAGAGGCTTTACTGTAGTCTGATAAAAGCATCACATTTTTTTAAGTGAGGCACTTAGGTAGATTTGAACCTACATAACCAACTTAGATACTGGTGCACTTGTTAAGCATTTGTTGCTGCATAGAAATCTGCATCGCATTTAAAAGACTCTTTAAAGTCAGTATTTGCTGTGCCATCATTATGGAGCTGACAACATATGGCCCAGATGAATAATAGAGAGAGACAGACAGAAAAGGACAAAAAAGGAGAGAAGTTAAATAAGGGAATCCATTCCATATCCAGTAGGCGGAAATTTTCCATTGAGTATTGGCTGCAAGTAGATGTTTATTTTTTATTGATTTTCATTTATTTAATGAAATTCAAAACACCCAGTACATGTCCCTCACCATGTGCACAAGTGGCTTGGTCATGGAGCAGGGATGTTCAATGGAACATGTGGGACATGTAGCAGTGTTTCTATGAAGCTCTTATCGGACGCGGTAGCCGAATCGGTAGAATGCATGCTTCTCGTGCGGAAGGTTGGGAGTTAGATTCCTCGTCGAGTGAAACCAATGACTTACCAAATTGATACTTGTCGCTACCTAGTCTGGCGCTCGCCAATGCTAGGATACGGCAAGGACTGGTTAGCTCAGTATCAGGATAATGTGACCTAGTCTGAAATTAGGGCGTGATGCTGGCAGCTTGGTATCCCAGTGTGTCGTCATGAGTGTGCACTGTCATTAGTTGGAACCCATCCTGATATGACCTTAGATGTTGCCAGGATGTAAACTCCATCAACCAACACTGTAAATATGTAATGTGTCTGTGCTCATCGCTGCGTGAAATCTGTCAATCATGAATGTTATCTATTTACTAGGCGTTTAAGTGATTACGAGACTATTTAAGTAACCTTGAGACCGGGTGTCCACTGCGTTCAATTACTTTAACCGCTACCTCCTCCAGCATCCACCCGTCGCCAATGTCACTTGGTCCATTTCCACATGCAATTTTACAATTGCTTAATAAGTGCCTCAGTATCTTGGGGGGGGGGGGGGGGGGGGGGGGGGGGGGGCAGGACTCCATTCTCTCACCCACCTCCATCACATACACCGTAGCCATAATAGCAGCAGTTTTTGCAGCGACCCACCATCTTAGCCCATAATACGGAACTTATTATGGCTAAACCACTAACACACTAACCTCCTTCATAATGTACTACTATGCCCTGCCTAAGTACCCGCTGATCTACCTATTTGCAATGTAATGTAAACGGACGGAAGATCAGTGGTTCTGGGCTGAAAAAATATATGTTCTGATGAATAAATTGGTTTACCAACAACAACAAAAGTTAGATATGTAGAATAAATTCTAGGTAATTGCTTTGCTTTTGAAAATTTGATGCTTCATCGGACTATGCAGCTTTAGAGTGCATGACAGTAAAACCTACTTAAACTATGGTATTGTGATGGGGGCCCTTTCTCGGCCGCCCAGAACTTGACCCTCACACTGTAGACCCCCCCCCCCCCCCCCCCACCAAGCAAGCAGGAGAACAAGTATGTATGCTTCTTTGGTCTTTAATCTCCGCTCACTGCGGCGTCCACGATCAAGTGACCCGCCTCTGCCCTGCCGGGTCCCACGTCAACTTCCGCGGGAGGTTACAGTAGATGGCAGCTATGTCGCGGCGCTGCCCGCGGCTACCGTACGCACCACGCTACTACCCGTCACCACGCTTACGACCACCTTACCAAGAACCCACCTACCGTGACACCGACATGGCAACTTTGTTTGGTAGCAAAGAAGTCGCTGGATGCGTCTGGTCAAGGTCGCAGCTGTAGTGTGCGGGGTCTGAACTGACGGTGATGGAGATCCTGCCACCGTATGGTAGTGGAGCTCATGTCTGGACTACTACAGTATTCACCTCCTAATGTAATATCTTAATAACACTCTCCATTCACCCACCCAGATGTGGGAATCATAGGGGATCTGTTTGGGGCAGTATCTGTGGTGGTAGTCCTTTCAGAAAGAAGGAAAAAAACTGTTAAAAAGTTGCAACGTAATTTAGATCATCCACAAAAGTCTGCAATTTTGTAATGATCATTTTTCAAGAGACATTGGCATTATTTCTACACAAGATCATATGAAATTGTTGTCCATGTGTTGCCTTATTTTATTTTATGCAGAAGGGGTAGATGAATAAGTTGAGCACCCAAATTCCTATGTGGCAGGTTGTGGGGTTCGAAGCCTGGCTGAGTGAAACTAATGACAGAAAAAGTTATACTTGTCACTACCTAGTCTGTTTGCTTTGCAATGCTAGCGCTAGTACTACAGTAGTAGCAGTGGAATGGGGAAGACTAATTTTCCATGATTGAAATTTCTCCTCCTTCGCCAAGGAATCTAAGATGAAGATAAAAGTGTTTGAGGTGTATGGTCAGGCCAAGTCGGAGACTCCACCATCAGGGCCCACTGCATGTCGTGAGGATGCTCTGTTCAGTTTTGTCATGTGCACCAATGAGTGTGCTGGTGTTAGTTAGGCGTATCCTGGAATCTTGAGGTTCATCTGGTATTGCTGTTAACACCATGTCAAGCTGCCTTTTGAACAATTGTTTTTTCTATAAATTATCAATATAGGTGTGAGTAACGGTTACGTTAATGGCGTCGAGAATGTTCACATCGAAGGCTACAGTATTGAAGACAAGGAGCCCGAAGTGTTCCTGAAACGTGTGTTTGATCTCCTCCTTGAAGATGCTATCAAGAAACCCATCGCGGCACAATGGTATAGTATAAGCTTATTGTTTGTGTTTGTGTTGCTGGTCGTACCTTTGTTATTAAAGCTGCATAATCCAAGAAAAGTGTAGTCGTCCATAAATGAGTCTCACCACCACACGGTGATGGCAGGGACTACGCTGACCGCATCTGCGGCTTTGCAGCAACGTGTGGCATCAGGTTAGCCTGAGGCAGTCCCCGGGTTGACGGTCGGTCGGTCCCTGTGCTCTAGCTAGTGGCCACCCCTCACTGTGATAGGTTACCTGTGTCCTGGCTGGACAGGGACAGTGGACAGGTCACTTGTGTTGTGTGGCCCGTCAGAAGCGGAGAATAAACAAGCCAGATATAGAAGCGAATTGGAGTTCCCGTGTAATGCTGCTCAATACATCATGCTATATAGGACACTGTCCCCTCACAAAAGCATGCAACTTAACTAGATTTGCTCTTACATATTCAACATAGATATTAGTGCTGAGGATTTATTGCAGTTTGGTGTTCCTGTGCTGTTGCAATTGAAAACAAGCCCATGTCCATCATTTCGGTGTGTAGGCCTACACCCGAAAGTAATTTTGCATGTTTCCACTTCAAATATTCCAAAGTTAACTCTTTAAATTAAAGTTATTTTCAATGAAGTAAGGTAGATTATAATGATCAATCTAACATATGTTTCTAAGAGAATTATGGTAGAAGCTCAAAACTATTGCATAGTTTATTTTCTTGAAGATTTATACTGCCTATTATGGATAAGCCTGAATAGACTTGTTTTCACCATTAGACAGTTTGTCGATAGAAAGCCCGAGCCTACACTTTTACCGACCCAAGGGATTTTTAACCTCCCACACCACATAGACATGGTATGAGAGCAACTGGCCTTTGATGACGCTGTAAGTTATCCACAGCGGTGGAAATCCAAATTGGCAGAGGTGGGGGCACGGGGAATCGAACCACCAACCTTCAGATTAGGAGTCTGACCTAGAAAAAAGTCAGACACTCTAACCACTCCGCCACAGAGAACACACAGAGTAATATATAAACAAATTCCTGTTTACAATTTACAAGGGCCTTATAGTAGTTACACCATTGTGGCATTATTTATAGTATTGTAGTAGTCTGCACTGACCTCTCAAGCAAGTAACCACATAGACAAGTAGGCGTAGGGAGTGTGGTGATATCAGGGAGCCTAGGTGGTGTAATGGTTAGCACACTGCAAAGAGATGTGGGTTCGAGTCCCGCTCTAAGCGCAATATTTCCCATTTTCATCACCCAGTATTCTGTCAAAGACAAAATCAGATTAGAAATTCTCTTGCCGGACCAACAACTGCCGGACCACCAACAACAACTGGTCATTTAAAAATAAATTTTCTACGGGGAGAGGTAATTATATAGGTGTGCAATGACGTGAGCACTCCCTGGAGGAGGGTTGCCCTGATTGTGTGCATGTGAGCAGATGTTCAGGATGCTCGGTAGTGCCCCAGACCAGCACTGTGAAATGCCACATACACAGTGTGCCTGACTGTGCTGCACTGGTAAATACAAGGATGAAAGATTTCTGCCATTTTTTATATTTACCGATTAACGTTAAACAAAATGCCAAGGAATCTGGATGTATGTGACAACAATTGGGTTAGAAAAACCCGTTCTTATATGATCTTAGATGTTGGTAGAACAGAAAATCCAAGCAAGAACGAGTTAGATATGGGTGATAACATAGGCACAACAAGGATAGTTGAAGCCTGACTTCTGGCATTTTCCCTGCAATTTCCTGACAGTGCTAATCGTGTTGGGGGGGGAAATCCGCGGTTTCGCGGAAATTCACTGTCGGTGTAATAATCTCGGCTTGATTCCCGTGATTTTTGCTGGAGACAACTGTCATCCCATAAATAGTTGTAAGGCAGGTGGGTGGTGCAATAAAATTGGTGCCGGAAACTGGGCACTTCAATGGCGTAACGAATACTCCCCAATTACAAATTAGTACAGATTTTTCACCCACCCACCCCTGGTATTTTCAGTAAAGTGGTGGAATTCAAGCACCCGAAGGAGCTGTCTGCCCTGCTAGACCTTAAGATCGACTCAAAGGGCTGCGGTGACGATGGGCTCATTGAGGCGTGTCGAGAGACTATCAAGTACAGTGTCAAAACAGGTTTGTTCTTAAATATGGATGCACTGTGCTATGGGTCGTTCTCAGAAACTGTGTATTAGTTTTGTGACATGGAAACCAAAAATGAAAACATTCCAAATAATAGCAGAATCCATGTTGCTAGGAAGGTTTAGATGTTGTGCATATGTATGTTAGAGTTTAAAAAAAGCCTAATTTCCCGTTTTTGATTTGATCTAATTCAAATTGAGAAGGAAAATTTTTGAAATTAACCATGTAACATGCATCCATAACATCATTTTAACATGCATCCATAACATCATTTTAACATGCAACAACAAATTCAGACAAGATTTAATTGATTTCGGTTAAGCAAAAAGAAATTGTCTTACAAGAAAGAAATTGGAAAACAAAAAAAGAAATTTGGGTAGATGTATGGTGTCAATATGCAAATTTTTACATAAGCACAAAATCATATAGGCATATTTTGGATACATTTTGTGGGATAGATTAAAAACAAAGAGCCAGCAATAGTTTTGACTTTCTTTTTCTTTTCTTTTTTGAATGGGTGTTTATGCTGTCCATAACATATATGCTCGGATGATCGGGCTTGTTTTCAATGCTGGGTAGTTATCGGTTTGACTTTCTTATAGTTATTATATGTGATTAGTAATTCTATGTTAGTATTTTAGTTTTTTCTTGATAATTCTTTTCTTTCTACACTATTCCTAAACTAGCCTACTCTATTTACATATTATAAGAGTAGAACAAAATAAAATAAGAGTAGAGTAATAAGAGTAGAACAAAATCAATCAATCAATCAATAGTTCCATCCTCTAGTCGAGGGTTGGATGCAATGGTTCTCCACTTGTCCCGATGTTGTGCTGTTCTGATAGACTGTGAATAATTCAAGCCTGTCCACTGTGAAATATTTGTAAACCATGATGTTCTTGGTCTCCCCTCTCCCTCTGCGTGCCATTCACCTTCCCTTCCAACAATGTACGGTATATTGAACTCTGACGAATGATGTGGTCAAAATAAATAAGTTTCTTTGTCTGTATAGTGGCAAAACAAGCTTTTCTTATTTTTAATTTTTCTGAGAACTTCTTTGTTGGTGATCTTCTTTGTCCATGATATTTTCATCATCCTTCGATAAGTCCACATCTCAAATGCTGCTAAACGTTTGTACATTTTCTTAGAGATTGTCCATGTCTCTGCCCCATACATTAGAGTAGACCACACATAACACTGAAGAATACGCTTCCTTGTTTGTATTAATATCTTACTTGATGTTAAAACTCTATACATTTTGGAGAATGTTGTTCGGGCTATTGTTATCCTTCTTTTAATTTCTTCCTCACATCTCCCATCATTTGTAATCTTTTGTCCGAGATATATGAATTCGGATACTTGTTCTATGTTTGTGCCATCTATGGTTATATTGACATTTAGTTTATCTGTCTTTTTACTTATAACCATTGTTTTGGTCTTCCTGGCATTCATCTTCATGTTGAATAGTATTCCAGCTTTATTGATTCTATTCACTATATCTTGTAGGTTTTTCTCACTGTCTGCTAGTATTACACTGTCATCGGCATATCTAATATTGTTGATGTTCATGCCACCTATTGTCACTCCCTTGCAATCTTCAATGTGTCTGAAAATCATCTCTGTGTACAGGTTAAATAGACATGGTGACAATACACACCCCTGTTGAACTCCTCGTTTAATCATAACTTCATCCGATAGGCCCTGCTCCATTTTTATAAATGCACGTTGTGTCCAGTATAAGTTCACAATTAGTTTAATATCTTTGCCATTGACACCAATATCTTGTAAACATTTGATTAACAGTTCATGATTGACTCGGTCGAAGGCCTTCTCATAGTCAATAAAGCAGGCATAAACATCCTGGTTCACTTCACAATAACGTTCACAAATCATTCTCATATTGAAAATCCCTTCACGTGTACCTCTTCCAGATATAAACCCACTTTGTACGTTACTGATTTGTTCTTCAATTTTCTGTCTGTTTCTCAGTAAAATTATTTTCAGGATCATCTTCAACATATGAGAACAAAATAAAATACATATATGCCAAGAAAATCCAAAATAAAACTAACATAGTGTAAAGTCGCCGGCTGGTGGTGTGGGTGGTGTGGACAAGCCAAGGGAAATCAATACAGGTAATGAAGGAAAGTAGGTGAAGAGTGAAAGTAGGAGAGTGAGACTCCTTCATTTATTACTTTATATAGGTTTTCTAGAATCCAAGATGGCAGTGGTCACATGGTTCAATCCACCAATCAGAGTACAATCTGCTGTATCCAAGGCCTTGTTATGCTGGCTACAGTGCCTTGTGGTGGCCAATGATCCATAAATAACACCATGGGGGGAGGGGGTATGTGAGGTGACTCTTCCAAAGAGTATTTCTAGGAAGTGACACTCCTCCAAAGACTATTTTACTATACAATTTCTATACCTAATGAGTAATAGTTTACCAACTCCACATATCCCTCATATGCCTTTGGTTTTTATATATCACCATTTATCATTATATAGACAGTTTGCAATTTATTATAGTAATTTCACATAGGTCCTCATGCCATTATATCGGAAAATTTTACAATAGGCTACTAACCATACCAACCAATTATCTATCTGCTACTGAAATGCAGGCAATCAAATAACTTATCAGCAGCTCCTGTGTGGTAAGATAACACCAACACTACAACTGGCCAGCATTGAAAACAATCCTGGGTACCCAGGGCTTATATGCTATGGACAGTATAAATACAGCCTCAATAAAAAAATAAAAAAATATTATAGGCTTGTACACAATAGATGGCTGGTATGTGGTTGATGTGTGGTTTTGTTGATATCTTGCTATACCATAATGAAAAGGCTTTTTCATTAACAATGTAACGGGTAAACCAAATATGTAGTGCATAGTTTCTGAGAACGATCCTTCTACTTTCCTGATTCCCGGCTCAGTCAAACCTAATACACACAAAATTTAGCCTTGTTGCTCTACCTTGCCTGATGCTCGATATTTGTAGGATAGGGCAATAACTGGCTGGTTCAATGTCAGGATAATGTGACTGAGTGGGATATCAGGTCATGCATTGTGTTATCTCAGAGGGGCAGCACTATAAAATTGCAATGAATGTTGGTATCCGTCCTGATATGACCGTAGATGTTACTAGGATGTAAAACTACCAAAACAATGAAATTCTTCCGCCATTTTTGTATTTATAATATTGCACAAGCACCCTGAGAAAGCAATGCTGATATGCCAGGTTATTGCTTCATGCTAATAAAGAATTTAAGCTTATGCCCTGCTGGTTGGACAATTTCACAGATCTGGGCATATTATTGATCAAATTTGAGTTAAAAAGTAAGCTACATTACTGCTGTAGTGAGTGTGCCTACACCACGGGTATTATACTAGGTTCAAACACCCCTTTCTCCATGGCGCGTTATAACAGGGTTCCACTGTACTGGGTTCAAACACTCCTTTCTCCATCTGACTTAGCGCTGTAGTGAATATGACTACAACACATGTATTATACAGTGAAACCCTGTTATAATGCGATTATTGGGGTCCATAAAATGTCATCGCGAAAACATCGGGGTTGCGCTAAATTGGGGTTCAGTTTGATTGAATTGAGGAATTCTGGGTTAATGAATCATCGCGTCGTATCAGAATCTGTGTTAAATGGCGCGTTATAATGGGGTTGGATATTTTCGCGTTTTTTGTTGAAGACCACTTTCATCGCTGAGTGAATGTGACTATGCACCCCTTGTGTTCGAACTAACGGTGTCGATTCTTTACTTACAGCCCACAGTCACTTCTTCAACCAACTCTTCTCCGGCTTCAACCAGTACGGACTGGCGGGTGCCTGGCTGACGGAAGCGCTGAATGGAAGCGCGTAAGTAATATTACACGAATCCTCAATTACAGATGTACATGTATATGACATATATGACACAAATACATAGTTAAGCGATATTACCACACATGTTGCCAGGACGTAAAACCCCAACAAAGAAACATAGTTAAGCTTTCTGTCTTCAACTGCTGCATTGAATGTAAAATACACTAACTTTGCTGAACTTTCAACTCTTAATTTATAAGATTTATGTGCTATTCCTGTTATGCGCTAGCATTGTTGCTGTTTGTATTGCCATTTTGTTTGAAATGTGTGATATTGATTTGATGCTCATATTGATCCCCTGGTCAGGTATTATTCAACATATGAGCTATTAAGCACTTATTGCCCAATATTGGTTATGTGGTCTGAAGGTCTTTGTGACAAGTATTGACTGAGGTGAAGCCATAGTCGATATTAGTCGTGTAGGCCGGGAGACCACAAGCCAATTTTGTTATTAAATGCCTTTAATGGGTTTTTTTTTGTTGGGGGGTGGGGGGGGGCAAAAATGCCAGTAATTTCGATTTCGGTGAAGCTAAGATTTCCATTTTTTCTCCTCTTGGTTTCTTTTGCACCTGAGAGACTCTAATCCAAATTAAAAAAGTATATACAGAAATAATAGATATAGAGAAAGAGCTAGGAAACAAAATATATAGAAAGATAATAATATACAGTAAAACCTCTAAATCGACCGGCCATGGGACCGACTTTAATTGGTCCATTTAGGGAGGTGGTCGGTTTAGAGTTTTTTGTAGTGTATCACTGGTATTGTATGGGTGATCGTTTGGTACCCAAATAAAGCGATCGATATAGGGGAGTGGTCGATCTGTGGAGGTGGTCGGTTAGAGAGGTTTTACTGTATATATTTTAATTGTATATATTTTAATTATATGTATATTAATCAGACACCTAGTGTCCCGTCTAATGTGATGTGATATTGGACTGAACAGTGAAGTGCATATCACATAGTTAGGCATTTACTAAAGACTGACAATACACGCCCATATAATGATACTATGTTTTCGCTGCCTATGAGTATGATAGCTTTTTACCGGAAGGGATGGACTAGTGGTAGAACGTCCGCTATGGGAGTTTGTGGGTTCAATCCCTACCAGAATCATATCGAAAACTTAGAAAAAATTGATAGTTGTTGCTACCTGGCCTGGCACTTGGCATTACTAGGATAGGGCAAGGGATGGCTGGTTCATTGACAGGATGTGATGGAGTGCGATACTGTATCCAAATGCCGAATGCATGGTATCTCAGTGGGGACAGCACTATAAGGATATCATGGGTGTGCGCACTGTTACAAGTCAGTAGTAGTCCTTATGTATTTCTTTTAACCCACAAAAAAAAACAAATAGAATCCCAATTAGTCTAAGATAGACAGTTCTTAAGATGACATTTTTTTTCATGAATAAAGGGCTATTGCGCATGAGTTGATTGGTGAGATCAAGGAAGGAATATAGCTATTTGTCGCCATTAATAATGTCAGATTTAATGTAATTGAGTTCTAAGGAAGAAGTTTGCGACAGAAATAGTTTTAGAATAACAGATCCTATTGCCATTTTTATTATTTGTTGTGTTTGACTTTTCAGTTTAATATAAATTTATATATATATAAATTTGTATACATATATTTGAGTTTTTGAGATAAATAAATCGGATTTACCATTATACCCTCCTTTTCAATAGTTTGAGGTAACATTTATGACAAACTGCCAATTTTGAAGATGTTCGAAGTGAAAGCATACAAAATGATTTTGGCAAGCCCACCAAAACTCCTGTAGTTGTGTCCCAGATTCCCATCTCAGGATGGTCATGTGATATATATATGGGTCACTCTCCTGAAAACTGGCCAGAAGTGTCACATGGTTAGTTAAAATCTAATATTTGAATTTGTAACATTTTTTGGTTGCAAATGAAAGCTGGAAATCTCCCCTTTACATCTATGTAAAATATAAATTGATGAGATAAAAAATAAAGGTGTAGTCCATGAGTAAGCTATGTAATATGGCAGTATAACATGTGTTGCTCAGGCGTAACACATGTTTAGGACACCACACACTCTGCTTAATAAAAAAAATCTAAGCAGAATTAAATTATTTCATACTTAGAAGCATATTAATCATGGCATAATATGTAGAAATATGTAGTGCTAATATTGATTTTTTTAAAAGTAATTCTCCTCCATGCTTTATTCACTGAATAATTAGTTAGTGTACAATATTTGTGTGGCATCCAGACACCACTGGTTACATCTGTGACGGAAATTTGTAATGTTATTTCTGAAGACATCAAATAATTCTTTTTAATTTAGGCATGCATACATGTTAATAAATACTTCCTTTTTGATTTGGGAACTGTTTTGTTTGATATATCAATGCAATACAAGATGTTAGTAAGGATTCAACCATGTCCCATATGTCATATTACAAATGGCTGACTGTAAAATGTTTTTTTTGGTACAAAAACACTTCATAACTAAAAGGACCAAAGTTGCACACAGTTGATTTTATGTCCCTTATTTCTTACATCAAATCTGAACATGAATATGAAAAGTATAAGGGAAAAAATAAGTAGGAAGTTTTTCTATTGATGATTTAAAATCCCATCCCATGTTGACCAGTTATCAGGAGAGTGACCCATATATATTAATTTAGGGAGCCTGGTATCCTAGCCTTTTCTACTAATGGCGCCACAACATCATTAACTCTCACAAGTCGACACCCATCCTGATATGAGCTTAAATGTTGCTAATGCATAAACCCCTCAAATAAAATAAAACAGTCAATTAAATTCTGCTGGCCAATAGCATTGATGTAGTGAATTATAATAGTACGCAAATATAATTATGTCTATGCAGGACCCCTCTTGACACACCGGGGCGCCACCAAATTGGCACAGGGCATCCTGGGACCTGACTAAGCTGTATCTGGTACTTGGAATTAGGGCAAGACTAATGAGAGTACACGAGATTAGCTTACTTTATCAGCAGGACCTCTGCTTTGTGGTTTTCTGAAAGTAATTGTCCACAGGGATGGTCTAATAAATAAATAAATTATTCCTTATAAGCAACCCTAAATAATTAGTTAATGCATCAGTATCTAAGTTGGAAATGTAGGATCAAATGTAGATAAGTTTTTTGGTTGTGTCAATATGCTTTACCGGATCATGCAACTTGGACATAAGTCAAACAAATGCTTGAGATATATAGTTATTTAAACTCGTCATTTTGGCTTGGGGTGGGTTATGGCTTATCATATTTTTTAATTTAAAAGAAAAGAAAAAGGTGTGTAGGGAAGGGGGATTTGGATGTGGTTTGATTAACTTTAAAAATAGATAAATGAGGGATTAAACAAAAATACCATATATAAATTTGTTGTCTTAGGCAGGTGTAAGAGGTGGGGATTGATAGACAAATGCACGCATCTTTGTATGATTGAAAAAATCACTCATAAGTCGCTACCCATCCTTATATGACCTCAGATATTTCTAGGACATAAAACTCCGAGCAACTAACCAACTAAGCAAGCGGTTAAATATATATAAAGCTGTCACTCCCACTTACTAATGCAATAGCCACTTTTTATACCCACTTTTGACCCTACCCAAACCCAACAGAGGGAATGATTGATTGGTAAGCCTCCTAGAACCCCCCCCCCCCCCCACCCGTCTAAATTGTATTTTAAATTATCATCACTCGCAAGGGGCGTCCCCTCCCCACCCCTAACCCCCAGTTTTCAATAGAAGCAATGACAAGAACCATCGGTACATTTCTGGCTGGTTATTCTATGGTAGCATTTGACCTGGTTGACCTTGAGAAGAATCAAAAGCCCTCCCTCCCCCAGCCCCCCCCCCCCTCCTCCCAAAGTGGGACACCACAGGATGCAGGCGCACCTGGATGAACTTGACACCTTCGTCAGTGCTCTGTATGCGGTCTCCTGGAGACGCCTCACTGCTGGACTGACGTCGTCTAGTAGACGGCGACCAGACCTGAGTCGTTGTCATTCAACGTGACTCAATTGTCGTAGCTTACACATGGCAATTCATGATATGATTATTTTTAAACGTCAATCAACGAACGTCCCCCGCCCCCAAGGAAAACACACACACATAGACACGCACACACACACGCACTACCTTAACAAGTTGGTGAGTAACAATTAAGTTACTGCTAGGTACGATGGTGAGACTACATGTGTAGGCTACGACCACAGATGCCTGCACTGGGCAGGTAAAGGGGCTGTATATGGACTAGTATAGTATGGCCAGTTCTGCACTCTGACAAATAAACACTACGGCAGCTCTTTGCACAACTTCCCTGTTTATATATATTTATCAGTGATAAGAATTTCCTGTCCATCGGTTTCCTGCCTTTTTGGGTCTGACCTGTTCTCATCCCTGCTATATACAGGGATGAGAATTTCCTGCCAATTGGTGGTTTTCCGCCTTTTTAGATCTGACCTGTTCTCACCCCTGCTATATATAGAATTTCCTGGCGATTGGCGGTTTCCCGACTTTTTGGGCAATGACCCGCCTTTTTAGGTCTGACCTCATCCCTGATATTTTGTGTGTCAGGAGGGTGATAGGTAGTGTGTAGGTACCTACCAGCATGTAGTTACCGCTTTGTTGTCAGTATTGTACGGGATGGCCAAATGAGTTAGAGCGTCCGTCTCCCGTGCTGGTAGATTGTGGGGTCATGGGTTCGAACCCTGGTCGAGTCAAACCAATGACTTAAAAATTGATACTTGTCGCTTCCTAGCCAGGTGCTCGGCATTATTAGGATATGGCATGGACTGGTTGGCTCGGTGTCAGGATAATGTGACTGAGTGGGATATCACGTCATGGTGCTGGCAGCCTGGTCTCCCAGTGGGACAGCACTATAAAGTCACCATGAGTGGGCACTGTCACAAGTCAGTACCAACCTTAGATGTTGCTAGGACGTAAAACAACAAATAAACAAACAGTATTGTAGTAAGGCCTAGTTGCAGACCTGCCTATTATACGATTTTTGCTATTTTCTATGCCAATATGCAAAATTAAAATTTTGCATGAGAGAGGCAGAAAATACCAAATTTGAAAAGTACACTATTTTTTTCATTGGCGTACCCAATTAGGAAATTTGGAGTTGCATTTTGTTAATTGTGTTTAGATGAATCTCAATGCTAGCTCGGCACGCGTAAATGTAGCATTTGCTGCCGACATGGCGTAAAACCACCATCAATCAATCAATCAATCGCTAGCTCAGTATTCCAATATGAAACATTTGCGAGACCTCTGAAAATATGATGCAAAAAGGAATTCAGTACAGAACTAATTGCAGTGTACTATTGAGGATTTGCGTGTGACGTAGGCATCACACTACTCCTGCGTCATGGTTAGATAGAAGCAGTTCCTTCTACTATCAAGTGTATGTAAATAAAACAAAAAGCACAAATCTATTCACTGCTACGATCTAATTCTGTTATTTAGAATCATGAATATTCACTCGGGGGTTAAAATAATGTTATTTATGAGAATAGCTTACTCAAAAAGTGAAATCCGGTCAAATTAAACCCAAAATCGAAGCGATATTAACACCACCGTGGCTGTACTTTCTATCCAACCATGATGGCCACCGAGGCACTGATCATGTGGTGCTAATCGTTTGACGCAAATCCTCAATTGGCATTTTGTGCGACATAAACAATACTGGCTGTACTCACAGTGGAGAGTGTAAAAGTTGGTGTTCCGAACTGACCACCCTAGTCCATATCTAGCTCCTTTAAATGATCGAGACTGACGTTAACAATTCAGAGCCTCGCCTCACAGGAAGCATTGATTGATCCAAGTCTCACCAATGCCACGTTGCATGGCCAATTAAAGCTCTCCATGAAGGCTATTCAATTATGCAATAACGAAGGTGGAAAAATGTGGAAACAAAATTTGTCTCCTTTTTAATTGAAAGAAGAAAGTGTCCTTTTTTTATTCTAAAAAGAAAATTCTGTTTACTTTTAATTATTTTCGTAATTGGAGTTATTTTAAGTTTTTAAATCGTAAAAGTCTTATTGTAAAAGTAATTAAAAAATTATTATAAAAAACGTTGTCATGGGGAAAAAACATGGCTCATTTTCGTCAGCTTCGGTCCCTTCGAAAATCCATTATGAACGCGCCCCACATTGATCCGTAACTCAATAATGAATGAACTTTCAGGTATACTTTTGAAGTTGCTCCCGTCTTCACTTTAATGGAGCAAGTTGTGCTGAAGAAAATGCGCGACTACGTCGGGTATAACACGGGGGATGGTATATTTTGTCCAGGTATTATATGTGGTAAACTTCATTACGAGTGCAAAAGAAAGAGAGAGCATCCTTCAAGGAATGTCTGCCCTCTTCGAATAGCTGTATTGTGTTTCATGTTATTGTGTGTTTGCCCATCAGCATTGCAAAAGCCATTGATTACTTTCTTCCTAACCTCATCTGCTTTGGTCTGGTATTTATCTAAAAGTGGTCACTAGGCTATTAAAAATACCCAAACAAATGTTTTTGACATTACTAAAAGTAGTAATTCTTTTGATGCATAAAATAAGCCAATGTGACTAATACAAATGTATGTAAAATTAGATATATTTTTTTATCTGACCTCATCTGCTTTAGTCTGATATTTATCTAAAAGTGGTCACTAACTAGGCTATTAAAAAGACCCAACAAAGATCTTTTTGACATTACTGAAAGTAATAACCTTTTAAAATGCATAAAATAAACCAATATGACTTTAATCAGGATTTATGTAAAATTCGATTTTTTTTCCCTCAAACTTCATCTGCTTTGGTCTGATATTATCTGAATGTGGTCAGTAGGTCATTTAAAAAAACCTAATACGGTGATTTTGACATTACTGAAAGACTAAGTAGTACTTCTTTTTTTTAAATGCATCAAATAAACCAATAGGATTAATACCATTTATTTAAAATTTTATATTTTCCTAACCTGATCTGCTTTGGTTTGATATCTAAAAGTGGCCACTAAGTTGTTAAAGATATTTATAATTATTTTTGTTTTATGTTAATGAAAATAAAAGGTAGAGATCGGAATGGATTAAATAAATCACTATGACTTTAGTCAGATTGATTTAAAATTAGATTTTTAAGCACAAAATTAAACAAATATATAGTCACCAGAAATATAGTAAAATTTATAATTTAAGGGGGGGACCCAAACAGCTTCAACATAAGCTTACGTTATTAATCTTTTGTTTTAATGAATTAAATATATAAGCAGGGGGCAACCATCATGGCCCAATAGATCTAGGATTTTTATATTTTCGGAATTAAATATCTGAAGAATCCACTTGCCAACCAACAACAAATACTTTGGCGTTTTTGATTTTTTTTTTTACATTAAAAATAATTTTAGTTCAAAGAAAATAGAAAAACGCACCGTCTTTATTAGAATATTATTTGAAATTTATTCGTATATTTACAAGAGACCCTGTATATATGTAATATTTATTAAGCTTTGTAGTTATCTATGAAGTACTTCTTTTATTGGTTACTTTGGTGGCGTTCACCAACTTATGTGAACACATGTAGCTTAAAATAACTGCATACCACAATGAAATTTCAGTGTATATGTGTATGTAATATATATATTATATGTATATTATATATATATTATATATAATATATGCCTAATCAATGCAGACAGTTTTCTTTATTATTGTGCACATGATTTATTTGGTTCCAAACTTATGCACAGTATTCAATTTTAATTCTCAATCTAATAGTATGTGTACATGCACTGAACACAGCATTGCGCAACTATTCCTAAGACAATGTACACACCAACCAAAAAGACTACCTAGACTGTACTTGAGAGTGGTTCTTCTTATCACTTCGTCCTTACCTAGCAGCCACCAGACTACCGACACCAATAACCGTTTTCAGCGCTTTTAAAGTGGCATAATCCGATGGCTTTGAGTTTCTGTCATTTTCTGAGATAAATATATTAGGTTGATCATTATAATCTATCGTACGTTAGTTTGAAGTAACTTATTTTAAATGGCTAACGTTTGAGATATTTTAACTTTAAGTGAAAACATGCCAAATTAATGTTGGCAAGCATGCCAAAACTCTGACACCATAGGCTTGTGGTGCAGGAATAGGTTCTATTAAATTGCCTCCGTGTTCCCTTCTATGTGGCAACAAATGTTTAATAAGTGCATCATTATCCAAGTTAGATATATAGAATCAAACATAGGGCAGTGTTTTGATTTTGAAAATTTGATTCCTTCATCGGACTATGCAGCTTTAAGTAATAATTGGACTCGCATTCACTCCTATTATCATCTTCAAACTATTTCCCAATCGGTAATTAAGGTTGGCCTCTAATGACCTATTTCGCGTGGACGAAGATTTCTGTGACAGTTACGACTATCTCTCGCCTGTATGCGGTGTGTGCCACTACAACGCTGATATATTGCTATATTTTCCATCTCATTATTTACCCTCGGCCCTTCTGTCAGTAGTATCATTACGTCGCTACCCACTACGCGTCGCTCTTCTCGCGGGACAATGTACTAATGTCACGTGACCTAACCGGCGTCCTTTTGTTGTTGCTTTTTTTGCAATCGCAAACCCCCGCTAGGTGGCAGCATCTCCAACATGTATGGCGTGAATTTGGCGCGCTATCACATGTTCCCGCAAATCAAGTCCGAGGGGATGGGTGGACTGCGCCTCTGTCTGTTCGTCTCTAAGCATGTGAGTTCTATTCTGCTGAGAGTTGTAGTGCTGTAACGATGAATTAGTTATTCTCATATTCTGTTAGCAAAATGTTTGTATTTTACCATATCGATCTATTCTGACATTAGTGGGTGCGGAAGGTCGGGAGTTCGGTTTGCGGTCGAGTCAAACCAATGACTTACAAATTTATACTTGTCGCTTCCTAGCCTGTTGCTCGGCATTAATAGGATAGGGCAAGGACTGGTTAGCTCAGTTTCAGGATAATGTGACTGAGTGGTCTGGTGCCAGTGGTCTGATTTCCCAGTGGGGCAGGACTATAATGTCACCATGATTGAGCATTGTCACAAGTTGGTACCTGTCCTGATATAACCTTAGATGTTGCCAGGACGTAAAACTCCAACAACCAACCAACCATTTCTCTGGCTGTTCTCACTACCCAGGCACACTACTCGCTGAAAAAGGCGGCCGGCCTCCTGGGCATCGGAGTCAACAACGCTCGATATGTGCCCTGTGATGATGCCGGTCGCATGATCGTCTCGGAACTGGACGCCATGGTGCAGCAGGCCAAGAACGAGGTGCCCGCAATATATCGACTGAGTAGTGGATTTGATTATGGTTTTTTTAAGTTGCATAGTCCGATGGTTTTGTGTTTCTGTAATTTTTCTGAGATAAATATATTAAATTGATTGTTATAATCTGCCTTAATTTAGTTTGAAGTACCTTTTATATTAGGTGGCTAATTTGAGATATTTGAAGTGCAAACATGTCAAATTAGTTTTGGCAAGGTCTGATACTTCGTATATGTAGGGGATGATCTAATCCTCTGGGAAAGAAGCCTGGCTTATGAATCACCAGAGTAATAATATTAGCTATTTATATTTATAAGACCTATTTGATTAAACTGTTGATTTAATGGCCTTGCACTCACAATTTTAGCCCTAGGACAGCATATAGCTTATTAAACTATTTAAAAAAACTATTGTTTAAAGTAATTTAGGACGAATGATAGCATTGAATTTTGCCTAGGATTTAGTTTTCATTGGCCTCAATTTCTATGATTGGGAGCTTGTAGCTTTCTGGTATCTATGTATGTCTGTCTAATTGTTAATATTGTATTGATATAAGCTAATTAATAATTACCGTTCAATAATTGAACATCACTGCATTCTCAACACGCAGGGATTCAGTCCATTTTTGGTTGATGCAACAAGTGGTACGACCGTGCTGGGCGCGTTTGACCCACTCAACGACATCGCTGACGTCTGCGAGAAGTATGGCATGTGGATGCATGTTGACTGTTGCTTAGGCGGTGGAGCGCTCCTCTCCAAAAAACATAGATATCTAATGGCTGGAATCGAGCGGTTAGTTGATTTCTTCTTATATGTTCATCTTGTCAAGAGATTGTAATTGTAAAGTGGGTGAGGCTTCACGTCCTTAATCAGGGTTCCAGGGCTGCCAACCATTACGATTTCTGCAGAATCATTACAATTTTCTGTCTCATTACGCCATTATGCCCATAATCTGAAATATTACGATACGTCGTCAGTTTTCCTAGTAAAAACTTAAAGATAAATAAACATGAATAATATAAGTGACTTTAATGATACAGAACTGAAATATAATGTGTTATTTTTTAAATATAAGCTGAAAATGTTGGTTGTGTTACAATATTATTATATACCTGAAATCTAAATTTATTTGGAAAGTATAATCTTGCAACTTTCATGATGTATGTAATAATAAACCTTTAAAAAGAATTACTAGCTTTAAGTGTTTTTTAAAAACAATTTTGGAACACAATATGTAATTATATCACATTCCTATGATGTTTTAGTATTATTAAACACGAAAAACTATTGAAATATATATATATGGGCCATAGTCCACGATTCACGTGAAAATCACTACTCTTTCCCATTTTCAAAATGTTGGCAGCTGAAGGGTTCCCACGGATCCATAAAGCCTTAAAAAGTCTTAAATTGATTAGTCAATCTTCAAGGCCTTGAAAAGTCTTGAATATGGTAACCTTTCTGTGAAAGGTCTTAAAAAGGTCTTAAATTGGATTTGGCCACTATAATATTTTTTTAACATGTTTTACCAGCCATCTTCACAAAGCACAAATAAAGGATCGATTGTACAAGGCCGTAGCAGACCTGTTATTTATAATTTCACTGACTAGACTGGCCAGTGAAGTGATCGTCCAGTTAGAGATCCATAGATTGTATCATCTCACTCATTTCTGTTAATATTTAATTAAATAGGTATGTTACATTTGCCGTGAAAATAGTCTTAAATTCTATGAAAATTGGTATTAAAAAGTCTTGAAAAGGTCTTAAATGTGATTGGCTGAACCCTGTTATCAGCAGGAACCCTGTTAATGTTGCTAAGAAGATGGCCTTTGCTGCCGGCATGGCGCTGAATAATGACTCATTCGCTTGCGTCTTCTCTCAGAGCTGACTCAGTTGCGTGGAATGCGCACAAGATGATGGGGGCGCCGCTGCAGTGTTGCGCATTCCTCACCCGCCATGAGCAGCTCCTGATTCAGGCCCACAGTGCCAATGCATGCTACCTCTTCCAGCAGGTGAGTGCGAAGATGAGGAAGGGCGACTGTTTTTGAAAAACCTTATTCTGGTTTGTATGGCTTGGGTTGAGTGATTTTAAATGAACAAAATTTGAAGGCTAGGATCCATTATGAATCACTTCCCCAACTAGCTATTATAATTGATTGTAAGGATGCAAACTTATACCCAGTTGTTTTGCTTTTTGCCATTCATTTTCAAGTGTTCAATCATCTATGTCGAAGATAAAGTTGCATAGTCCGATGGTTTTGAATTTCTGTACTTTTTCTGAGATAACTATATTAGATTGATCACTCGTATCTACTTTACATTAGTTCAAAGTTACTTCTATTTTAAATGGTAAACTTTTGAGATATTTTGAGTGCAAACATGGAAAATTAGTTTTGGCAAGCTTGCCAAATCTCTGCCACCATAGACTTCTGCAGTAACAGGTTCTGTTAAATTGATTCAGTATTGCCTTCTATGCAGAAACAAATCCTCAATAAGTGCGTCAGTATCTAAGTTAAATATGTAAAATCAAATCTAGATAATTGGTTTGGTTTTGAAAATTTGATATTTCATCGGACTATGCAGCTTTAAGTTGACTTAAAATCCCATATTTTCTTGATTAGAGTATTACATGTAGTTCCTTTCAAATAGTACTCCCATTCTCAAATCGTCTCACTCCAATGATAGCCACTCCTCTCCTTATGTAAATAATCCCTTCCGTGAATAGGAGGTTCCATACATCCGCTGGTTAAGTGCCCACCTTGAATAGCAATAGCTGTACCCGACAGAGTGGCCTATACGGTAAAAGCGCTAGTTGGTTTCCCATGCGAGAGGTCATAGGTTTGAATTTCGAGAGTCAAACCAATGACGTACAAAATATTTTGTCAGGTCTTGGTGCCGGTGGCCCGTTCTTCCAGTTGGGCAGTAGACCTACTATAAAGTTGCCATGAGTACGCGCTGTAACAAGTCCTAATATAACCTCAAATGTTGCCAGGGCATAAAACCCCACAAATGCTTAGCTCGATTGTGAGGTGGCGCCACCTAGAGAGCTAAATGTAAAGTGGTGCTATCTCCAGAACTGAAGGGCATTGCATTATGACACCACCTCCGCCCCCCCCCCTCCCCTGGAAGCGCTAAACGGTATTGCGCAGTGGCGCCACCTGGTAGCGCTAAACGGCATTGTGCACTGCCGCCACCTGGTAGAGCTGATAGTCATTCTATACAGGTGCCGCTGTTGCGGATTCCGAGGGACACCAGTTTGACAGGGACACTTCCATTGAAATGCATTGTTAACGGCCGTGAGCAAATCTTCATACGGAACAAGTCAAATATCTCCCAAATTACACCATGTAGAAACAAATCGCTTGGTACACATATAGAAAAACATCTTTACCATGAAGACTATATTAAATTTAATAGGTTAGGGTTCTGGATTTCTATTAATTTGTACTAAAACTTACGTTTTGCACTGCGCGTACCGTCAAACTGAAGGCATTGTCAATGGCCGTGAGCAGTCTTCATACAGACAATACAGAACAAGTGAAATATCTCTAAAATGACACTACCTACAAACAAATCGCTTGGTACGCATATAGAAAACATGTTTAGCAAAAACATTATATTAAATTTATAAGGTTAGTGACGATGCTCTTCGATTTTGACACGTGTGCAGAAGCGATGTGTCCCTGGGAAACTGGTGTCCCTGGGAAACTGCAACACCGCCAACACACCAAAGGGCAATAGACTACATCACGGTTCCAGCGGCGCGGTGCATTGTGGGATGCATCAGAGCAAAACAACCCCCACAAAAGCACATGGCACATGCTAATACACTGGGTGCAGCTATGAAATGTGCTAGTTTCAGCTCATCTCAGCTCTTGTTTGAAACATAGAATACTAACTAAAAAAATATATATAATAAATTAAGATATTAATCTTTTATACAGCATTGCATTTACATCAATATAATCAGCACATCTTATGCCATGTGCATTTAGATTTAGAAAGATCTAGGCACTCAGACTAGTGTTAGAGCCATAGCCAGAGTACTCAATGCATTGTCAATGGCAGTGAGCAATCTCCATACAGAAAAAGTAAAATATTGATAAAAACCACACCACCTAGAGACAAACCGCTTGGAACACATATAGACAACATGTTTAACAAAAAGATTATATTAGATTTATAAGGTTATGGTTTTGGATTTCTATTAATTTTGAATAAAACTCACATTTTTCAATGCTCATATAGGCAAAGTCAATGGCCGTACAGCTTTGCTTTGCTCCCACGGCCGTTTTCAGCGCATGCGCAGTCGGAACCGTGATGTAGTCTATTGGTAGAGCTGTAAGTAATTATGCACTGGCACCACCTGTCCCCACCTGGTGGAGCTAAACAGTATTTCAGAATGGCATCATCTGGGCCGCGTTCAGAGTCCGTCTCGGAGGCGCCTCGGCGACGGGCATGACGTCACGCCAGTCTGAACGGCAAAAGCAGTTTGTTGTCTTGAAAATGGCCACCCCCATAGGCGGCAGCCATTTGCAATGGAAAAGCTGCGCTGTGATTGGGTGAAACCACTGAATACGGTGGCCATTTTCGAGGCGCTTTTCATCTCCAGTCTGAAAAGGGAGGCGTCTCCGAGACGTCGCCGAGACGCACCCTAAACGGAAATAAGCCAAAAAGCATGTCCGAGACGGACCCTGAACGCGGCCCTGGTAGAACGAAACAGTGTACCGCAGTGGCGCCACCTAAATAAATAATTACTGTCACCCTGTGTCATGTTGTAGGACAAGTTCTATGATGTCTCATATGACACTGGCGACAAGTCAGTGCAGTGTGGACGTAAGGTTGATGTCTTCAAACTATGGCTCATGTGGAAGGCGAAGGGAGACAACGGCTTCGAGAACAGCATCGACAATGTTTTTGCCCAAGCCAAGTGAGTGTCACAGCTTTTCGTAATAATTTCACTATTGGCTGCTCTGTCGCCCGATTTATATTTCATATTGTCTCTACCATAAAGCCTACCTGTTTTAGCTTGTAACCAGATAATATGGAGTAAGTACGGACAGATGAGAGCACTGTCAGGCAGGGAGCATATATCAGACCACCTGGCCAACTAGGTGGCCAGGTTAGTCTAAACAGTTAGTGTTATCCCTTGTTATTACAACTTACTACAGCCATCTTTTCACACTTGCCTCAGGTATCTGGCGAACAAGCTGAAGGAGACGGAAGGCTTCGAGCTGATCATGGAACCTGAATGCACCAACGTGTGCTTCTGGTATATCCCTCCGAGCATGCGTGGGCAGGAACGCTCACCGGACTGGTGGCAAAAACTGTCGAAGGTAATGTCGAAACCAAACATCTTGCTGTCAGTATAGTCACTCGCGAAGCCAAAGTCTGGAATCCTTTCAAATCTTTCCATCCGTTGGTTATTGATAGATTGCTAGGCATGTGATGACCAAATGAGTTGAGTGTCCGGCTCCTGTTTTGGTCGGTTGTGGGATTCAAACTTCCAGGTCTGAATCCTAGCCAAGTCAAGCCAATGACTTAAAAATTGATACTTGCCTCGCGGTTGGCATTACTAGGATAGGGCAAGGAGCAGTGGATAATGTGACCTGAGTGGAATATCCTAGTGGGTCAGCGTTATAAAGTCACCATGAGTGCACACTGTCCCAAGTCGGTACCCGTCCTGATATGACCTTAGATGTTGCCAGGATGTAAAACTCCCAACAACAAACAACAACAACAAAGTTGCTTTACGCAAATAATGTGTAAGAAGTTAAGTCATTGTGTCAGGGTAGATTCGGCCAATTGAAGGGGCAGTAACATGACTAACACAACTCACTGCTTATATATTGTTTCATTTTCAACCCACCAGGTGGCGCCAAAGATCAAGGAGCGGATGATGCTGCTGGGCACGATGCTGATTGGCTACCAGCCGTTGGGCAACCGAGTGAACTTCTTCCGGATGGTTGTCCCGAACCTGGAGACGACCCAGATGGACATGGACTTTGTGATATCTGAAGTGGCCCGGCTCGGGGAGGATTTGTAGGGCAATGGGGCGCCTGAGGATAGGCCGGGGTGCCCAGTGTTAGCGAATTGGAAGCAGTGAACTTTTTTTCTTTGCTGAAACCAAATAGGGGAAAGTTAAAAATTTTCTTTCGCATAATATAAAATAAGATAATTTATATTATCTTGTTTAAAATATTTGTGTTAAAGATCCACTTTTATGAATTCCTTCAACAAATTTCAAATATGGGAAATTTTATAATTGTTGCAATTAAATCTCCACTTTTGTTGTGACATCCCTCAAATTTCAGATGCAGGACATTTTTAATTGTTACGATTAAATCTGTACTTTTGTGACATCCTTCAATAATTGTTTGAAAGAGAACAACACATCTCCTTGTTTTTTAATTCTTTCAATTATCATGTACAGGGAATTTATCGTTATTCTTTATTTTAAATCTCCACTTTTATGAATTCCTTCAATTTTCAATATGGATATTTATTTTTTAAATCGACACTTATTTACGATTTCATTCAAATTTCCAATTGAAGAGCTAAAAAGAAATGTTGACTCAGGTTTTTATTTTAGTTCCCCCAATTTTATTTTGTGTCTTTAATTAAAACTTGTCGCTTCAAAAATGAGGACCTCAAGATATGCTAATTTGAGATCTTCCTGCTTGCGATTTGTATTTAGACCACTACTTTCCATGCTGCATCGAATAGTGTGGTGGTAGTCACATGGGAAGCAGCACACTGTTTATGTAGATGTATTTGACCCAAAATTATATAACCCATCTGTTTAAAGGTCAAATTTATAGTAATCTGCACTAGCCTCAAGGGCAAGGAGCCGCATACACACATCAGGGATGAAAGATCTCCGCGATTTCGCGGATTTGCGGGATTGTTTAATCCCGCAGCACCATCAGCGTATACTATATGGTGCAGATGTCACAGCACTATCAGCGTATACTATTAATAAATGCTCCAAACGATGCAGCACTATCAGTGTATGCTACTAATTCATGCTTCAAATGGTGCAGCACTATCAGCGTATACCAATATATATATAAACCCCACTTCCGGAAATTTTCCGCGACTCCCTAACCGCTAAACCTATGGGAAAATATTCGCATTTCCACTTTTTTTCCCAGAGACGACTTTCATCCGTGACACATAATAGTCGTGGATAGGTTGCTTGCTTCAAAGAGCCTAGATAGGCTAATGGTTAGAATGCTGTCCCTCCCACCCCCGGAATGGCAGAAACGTTGGTTCGAGTGCCGCTCTAGGCGTGCTGTTTCCATTCGATTGGAAAACACCTCTCATGACAAATTCGAGCGGGAATGTGTCATAGTTTCTGCAGCGATCTTTTGATTCTGAACAGGGAAATATTGTGAAATGAACAAGTGGGCTGGAAGTCAGAGAGGGTAGTGTGTGTGTGGGGGGGGGGGCAGTGGATTTGACATTAGAAACAAAGCTGGCCACCCTGAAAAGTTGAATGTATATTGCTTATGCATCAGCTATGATAAAGTTGCCAAATTTAATCTAATTTAATGCGCGCAGTGAGTAAAGTGTTCAGGGATGAAAGATCTCCGCGATTTCGCGGATTTCCGGGATTTTTTCTGTAGCTATCAGTGTATACTAATAAGTTGCGCCCATCCTGATATGACCTTAGATGTTGCAAGGATGTCAAACTCCACCAACCAACCAACCAATACGTTGTTTCACGCTGCAGCACCATCAGCATATACTAATATGTGGTGCAAACGCCGCACTAGCAACGTATACTACTAATGCCTTCACGGCGCAGCACTATCAGCATATACTACTAATACATGCTTCTAACGCTGCAGCACTATCAGCATATACCGATATGTGATGCAAACAGCGCAGCACTATCAGTGTATACCAATATGTATGAAACCGGACTTCCGGGAATTTTCAGCGATTCCCTGACAATGCTAAGCCCATGGGAATCAGCATTTCCGTTTTTTTTCCCGGAGACTACTTTCATCCCCGAGTGTTGCACAAAGCTCTTATTAATCTCATCCGATAGACACTACAAGTCCTAAGCAATAAATGATTTGGGTGTTTCTAGTGTTGCTGGTTCAGTGCGACAATGTGGGGCAGATCACTAACTAGTACGGCATGCTCAATACATTGTAACGGCCTGGATGTGACCCTTGACCTTTGTAGATGTCTTGGGACACTTGAGACAGGTAGAACTGTAAATACACAGAGTAGACTTCTAGTATACATATCACCTCACACCTAAAGTTGCATGGTCCAATGGTTTTGAGTTCCTATCATTTTCTAAGATAAAAATATTTAATTTGCAATAATAATCTACCTTACTTTAGTTTGAAGTAACTTTCATTTTGAATGGCTAACTTTTGAGATATTTGAAGTGTAAACATGCTAAATTAATTGAGGCAAACATGCCAAAACTCTCCATATGCTTATGCAGTAACAGATTTTGTTCACTCAATATGTCTTATGTGACAACAAATGTTTAATAGGCACATCAGTATGTTAGTTGATATGTAGAATACAAATCTAGCTGAATGTTTTGATTTTGAAAAGTTGATGTTTCATCGGACTATGCAGCTATCATCTGACCACACATTAATATGTGGCTTTTGAAATCTTGAATTTAAAGTTGCATAGTCCTTTTTTTTCTCAGTTTCTGCCATTTAAAAAAAGATTTTATTTAGATCAATATATTAGGTTGATCGTTATAAATACAACCTACATTACTTTATTAGTTTGAAGTAGCTTTGACTATAAATGGCTAAGATTGGAGATATTTGAAGTGAAAACATTCATTACTTTTGGTGTGCACACCAAAATGATAGGCTTCACCAGTTACATGTTCCGTTAAATTGCCTTCGTATTCTCTCCATGCAGCAATAAATGTTTGATATGTACACTATCTAAATTGGATATGTGTGATCAAATCTAGGTAAGTGTTTTGGTTTTGAGAATGTAATGCTCTCATCGGACTATGCAGCTTTGAACCTGACCTATTTAAATTAAGGGCACAGAAAGCCCTCAAGTTCAGAAAGAACCTTGGAAATGAATTGCTGGCAAGAATGGGATTTAATTTTTCCTTTTCCTTTTCCTCCACGGAACTGCAATTTCACTTAAAAAAAACTATTACTTTCATTTGAAGAAAAGACATTCAAATCTGCAATCTTTGTACGATGTTTATGGATTCATTTCATGTTGACAATATTCTAACTTATGCCTCATGTCCAGAAGATTTTAATATTCATTGCCATGTCATTGAATGTCCTTGTATTTGACATGTAGAATGTAACCCATTTGAACCTTACATCAGGGTGTATAGCTAGGCCTGATAATCTCTGCATAAGCCTAAGCTCTTCGCATACCGGTGCTATGTGTCCAAGTGATATACTGATTGCGAAACCGTGGAAGGATGTCAGTGATATGTGGCATTCGCTGGAAACTATGCTTCTACTGACTAGTGAGGAGGATATTCTCTTGGGTTTTTAAACTGTTTGGGTTTTACATCCTGGCAACATCTAAGGTCATAGGACAGGTACTGACTTGTGACAGTGTGCATTCATGGTGACTTTATACTCCTGTTCCACTGGGATACCAGGCCGCTGCCACAATGACCTCATTTCGCACTCACTCACATTATCCTGACACTGAGATAACCAGTACTTGCCCTATCCTAGTAATGCCGAGTGTCAGGCTAGGTAGCAACAAGTATACATTTTGTACGGCATTGGTTTGACTTGGCTGAGATTCAAACTCCTGACCTACACGGGAAGCCTACGTTCCATTGATTCCTCCACTGCTTCCAGTGGTGTTAGAAACTAAACTGGACAAAGGCGGTGTCGGGAAAGCTGCTGACGTGGTTTAGAAGTGTGATGAGTTAACTGGAACCACGCGCATCACACTTAGTGGTTTCATGTATGCTAGATCAGCTACCATAACATGATGTAGCCCGTCTTGATATGACCTCAGATGTTGCCAAGATGTAAAACTCCAACAAGCAACAAGCATGTGGCGGACCACCAGTATGAGTTCAACTCAGCGGGGTGGAAGAGAAGAAACGGATCTGGAACCCAATTGGATGGTATTGGTAGCCTCTACCTCATCACCCCTCCCACCCCAACCCCCACCCCACCCGTCACCGAGATTAACAAATGATTGTAGAATCCAGTTAATTAATAAACGTGTCACATTTTTTCGTACATCTCCCAGTCTCTTCCCCTTCTACTCTCTCCCGCACCCTCTCCCTCCTCCACTGCCTCTCCCTCTATCTATTCCCCGCTTCTACTCTCCCCCTCTCACTTACCCCTGCCTCATCCCCTCTCTATAGACCTCTCCCTCCCTTCTCGCCATAACGCTCTCCCTCCCCTCCATAGCGCTCTCCTCCTTCCCTTGCTCTCCATCCCCACCCCTCCCTTTCCCGAACTCACGCTCTCCTTCGGCTCTCAAACCGTGCTCTCCCTCTCTCCCTGCCTCCCATCTCCCTGCACCCGCCTCCATCTTCCTTCCCTACTCCTCTGCCCTCTTATTCTTCTAGTCTTATCTTCTCTTCCTCCTCCTTTCCCCTCACCCACTTTCCCAGTGTCCCCCCCCCCTCCTTCTCTCCCTGCCTCCCTTCCTCACTCACTCCCCCCTCACTCTCTATCTATCTACCTCTACCCATCTCTCCCCTCCCATCCCCTCCCTCCCTCCCCTATCTATCAATCTCTACCCCTCCCCCCCTCACTATCTATCTACCTCTACCCCTCTCTCTCCCCTTCCTCCCCCCCCCCCCCACTTCCTCCCCTCCCTCCCTCCTCGCACCCCTCCCCATTTCTACTTCCCCTATAATGGTGTGCTAAGTGATACCACTCCCAGTTTGCCTCGTACCACCAAGTGTATGTGGTGTGACCAGAACTGGTGTCTCACAACCCTGGTAGGGCTCTGGCAGTCTGTGATTTGAATAAAAATACATGTGCGCATATTACATTGTTCTCTGTGGCTGAGTGGTTAAAGTGTCTGACCTTTTCTAGGTCGGACTCCTAATCTGAAGGTCAGTGGTTCGATTCCCCCTGCCCCCACCTCTGCCAATTTGGATTTCCACCGCTGTGTAGAACTTACAGCGTCATCAAAGGCCAGTTGCTCTCATACCATGTCTATGTGGTGTGGGAGGTTAAAAATCCCTTGGGTCAGTAAAAGTGTAGGCTCGGGCTTTCTATCAACAACCTGACTAATGGTGAAAACAAGTCTATTCAGACTTATCCATGATAGGCAGTATAAATCTTCAACATAAGGACAATCCTTAGGTGATTAAATTAGATAATTACTTGAGGTAATTTGTATTATTGTTAGGCCTGGAGTTGCAGCAGAAGGCGATTGGGCATTATTGTCATGTAACTCACCACACGCCTGTCTAAAAATAAATCAAAAGCACGAAACAGGTGCTGTTCATGGTTCAAAAGACATGACTGACAGTTTGTTGCGTTAATTTGTCTTGTTCTATGTGTCTTATTGCTCAACTGGAATAAACCTGACTGCTATGTGTGGATGAATATTAACTGAACTTGTTCTGTCTAATACTTTACTATTATCATTGCTATTACTACTATTATTGTGTTAATACAAATGGAGAATATTTGTATGTTTGAGAATAGCTGAACATATTGATAAACACAGACATGTACTAAGAATATCATTGTAATAATCAAATCCAATATGGCGTCTTAAGATAGTATAATAAATAGCAATATGTAGGCCTATATACATGGATTTGTCCTGAGGGCCTTACCATGAAACTTATTCAAAATGCTATGGATACAGGCATGTTAAACATTATCTCAACATCAGGGCCCGTATTCATGTGCTGGTGCCAGGGCCTTAACCGCGGCTAGGGTAGCTCCACCCGGCTAACGGTGGAAAATTTGTATTCATGTACCGGTGCCAGCGCTGACCGCTGACTGTAGCCTAGGCTAAGCTACCCTGGTTTCAAATCTAGTTTAACTGCTAGCCGCGTCGGTTAGTGTGCCGCCCGCCGATATATTAGACCCAAATCTATTCAATGCGATCATATTTGACAGAATTAAATACGCAATAAGTGAAATTTCATCAAATTAACCCTAAATTTGAAGCGATATTAACGCTGCCGCCGCATCAGCGGCGATATTAATATTTTCGAATTGACAAATGTAAAGTAAACAAATCGACGTCGATATCCATACTGTAGCATATCAACAAAACACATCTCCGCCACCGCCGTTGCCGAATCGGTGGCAATATATTAGGCCCAAATCTATTCAATGCTGTCATATTTAACAGAATTACATACGCAATAAGTGAAATTGAATCAAATTAACCCTAAAATCGAACCGTTATTAACGCTTCCACCGCATTGGCGGCGTTATTCATATTGTCAAATCGAGGGAATTCCCAAATCTATAAATATACTCACGGTTAGCTATCCGCAGCGGCTTGGACATTGGTGAATATGACTTGACCTATTTCTCCTACCCGCAGATAGCTACCCCAGAGCTAGCGTGTAGCACCGGCTACGCCTGGTACCACTACATGAATACAGGCCCAGAGCTTGTTTAGGGTGCAGACTTATTTTCTAGGTCGGACTCCTAATCTGAAGGTCGGTGGTTCGATTCCCTGTGCCCCCACTTCTGCCAATTTGGATTTCCACCGCTGTGTATAACTTACAGTGTCATCAAAGGCCAGTTGCTCTCATACCATGTCTATGTGGTGTGGGAGGTTAAAAATACCTTGGGTCGGTAAGAGTGTAGACTCGGGCTTTCTATCGACAAACTGTCTAATGGTGAAAACAAGTCTAATCAGACCATGATAGGCAGTATAAATCTTCAAGAAAGCCTCGGTTTAGTATCAATATTAAAACTGCTGAATACTTTGTGCCTTATCTATCAGTACTGTACTGCCAGATGGGATGGCTGAATGCGTTAAGGTCATGGGATTCCAACTCGCAGGTTCGAACGATGATCGAGTCAAATCAATTACTTAAAAATGGATAGTTGTCACTGCCTAGTTTAGCGTTGGACATTACTAGAATAGGACAAGGAACAGTGGACTGGAAGATCAATGGTGGACTTTCTGGGCGGGTTCCTCTGGTTACACGCTAGGCAGCAGCAACCAACACCAGGCCTTCTGTGTGGTGGAAGTGTAGGGGTGTGGTGAGGATTTTGGTGGGGGGTGTGGTGAGTGGGTATGGTGGGGGGTGTAGGTCTGTGTGGTGGTGGTGGTTGGGGTGTAGGTGGGCGTGGTGTAGGTGGTTTATGGTGGAGGTGTAGGGGTGTCTTGCAGAGCAGCACCTGCCAATTTTTAGCATCCCTAAACCCCCACCACACACCTACAGCCCTAAACCCCCACCACACACACCTATACCCCCACTACATACACCTACACTCCCACCACACCTACACCACTGCTGCGCGCCTACACCCTCACAACACACACCTACACCCCCACCACACACTTACACACACGCCTGTACCACCAACACAGACATACCTACGCGGCCACCACATCCCTAAACCCTACCACACACCAATACACACACCTACACCCTCACAACACCCCTAAACTCTCACCACACACCTACACCACCAACAGACACACACCTGTGTGGTGGGGGTGTAGGGGTATGTGTCAGTGTGTCTTGCAGAGCGGCACCTCACAATCTTTAGCATCCCTAAACCTCCACCACAGCCCTAAACCCCCACCACACACACCTATACCCCCACCCACTAGACCCCACCACACACACCTATACCCCCACTACCCCCTACACCCCCACCACACACATAAACCTCCACCACCTCCCTAAACCCCCACCACACACCTACACACCCACCTACACCCCCACCACATACCTACACACCCACCGCACACACATGACATGTACCTATATTGGATCATACATGTCCATGATTGAAATTTCCCCTGCTTTATCTAGTAATGTACGAAAACAATCTTTTTTTAAATAGTCATCTTTGCTGATGTGAATATGATCAATATATGTGTTACAGCCACAGCAGAACTCCAGCAATGTAGAGGCACCGATAAATCGGCCCAATCTTTGGTTTGAAGATTAAACTTCACAGAGGATGGTTGTAGAAGCGGGGGTCTCTTTACAACAATTAACGAAGAGTTGTTGGGGTGGCTTCGGATCATTCCGGTCCTGCAGTAGCAGTGCACTCATATCCAGCAACAGGGGGTTCAGAAGAAGGCATGGGTAAAGGCGGGTTCAGCAGTAAGGACAAAGCAAGACAGTGAAAAGGAAAAAGGGCCCCACCCAAGCGAACAATTCCCTTGATTAGGGGGAGGAGTAAGCCCGGGAGAGAGAAAAAAGAAAGGGTAGAATAGAGGAAAGAGAGGCACCCCACTCCTGGAACTCTTTTCAGACAATCAAGGAGGAGTGAGGCGCAGCAAAGAGGAGAAGAAGAGGTGTGGAGGAAGTGCGGCCCGGATAGCAAGTGATTAGCCGTGTTTACACGGGGAATTGTGAAATGATGTAGACAAAGCGATTCATATGAAGCATTTTGGAAGCGTGTTTACAGTTTGAAAGTGTGTCGGCGCCGGGAACAAGCAGGCGCCTGTAGCCGGCAAGCAATGCTATTTGGTTAGTTTACACACGTCGATTCGACTCCGATGTAGCTGCTACGTTAATATCGCTTGGAATTTAAGGTTAATTTAATTAAATTTCATTATTTGAGTCTGTAATTCTGTTAAATATGATCGCATTCACTAGATTTCGGCGTAATCGGGCCCTAACACTGCCGGGCACCAGCAATTAGTTACTGCTCTCCCTGTTCCCGGCACGCACTACTATTTTATACTATCGCCGCCCGGGAACAAGCTTAATCGCTTCAAATAAACCACCTCCCGAGGTGGTATAGATGAGGCGTTTCATATGAATCGATTCAGCCCTAAAACGCCACAGAGCCGCGTTTACACGCCAAATGTGAGTCGATCTAGGCAAGTGGGTTCATAGGAAACGTTTTAAATCGCCCGTGTAAACGGGGCTATTGAGACACTGTCTCTGCCAACAGGCTGGCCTGAGCAGAAACAGGTAAACACTCCTGGGCGAGGGACCAGACCAAGACAGCATCACATCTGTCCAGCGTTGTAAACAAGCACCCTTGTGAGAGCTTAAACGTTATGGGCAGAGTACCTTGTCAATAAAAAAATATAAAAAACATGTCATGACGGACAGGGTAATTCTGGTACAGTTGATTTCCATCACATGATGCCACCATAGTACAAACACTTCACTACTAAGGCCTTATACTGCTGCCACACTCGGACATCTCCCTATAGATTTGATTTCCACCAGGTGGCGCCACAATGGTACAAGCCCTTCACTACTGATGCGCGAAAAGGAAGAGAGGAGGCGGGGGTGGAAATAAAGGGTGTTTATTTTCGCCTCAGACAGAGCATACAGGGCATACAGAGTAATAAGAGGAAGGTAGAGGTAAATAGTGAACAATGTGATAAAATAAGGAAACTCATGAGGAGCGGAGTAAAGTAGAAAAACAGAGATCAAGTGTCAGTGGAGTTAGGGGGTGCCGAGGAGCCCTCCACCGCTGAAAGAGAAGGTAGGAGGAGTGTAGGGTGGGTGGGTGGTGAAAAGAGGAGGGAGCTGGGAGACGGCAGGAGGGCGAGTGCCTGAGGGAGGCCGGGGGGCGACCTTATAAGGGGAGGAGGGAGGGGCGACAGCAGGTGAGTGTGAAAGCTGCCGGCCCGGGGGAGGGCGAGAGGTGGCGAGCAGCGGCGTCGGGTGAGGCGTGAGCGCTGCGCGACGCGGAGGGCGGGGGGAGGGGGCGGCGCGCCGCGCCGTCTGCCGAGGTGAGAATGCAGCGCGACAGCGCGGGGCGGGGGGAGGGTCTCTTCCTCTCCTCGCATCAAACGTAATGCTTCGCATTACGACCGATGCGCGAAAAGGAAGAGAGGAGGCGGGGGTGGAAATAAAGGGTGTTTATTTTCGCCTCAGACAGAGCATACAGGGCATACAGAGTAATAAGAGGAAGGTAGAGGTAAATAGTGAACAATGTGATAAAATAAGGAAACTCATGAGGAGCGGAGTAAAGTAGAAAAACAGAGATCAAGTGTCAGTGGAGTTAGGGGGTGCCGAGGAGCCCTCCACCAAAAGGCGGAGAGGGCTCGCGGCGCGCCCGAGGCGGTGCAGGTGGGGTGGGCCGGCCGGGGGGTGGGCCGCGTCGGGGGTCAGGCTCCCTCTGGGGCGGGGAGTGTCCGGGGCCTGCGTCGACAGGGAGCGGGCGGCCAAAAAAGGGGGAGGCCCGCTCCTTGGCGGGATCCGGTGAGGAGGTCCGACGAGGGTCGAGCAGGGGGGCAGCGAAGTCCTCGGGGCTGGGTGGGGTGGTGGTCGGGGTCTGGGCGGCGGTGTTGTTGAAGGCGGTGTCGTGAGGATCGGCGGCAGAGGGTTCCTCCTGAGGCTGGGCTGGGATGTGGTCCGAGGCGTGATGCCCGAGGTGATGATCCCCGGCTGGGACTGGGCGGCGCTGCGATCGGTGGTCGCTGGGAGGTTGTCGGTGGGAGTTGCGGGGCTGTCGGCAGTGGTGAGGGTGAGGCGCCGGAGGGGGCCCCCCGGGCCGGCCGGGGGGAGGCCGGCGGATCAAAAATCCGCCGAGGTGGCGGGGGGGGGGGTCTGGCGCTCACGGGTCTGTTTTGTGATGCAGTCGGCCTCGCTGTGCATGGTTAGGAGGCGCCTCACATTGGCGCAGTATGCGCAGATGTGACGGCGCCTGTCCCCCGTCTCACCGTGGGCCTCCCCGACGTGAGCCCGATCGCACGAGGCGGGGGCGCGGTTCCAGGCCGGGCAGGGGGTCCCGTGGGCGTCCCTGTCGTAGGTGGCGCGGGCGTCAGCTTGGGGTCGGGAGAGGTGGGCGCCTCGGTGGAGAGGGTCGGGTAGGCGGGCAGGGGCGGCGGTGGCTTGGTCCTCGGGCATGGTGAGGCAGTCTAGTCTCATGAGGTTGAGCGCTACCGGGTCGTGCCAGCCCTGGGGGAGGGTTCCGTCCGCGATCGCGGTAAACACGGTCTCTGAGTACCGGCGGACGGTCGCCCAGGGGTACACGAGGTTATCCCGGCAGACTGTTAGGTGGTGGTGGTGGAGTCCCTGGGCGGAGTGGGCGGGGAAGTCGGGGTGGTCGATGAGGGTGAGGAGGGCGAGGGTATACTCGTCCTTTGTCGCCTCCCCCCTCTTCACCGGCTTCCTCTCGGCCCCTCGTTTCACCAGGTCGGAGGGGAAGATGTAGTTGGCCGGGATCCCTTGGCGCCTGACGGAGTGGCGCGCCTCGGCGGATGCTAGTATGTCCCGGACGGCGTCGGCCGCGGAGGCGGGGCTGTGGCGGATGGCCTCCTCGTGGTAGGCCGGCGAGGTGGCTGGGGGTGGCTTGACTGGAGAGGTGACGGTACCTCTCATACTCCGGGTGCGCGGCCCCGGGGAGGGACGCCTGAGGCGGCGGCGGGGGCCGGGCTGTAGTGGCGGTAGGCGCCCGAGGCGTCGGGGCGGCCTGGCGCCTCGGGGGAGATGAGGGGATCCCCGGGCGGGGCCCCCCGGTCTCCAGGGAGTCGATCCGGGCGTGGAGGTCGGCCGTCGCCTGGCGCGCCTCGGCGGCGGAGTGTTGCTGGTCGAGCTGGATGCGCTGGAGTGCCTCCAGCAGTGTCGACATCTCGGGGCCGGAGGTGCGGCCCGAGGGCGCCGCGGGGGACGCCGGGGCGTAGGCCGGGGACTCGCCCCGGCCGGGTGCTGGAGAGGGCCCCGGGGTGCGGGGGGCGGCCCGGGATCCCTTGCGTCCACGTCCTTTCCCTTGAGGCATCCTGAGGCTGAGCTGGAGCAGAGATCCGAGGTGGAGGAGCCAAGACTTGAAAAGAGGAGGGAGCTGGGAGACGGCAGGAGGGCGAGTGCCTGAGGGAGGCCGGGGGGGCGACCTTATAAGGGGAGGAGGGAGGGGCGACAGCAGGTGAGTGTGAAAGCTGCCGGCCCGGGGGAGGGCGAGAGGTGGCGAGCAGCGGCGTCGGGTGAGGCGTGAGCGCTGCGCGACGCGGAGGGGCGGGGGAGGGGGCGGCGCGCCGCGCCGTCTGCCGAGGTGAGAATGCAGCGCGACAGCGCGGGGCGGGGGAGGGTCTCTTCCTCTCCTCGCATCAAACGTAATGCTTCGCATTACGACCAAGGCCGTATAGTGCTGCCACACTCGGACATCTGCCTGTCTATTTATTCACCTGTCTTTTTATCTACCTATTTGTCTCAAGCTATCTGAGAAGGGCCAGGAATCCCACATATGTGCAGGGGCGCACCCCCCCCCCCCCCCATCAGACCCGCACTCACCCTGACCAATGTGCACATGCACAAGCGCATGTACACATGCATGTACACGCACTCATGAACATGCAACTGTGCGCGCATGAGTACATGGGTACACCCACCCACGTACATGCTGGTGTGGGATAGTATTCTGACTCGTAATAAAGAGACCTCCTATAATATTTGTGACTGTGGGTCAATGGATCTTTATAGTGGATCAGGAGAAATGTTGCCTCTTTATTATTATTTTAAAGACATGTATAGCTACTCATTTTCATGCTGACTGGGTGGGTTGGCCGAATCAGTAGAGTACAGGCCTGACATGATTGATTGATTGGTGGTTGCTTTACGCCGTGTCAGCAGCATAGGCGATATTCACGGCGAGAAATGTTTGTTTTTGTTCAAACCATCGCTTTTGCATGTAAAAGCATACAATCAATTTTGTGTCAATGGACACTCATGAATTTTGTAAACTCACAATCATAATAGTTTCTGGTCAAGCTAAATAAAATTCTAAATGATAGTATTATTCACTGATGAAATTTGTTTAAAAACCTATATGAGGTGGTACAAACCAGCTGCCCTCAAAAAGGCTAAAATGTGTTCTTGTTTTACTTTAGTAAAAAGGTCATGCATGTTGTTTGCAGTGTAAAATTGTTGGCGCAGGGCGATGAAATCCACACAGTTTAACAAAGTGTGTTTTAATGTCAGTGGGGACTGACATCCAATACATTCAGGGGGAGGGTCCCCCTTGAGCAGAAAAACGTGTGTTAGCCACGAGTGGCCAACATGGCATCTTGTTAAAACAACCTGGTCGTGTCGCCCTTCCAGTCGACTCTGCGGCAGTCCATTCACGGAGGGGGTAATTCTATGGAGTTTGTTGTTTGGGTGTTTATCAATTCATTCTCTTTTCTTTTTTTTTTTGGTAAAGTATTTATTCATCTGAATATGACATTTGTCGGCGCCGGAGCACTGGTCTTCCGGCCAGCTTACTATTGTAGTTGACAGTCTAAATAATCTAAGTTTGATCAGTGCTGTATTAGTTACAGCACCGATCCTATAGAATTAAGGGAGTGGCTCCTGCTGTATAATTTACAGCACCAGTCACTGTAGTTCATGCAGGAATGTTACAAAAGAATTATTATGAAAAAGAAACTTTGTGGGGAGTCAAGATCTTATAGCAAGAGTCGCTTTATTATACCATTTTTGAGACCTAGATGAAATTAGCATGAAATGAAGAGTTCAGGCGCAAAACCATGTAAACACCATTCCAAGGATTAAAATGAAAGATTTTTCCAAGAAGATAATTTTAATTCTCACTATTTCCACTTTTCTAGGGATAAAATAATTATGGAGCAATGAGCAAAAAAATAGGAATGTAAAAAGAGGAATCTTTTAAGGTTTGATTTCAATGTTTAGCTCAATTTCTGGATTTCTGCTTAGGTGGTTTTGCGCCTGAACTCTTCAAATGTAGGGTAGATGTAAATAAATATATATATAAATCTGATATGAATAAATATTGTGACTGAGTCTTTATATTTCTGCACTGCACTGGAGTCAATTGATAAGCTCTGTTTGAAGTCCTCGCGATTTTACTTTATACTGAAATATTAGTATTTTAAAATAAATATAGACTTGAAAGAAGCATCTTGTCTTTGTATTTCAGTTCAAAATAGCTTTTTCCCACATTTAAAATCTAATTGATGCAGGGATAAGTCTCCATGGGATAGATGTCCTGGAGTCGGTGCCACCCCTGCTGGTACTAAAGGGCAGGTTTGTGATGGAAATCCTCTAGAAATTCCTTTTTCCACCGAGCTTCCTGCAGTGTGAGCTGTTACCCACAACATTAGTTTCTCCCCGTTGTCACCAGAGGGCGGGTTTATAGTGGAAATCCTTTGTAAGACCTTTTACATCAGATCATGCTGCATAGTGAGCTGCTTGCTACATACAACATTAGTTCTCCCTCCTACCATCTGAGGGCAGGTTGGTGGTGGAAATCCTCTATTCCGACCCTTGGACAGCATGGATGTACAGTGCTGCTAGCTAGTTCCAGTGTAATTACGATACAGGTTGGAAAGAGGTCTTTGTTGTTTTGTTTGTTGTTTTATGTCCTAGCAACATCTAAGGTCAAATCAAGACGGGTACACGACTTGTGACAGTGTGCAATCATGGTGACTTTATAGTGCTGTCCCACTGGGAAATCAGGTCACCGGCACCATGACCCAATATCCCACTCAGTCACATTATCCTGACACTGAGCTAACCAGTCCTTGCCCTATCCTATTAATGCTGAGTGCCAAGTTAGGAAGTGACAAGTATCAACTTTGTATGTCATTGCTTTGACTCGACTGGGACTTGAATTCTTGATCTCCCGCACGGGACGTGTGCGCTCTACTGACTCGGCTACTGCATCTGGTGGGTGTATGTAGTGGCCCCCCCTGTATGTAACTCAACACGTAATCAATGCAGGCCCGACCAATTAATGTTTTTAAAAGTATTTTGTAAATTCATTTTCTAAAACGTTCGACGGTACACATATTGACCCCAATAATATTAATACTAATAGCACAAGTGCCTGCCAACAGAATGGGGGGAAAACTAACTCCAGGTTCTTTTTACAGGACTCTGTTTAGTATTTTATTACTTGTTAGTTACAGGCTATGTATCTAACAGGTGCTGTGTAGCAACATCTAACTACCTCTTTCCAAACTGGACACGGTGCTGCAGGAGTTTGGTTCCCAGTCGAGTCAAACCAATGACTTTAAAATTGATACTTATCACTTCCTATTAATAAGATAGGACAAGGATTGGTTAGCTCAGTGTCAGGATAATGTGACTGAATGGGATATAGTGAGAATGATGCTATGGATGTGTGCTAAGATGATTCATCGATGGTTGTTTCATGGTTAATTTCAGCGACTTTCTCAATTTGTATAGGTTCAAATTCAAAAAGTGAAAAATAAAAGTTTCAACTCTGATATATGCACAACATCCAAACCTTCACATGAATATTGATTCTGCTATTATTTATAATGTTTCAACTCTGATATATGCACAACATCCTAACATTCACATGAATATTGATTCTGTTATTATTTAGAATGTTTTCTGCTATTATTTGGATTGTTTTCAATTTCGGTTTCCATGTCACAAAAGTGGGACACAGTACTGTTTCTTAGAACGGCCCATTTAGGACTATACACATACATTAGGGAAGCCCTTTCAAACAGGACCCCCAGTAGCTACAAACTGGTTGTCTGTCCAGTTCCAGGCTCCTTATTTTGGGATGGTGACCTAATTAAAGCTGCAAAGTCCGAAAAAGCATCACATTTTCAAAACCAGAACAATTACCTCAGATTGATTCTAGATATCTGACTTAGATACTGGTGCACTTATTAAAGTTGTTGCCACATAGAAGGGAATACTGACACAATTTAATAGAACCTGTTACTGCAGAATCCAATTGTGTCAGAGTTTTGGCGTGCTTGCCAAAATAAATTTGGCATGTTTGCACTTAAAATATGTCAAAAGTTAGCCATTTAAAATAAAGCTAGTTCAAACTAAAGTAAGTTAGATTATAGCAATCAACCTAATATATTTATCCCAGAAAATGATTAAAACTCAAAACCATCGGACTATGCAACTTTATTGTCACGTGGTGCTACCTCCAGTGTGGGTGTACATAGCGCGTTCCTGTGCCACCCATCAGGGCTGAAGTTAGACTTTGATATAGTGACGCCATGTGATTGTGGCCATATGTTGTATATTTTCTTTTCTTTTTAAAGGAAGGCAAGTATTGGGGGAGGGGTTAATAGTTTATTCACTGGAGTAAGTCGTATATGGTCGATTCTCATCAAACTACAACATTTAGAGTTCTGAGAGGGTATTCTAGAAATTCCTTATATTATCTCAACTCCAAGCTGACTCTATTCAGTACATATTGGTACATTAGTGACAGAATTTGGGCAAGTTGACTATAACAATTGACCATTCTGTGACGATTTGAAGAATAAGGTTCCTTACTGACCATAACTGTCTGTCTGCACATATTTCCATATACTTAAAGCATAGATACACCTAGTTAATACCTGTTAACCTATGATTTCTTAATTTATATACATGTTCAACATATTTGTCAATGTAAATATGTCAGAAATATTTCCATTTACATTTTTATTTCATGCCAAAGGACTGAACTTATCTGTACCACCCACAACTATGCTGTTTTTTCTACTTAACTATGTAGTTGCTCCAATTTATAGGTAATAGCATCATTTCCTTTGAAAAAAACGTTCAATTATATGCCATAATATTGATCTTTTCAGAATATCAAGTTTATTCTCCTAGCATGAAGCTCTTTTTAGGGGTAACTATTTTATTATTGCAGACGAACAGTTATGGGCATTCATATTTCCAGTAATTAATATATAGTAAATAGTTATAAGGACACTGAGTAAACACATTTAGTTTGAACATTTATTGTGCCTATCACACACAGTGTCTACATCATATAGGTATATTCCAGAAGGTACAATGGTCATAATACAGATATTTTTATTTTAAAATTGGAGACGGACGGTTATGCAAATAACTTGTAAAGTATACAAAAAATACACATTCCTAGTTAAAATAAATAAACATAGTGTTGGAACCTGTTAAACTATACTATTAGGTGCAAACAAATCACTTGGATTTAATATATTGTTGCAACACTTTAGCTGTGGGGGCAAAAACCGATGGGAGATGGACGGTTATGGTGAATTTTATTTCTAGTAATATAGAGTATATTACTTAGCACAAGACTGAGTAGTTTAAATTTGTTTTACCCATATGTCTCACAGTGTTCACAATCTACCTAGTGCTGATCTTTCTATTTTTGAAAAATGGGAGACGTACGGTTATGCAAAAATATGTACACAATGCTTAAAATACAAATTCATACTCAAAATGAAGAAGGCAAGTGTTTGAAACTGGTAACCTAGCAAATAGGCACAAATAAGTCCCTTTACTTTAATTAATTGTCTCAATACTCTAGCTAAGTTGAGAAATGATCTGAGATTACAGCTTCCAAGTTCAACTGTGCCATAAGGGTTTCCTCCACTGGAATGTCCAGAAGATTGCCAATGGGTGAAGTATTTGAGACAATCATGAGGACATCAGCTTTGTCCACCTTCCTCTGGTCATTTTGGCCCCATTTCCACCTGCCCTTGCATGGTGTCATATAGCTGATATTGTACAGCCTTTTCTTTACCTTGAGCACTTTGGGTATGTACCATCTATAGCCCTGTTCACACGGGGCAGTTAATTCGAATCATATGAATCGACTTGCCTAGTTCGGCTCAGATTTGGCGTGTGAACGCGCGTCTGAGTCGGTTTAGGGCTGATTCGAATCAACTAGTTCGCTTCATCTATACCACCTCAGTAGGTGGTTTATATGAAGCGAATTATATGATTCGACTTATATCGCCCGTGTGAACGCAACCCACTTACTTGAGGCGGATTAAGGACGTGACAGTCGAGACCTACTTTCCGGTAAATTTGCTTCATGAACCTGCTAGAGGTGCACATATATTTTTTTCATCATTTATTTGTAGGGTTTCACTGCCCAGCAGAAGTTTTGACCATTCCAAACCAATACGATTCAATCCATAAATATCTAGGTCGAACCCACACTCTCTCGGTCGACGTCGACGCACCCAAACTGGCGCTGGTTAGTCTGGACTTGCTCATGTGCAGATATCCACTTCCGCTTTAAACCAATTCAAAGCACTGCCCGTGTGAATGCGAAACACTTTCAAACTAATTCGCATCATATGATTCGACTTGTCTAATTCGCTTCACATTTTGCCCGTGTGAACACGGCTTATGACCATATGGTACAGCAAGATTTACTTCCTACCTCAGCTTCTTTCTCTGTTAATTCTTTCACCACCTCTGCCTCTACTCGTTTCTCCACCACATCTAGCTCTACCTTCTTCTCAACAACTGCCTCTCCCCTTTCCTCCACCACTACCTCTCCCCTCTCCTCCACCACTACCTCTACCCTCTCCAAACCACTACCTCTCCCCTATCCCCCACCACTACCTCTCCCCTTTCCCCCACCACTGCCTCTCCCCTTTCCTCCACCACTGCCTCTCTCCTCTCCTCCACCACTACCTCTCCCCTCTCCTCCACCACTACCTCTCCTCCACCACTTCCTCTACCCTCTCCAAACCACTACCTCTCCCCTATCCTCAACCACTACCTCTCCCCTTTCCTCCACCACTGCCTCTCCCCTTTCCTCCACCACTGCCTCTCTCCTCTCCTCCACCACTACCTCTCCCCTCTCCTCCACCACTACCTTTCCCCTATCATCCACCACTGTATCTCCCCTCTCCTCCACCACTGCCTCTCCCCTATCATCCACCACTGCCTCTCCCCTCTCCTCCACCACTGCCTCTCCACTCTCCTCCACCACTGCCTCTCCACTCTCCTCCACCACTGCCTCTCCCCTCTCCTCCAGCACTGCCTCTCCCCTATCATCCACCACTACCTCTCCCCTATCATCCACCACTGCCTCTCTCCTCTCCTCCACCACTGCCTCTCCCCTCTCCTCCACCACTACCTCTTCCCTCTCCTCCACCACTGCCTCTCCCCTTTCCTCCACCATTGCCTCTCCACTCTCCTCCACCACTGCCTCTCCACCACCACTGCCTCTCCCCTCTCCTCCACCACTGCCTGTCCCCTATCATCCACCACTGCCTCTCTCCTCTCCTCCACCACTGCCTCTCCCCTCTCCTCCACCACTACCTCTTCCCTCTCCACCACTGCCTCTCCTCCACCACTGCCTCTCCCCTCTCCTCCACCACTGCCTCTCCCCTCTCCTCCACCACTGCCTCACCCCTCTCCTCCACCACTGCCTCTCCCCTCTCCTCCACCACTGCCTCTCCCCTATCATCCACCACTGCCTCTCTCTTCTCCTCCATCACTGCCTCTCCCCTCTCCTCCACCACTGCCTCTCCCCTCTCCTCCACCACTACCTCTCCCCTATCATCCACCACTGTCTCGCCCGCTCCTCTACCACTACCTCTCCCCGCTTCGCTACCAGTACCTCTCCCCTTACCTCCACCACTGCCTCTCCCCTCTCATCCACCACTCCCTCTCCCCCACCACTACCTCTCGTCTATCCTCCACCACTGCCTGTCCCTTCTTCTCCACAATGACGGATAGTCCAGTTCCTTTCCATCCTTGACAAGTTAGGTGGAACTGTCCTTTAATGTAGCAGCACTCCTTGAAACAAGAAGTGCTGCGGATACAGATGTCAAAATCTGGACCAGGCACCATGGCATGGGCAGCCATGGTGCCACACACTTCCTTTGCATTCCAGTTGCTGATCTCCTCACTGCACTTTTGAATATCTCCCTCAGACACTTCCAGTAGGGTCATTACGGTGTTAGCAGTCTTAATCTCTTGACAGAACTGGGAACTGTTCAAAATCAACCTGCCCGCCTTTACCAGGTTATCTGCTTTCTTCTTTATGCTGCCACCAACTCCATCGCACAGCCCTTTGCCATGACCTGCCTCTAGCTATGTCCAGGAGGCTTTGACTCTGAAGAGGATGGGAAAGTTTGCTAGTAGGTCTGTGATGGACCGATTGTGGTACTGAGAAGTCGGTGAGTCAGTTATAAAATGTAGTGTTTGCAGTGAAGGAAGCAATTTGGTGATTTCCCTCATCACGCTCTTGATGAAGGCGAATATGGTTAGGACTGAGTGTGTGGTGACATTTGTTATACCCACAAACCTCCTGGCTATGAGTTTCCCATCCTGCCTTGTGTGCACGACCATCGAATGAGCTTTGTCACTTGAGCTTTGTCAAAGTATGCTGATGTAATTTCTTTTGCATACTTGCAGGCCCAGTTTTCGGCATAGTCCATTTGAATACATGCCTCCTTCCCCTCCACCATTACCTCCTTCAGATGCCTGACTACTGCATACTGTGTTGTAGCCTGCCTACAGTGGTTGCGGAACTCGGGCATGTTTCTGAGAAAGTTGTCTGTAAACTCTTTGAGATTTTGAGTGACAGAGGACAACTTCACCTTCACCTTCATGTATTCCTTGCCCTTGTGTTGTACTGGTTGGGTGGCCCAAGTGCGGAAATTGACTTATTCCTTGCCTAGGCCAAGGAGTTTCTCACGAATGGCCTTGTCATTCATTTCGATGAGAACTGCTGGAGATTGTGGGAGGACCTTCACAGCCTCTACCATTAAAGCCACATTTGCATGCTTTTAACAGAGGCATTGGTGCCTTTGTGGGTATTGAATAAGCCTTGCGTTTCTTGGCCTTGCCCGACAAAACACAGCCCGGGATATTTTTATCTCTGGGAAATGGGACCAGAATTTCCTGTACTAGTGTGTCAGTCAAGGCAAAAGTGCCACTTCCCCAGACCTGAACCTTCTTGGAGGGCAATTTGTTATTGTTATCTGGTTGTTTCAGAAATTCTTTGAAGGTGCGATCGATGACTTCATGCTAGACAGCTTGCATTTGTTGAAGATGTAGTTTCTGGCAAGTCCAATTGTCTTACTCAGTACTGATGTCACCCCTCATGTGGAACTTTTCCCTGCAAATAGTGCCTTCTTGACCTTTGGTGGTGCCTTCCGCACTTGTGATATAGTTTGAGTGAGGGGGAGCAATGCCTTTATGCGGTCAACCCGTGGGGTCACATCCATCTGTAAAAGTATGGAAACGATATCCATGTTAAACGCAGCAGGAATTAATTAAATGCGTGAACTAAGTAAATACAACCCTAAAAATAGGACATGTAAATACTGCTTATTGTATAAGGGGGCCGGCTCCAGGCTGCCAGTAGGGGTTGCATAAAGGTGGTGGGTGATGTTTGCATTTGGGTGGCCGGTGTTTGCATATGGGTGGTGGGGGCTTAGTCCCAACCACCCACCCCTTGCAGGATGTCACCACCAGCCCAAGCCAAATTAGTTAAGGCAGAATCCACATAAATAAGAGTGACATTTTGTTGGATGAAATAGTAATAGTATATAGTAAGAGGAGGGTGAGAGAATGAGATGTGATTATGAGAGTGTACCAACATGATACAAAACTCACTAAACAGTATGTAATGGCTAGCAGAGGTAGTATCCCTATACGTTGGCAAATACCCTATAATACTAAGACGGCTCACTCCCTATCTCTCCCATGGTAATGTAAATTTCGCAGTGCCACCTTGTGGTGGGTTTGATCAGCCTGGCTGCTGGTTGGTGTTTCACATGTAAACACATACAATTATATTATACATGAGATAGGTAAGTATGAATACACATCAATATGAAATTGCTATGAACAAATACGCATCATCATCAACATCATCATCATCACCATCATCACACATCTTTCACATTCATATATACATTTATACATATAATATAGCAACTGTTTAACCAAGAGAACAGCCAGCGCACCAAGTGGTGGGTTTGATCATTTTGATTACACAGTACAGGCTGAGTGAGCCATCTTATTATTATAGGGTCTTTGACGTTGGGTAGAAAGCTATGATGAATTGTTAGTAAGCTGTCAACAATACATTCACTGAGCCTGCCTTCCAGAAGGGAATGCGACTGTTAATTATTGTGAGAGCAGTTCCATAGAGAGGAAGTTACTTTGCATTTTGGGTAAAGCTTGTTGCCAGGGGGGTGGAGAGTGGTCAGGGTATATAAGGGGACCACACACTCACCTGGGCATGCATTCATGCACTCAGGCAAGCAGGGATGCACAAAGGAGGAGGAGGAGAGGAGAGTAGCATTGCATTGTACCAGTTATTGTCAGAGAATAAACACCAGCACTGTCAGTTGTGTTGTGTTTAACTACTCTACCACCAGAGGACCGGGCTCACTACACAGGAGGAAGCACACAGTAGATATTACACACTGAAGTGAGGATGTTGATGGCTGCCTTCTCTGGAGATGGCACTGGGTGTACGCCCATTCTATCTTCTGAGTCTGCTTTTTTAAGCATTGCTCGCAGATGCTTAACCTCTGGCACTGTTGATTCCAAGGTCTTCAATTTCCTGGCCTTGGGCATCTTACTGAAGGGCATCCTAACGACCATACTAAAATAAAGACAATGATGCAAAGAAAATCTTAGTATGATTTAATTATGTATAGGTGGAATGTTCATGTTGCATTGAATAATACATATGGGTTACATGACATGTTAATTAAATAAATCTATAAACTAAAAGACTAATGAAAAGACTAACTAAAAAGAACTAAACATCTACAGCTTCTCAAACTCTTTTCTTGTGAGATGGACATGTTTGCCATCAACAAGTATAAGCCGCCCTGGAGGTTTTGTCTTATGGAACCTCCGTATTGTCTTCTTAGCCTGGGTTGTATAAATAGTGAGGGGGCATGCGGAGGATAACATGTGGGTAACATGCAGGTAAAGTATACAGATGTAGGGAACATATAAGTAGACATGCAAGTGGCTACTGGCAAGTAAAATACTGCACATTATTATTGTTCATCCTAAATAAAAGTGACATGCTGATATCTTTAATGGTGGTAAAATACCTTTAAAGATTGGGAGTTTATTATTGCTAATTTCTTCTTTTTTTCAGTTATTAATGGTAAACATTAATATGGATAAGTAGTACCTGTAAAATGTATTTATTTAATCAAGGGCGTTATGTGAATATCACACTTACCTTGATGAAACGGGTGTTGCCTGTTCAGGTGCTCTCCTGGTCCGTTTGGGCAGTGGCACCTCCAGCACGGGCTCGCCCCCCCCCCCCCCCCCCCCCCCCCCCCACCGGCCTGACTGTCTCCCCATATCATTCTGAAAGACGAAGTCTGAGCTATATTCTAGTTCATAGGACCAAATCAGGGTCCCCGGTCTGACCATTGCTTAAAGTGGCCAGTTATACCTTGTGGCAACGGGAACTGTACTCCGACAAATGCTCTCCAAGCACAACCTTGTTTAGTTTTTATGTTTATATAACCAAATATGTGTGTGGAGAGTAGTGGACCCACTTCACCACCAGAAGTGGGTCTGAGGCTGGGACTAGCTGGCAGCTGTTGTTCTAAAAATGGCTGGGTGAGTGGAGAGAAGGGAGGGTAAAACTGGGGTATTTTCAATTTTCTTTAGAGTAGTTCAATCAGGAAATATATTTGCTTTAATGTAAGTACTTACATTGCATAATTCAATGAGAAACACATATAGATGAAAAACGTTTTTTTTGTTGTTGAATGTAAAAAGGTTTTGGACTGTATAGGGTTTAAACCCACACCACCAAAACAACTTCAGATTACAAGTTCAACACCCTAACCACTAGGCCACAGAGGCCAGTTTTACCCTCCCTTCTCTTCACTCACCCAGCCATTTCCACAACAACAGCTGTCACATGATCAATCTAGGTCACTCTACACCACCAAGTGGAAAAGTTCAGTACTAGCATGCACCACCCTGTGGCACAAATTAGAACTATTCCGAGTTTGTTTGTTTTCCAGAGGAGGTAGCTCGCCCCTTTAACATATATCGTGGTTTAATGGGAATACACTCAAATGGTACCGTAGTGCTATATATAAATGGTTAGACCATGCTCATTTAGCCAAATGGGAGGTTACATAAAAGTCCAGACAATAACATTTGCGATTGAGTAACACTATTTGGGGAACACTATTGACCAGGGCAAGAGCTGAAGCGGGGAAAAAGACACAGCCCAGGCACTATATAAAGAAAAGAAAATTTAGCCATTGCACTATAGACCTATTTCATGTGACATCAGCACAGGTATCTAGGTCAGTGCAGGCGCCTTTTGGCTGCAGGACGACACACTGGCACACTGCAAACTCAATGGCTATGAGCAATCTTCATAGAGAAAAGGTGAAATATCTCTCAAACCACACCACTTAGAAACAAACTGCTTGGTACACATATAGAAGACATATTCAACCAATAGATTATATTAAATTTATACGGTTAGGGTTCTGCATTTCTATTAATTTTGACTAAAATAAATGTTTTGCACTACGCGTACCGGCAAACTCAATGGTCGTGAGCAATCTTGAATTATATTCATACAGAAAAAGTTAAATATCTCTAAAACCACACCACCTCAAGACAAACCGCTTGGTACACATATAGAAAACATATTCAACAAAATTTATACGGTTAGGGTTGTGCATTTCTATTAATTTTGAATAAAATAAACGTTTTGCACTGTGCGTACCGGCAAACTCAATGCATTGTCAATGGCCGTGGCCAATCTTCATACAGAAAAAGTTAAATATCTCTAAAACCACACCACCTAGAGACAAACTGTTTGGTACACATATAGAAAACATATTCAACGAATAGATTATATTAAATTTATAAGGTTAGGGTTGTGCATTTCTATTAATTTTGAATAAAATAAACGTTTTGCACTGCGCATACTGGGAAACTCAATGCATTGTCAATGGCCGTGGCCAATCTTCATACAGAAAAAGTGAAATATCTCTAAAACCACACCACCTGGAGACAAACCGCTTGGTACACATATAGAAAACATATTCAACGAATAGATTATATTAAATTTATAAGGTTAGGGTTCTGCATTTCTATTAATTTTGAATAAAATAAACGTTTTGCCCTGCGCGTACCGGCAAACTCAACGGCAGTGTGCCTTCGTTCTGCAGCCAAGCTGCGCGCACATACACGATGTTAGTAAACATTGAAAGAGGTATATAGCGATATTTTACTCACAGTTTTTTCTGTGACCTCGTCCCGTTTCCTCTTTCGAAAGTCTCGACTGTTCTGAGCCTTCCTCTCATGATAGTTCTTGAGCTTCTCAGGGGAGAAGTTGGCAGGAATAGCCCGGTTTCTCTGTAAAATACAATGTAGTATTTATATAAGTGCTACAGTAAACCAGACTTGTATCTCTTCTGTTGGATGAACATTAATAAAGATACTAAATTAAAGTAATAATAGCTCACATCCGATCATGCATATCCAGTTAAATGTGTTAAAGTACTTAATTTACTCCCATTAACTATATCTGCATTTTAAATTGCTATAGGATAAAAATTACTAACAAAATTAGCTTAAATTAATAATACTTACAGCAGCTCGGGCACACTCGGCAGCCTTGTAGTCTGGGTCATCCCGCCGATGCAGGCGGCGTTGCTGGGACCGTTCCACATCGGCTACCTTCTGAGCTGCTGTTTTGACCCGCTTCATCTTCACCATACTAAAAAGATATTAAAGTCGCCAGCTATCCGCCGCGTGGAAAACAAACGAACTCGGAATAGTTCAGATTTGTGCCACAGGGTGGCCTAATGCGCCGGCGGCGGAGGCGATTTGTATATTGGGGTGTAATCGATTATTCAACTCGGGTCACTCGAGCCACTGTCGTGGCTTCTGCGCATGCGCGGATTTTCGCACGTTGCGGCGATCACTGCTATTTGTTTTGTTTACACTCGGCGATTCGACGCTGATCGAGCTGCTACGTTAATATCGCTTGGAATTTAAGGTTAATTTAATTAAATTTCATTATTTTAGTATGTAATTCTGTTAAATATGATCGCATTCAATAGATTTCGGCGTAAAACATTGCCGCTGGCGTTATGCCAGTGTCGTATTGTCAGCGGCCCGTCATTGTCAGCGGCCCGTCGTGGCTTCTGCGCATGCGCGGATTTTAAGACATATGCAAAAGACCCATGGCCTCGCCGGCTACAAGCTCAGGCACGGTACCCGGTGGTGTTAGGCCGAAATCTATTGAATGCGATCATATTTAACAGAATTACATACTCAAATAATGAAATTTAATCAAATTAACCTTAAATTCCAAGCGATATTAACGTAGCAGCTCGATCAGCGTCGAATCGCCGAGTGTAAACAAAACAAATAGCAGTGATCGCCGCAACCTGCGAAAATCCGCGCATGCGCAGAAGCCACGACGGGCCGCTGACAATGACGGGCCGCTCACGACGTCGCTGCGGCGGCGGCGATTTGTTTACTTTACATTCGTCGATTCGACACTATTAATATCGCCGCCAATGCGGCGGTAGCCTTAATAACGCTTCGAATTTAGGGTTAATTTAATGAAATTTCACGATTTGAGTATGTAATTCTGTTAAATATGATTGCATTCAATAGATTTCGGCGTAATCGGTCTGAAATTTATTGCCGCCCATACTGGGAACCAGCAAATCTTGTTACTGTGTGAGCCTGTTGCCGGCACAATTTCAGCCAATCACAGCGCAGCTTTTGCATTGCAAATGGCCGCCACCTATGGGGGCGGCCATTTTGAAGACAACAAACTGCCTTTGCAGTTCAGACTAGCAGTGCCCTGGTCCCATACTCTCCCCACACATACTTGGTTCATTTAAACATAAAAACTAAACAAGATTGTGCTTGGAGAGTATTTGTCGGAGTACGAGCAGTGTCCCAGCGAGCTATAGCTGGTCCCTTTAAGAGACCATTGTAAGCTAGTGATATAGATTATTATAGGTATTATGTCTATGTATTATTTCCCAATACACGTTTATCCTTCAATAACCATTGGAATAAATTGTAATTATGTGCTAAAATATTCTTTAGTAGAGTGCCATAAGGAAAGATATTTCTAGAATAACAAATGTTTTCTTCAGAATAGAGCCACTGCCATTATCCCAACAGCTAAGTAACTGCTACATGCTACTTTCATACCTCAACATGTCCTCCTTACACATCTGAAGTCAGTTCATTCTGAAGTTAAATAGATTTCCCTAAGGACCACTGAACACAAACTGTGACTATTTGGCATAACCGTCCGTCTCCCGCTCCAAAATCACGACCCTCCATCTCCCAGCTAGTTTGTACCCTAAAATGACCTAATATGGGCATTGATATCTTTGTATTATTGCCAAATACACGTTTACCGTCAAACAACAATCGGAATAAATTGTAATTATGTGCTAAAATATTTTTCAGGAGAGTGCCATAATGAAAAATATTAGACACCAGACGGGATGGCCGAATGAGTTGGAGCGTCCGTCTCCCGTGCTGGTAGATCGTGGGATTGTGGGTTCGAACCTTGGTCGAGTCAAACCAATGACTTGAAAATTGGGACTTGTCACTTCCTAGCCAGGCGCTCGGCATTATTAGGACAGGGCAAGGGCTGGTGTGCTCAGTGTCAGGATAATGTGACTGAGTGGGATACCAGGTCATGGTGCCGGCAGCCTGGTTTCCCAGTGAGGCAGCACTATAAAGTTGCCATGAGCGCGCACTGTCACAAGTCAGTACCCATCCTGATATGACCTTAGATGTTGCTAGGATGTAAAACAACAACAAACAAACAATGACAAATATTTCTAGAATAAAGAATCTTTTCTTCAGAATAGAGGAACTGGTATTATCCCAACACTGCAACAGCTAAGTAACTGCTACATGTTACTTTCATACCACAACATGTCCTCCTTACACATCTCAAGTCAGTTCATTCCTAAGTTAAATAGATTTTCCTACAGACCACTGAACAAAATCATGACCGTTGGCCTCCCAAAGTTAAAAGCCTACTGACCCTAGCGATTAGATTCACTTAATATCGCTCAGTATGCCGATTCTCCGATGTTGCGGTTTGGGGTGTCCGTCGGTTTCAGCTCTACGCATCGCTTCTGCGCATGCGTCAAAATCGAACAGCATCGTCTGCGCATGCGTCCAAATTGAGCCAGATTCAAACCGTCGTCGATCGCCGCAAATCGTAGATAAAAGATTCACCCGGTACTTTTGGTACACTGTACTGTCAGTACGGGGTGAATCTTTTATCTACGCAAATCGCTGCCCTCGAGCCAGATTCAAACCATCGCCGATCGCCGCAAATCGCTGCACTCATACTGTCACTATAGTGTCAGTGTCATCTCGGGTGGGGAATCGAGAGGATTATTTTAATAATTCTTTTTGTATCTGAGAAGGGGGGGTTGATTCTTTTTGTATCGCGGGGGGGAGGGACTTTTATTTATCTATTCATGGGTTTTTTGTTTTTTTTAGGGGGGGGGGGGGTATTTCCCACCTCTATTCACACAGCGGCTGGCTTGTTGGTGTTTCTTTTTTGGGGGAGGGGCGCTTTAACATTCTTTTAATTATTGTTTCAAATATCTCGGGGTGGAGATACTTTTTTTCTTTTTTTTTTTACTATCTCGGGAGGAGGAGATTATTTGTATAATTATTTTTGTATCTGAGAGGGGGGGGGGTAATTAGTATCTCTGAGGGGGGGGGGGTATTTTTGTATCTCTGAGTGGGGGGGGGGGGGAGTAATTTTTGTTGATTTTTGTTCCTATCTCGGGAGGGGAAGGGGATTATTTTAATAATTCTTTTTGTATCTGAAAAGGGCGGGGGTGATTCTTCTTGTATCGCTGAGGTGGGTGGGTACTTTTATTTATCTATTCAGGTGCAAAACCCTGTAAACGCCAATCCAAAAATTGAGATAAACATTGGAATCAAACCCTCAAAAAGTTCTTTTATTTTTAATTCCTATTTTTTGTTCATTGCTCCATAATCATTTCATCACAACAAAAGTGGAATTAGTGAGAGTTAAACTATAAAGCCCAAGTCACACCTACCCGGACGAGCCCCAGATTTTTAGCCGGACCACCCCCGTACCACTCCCCCGGACTGTCCCGGACAGCCCCGGATAAAATCGCTATTTTGGTCGTTTTTGGCCTCGCTGTCACACCTACCCGGACCAGCCACGGTCTAGCCACGGACCAGCAGCTGGATCGCCCCGGACTGAGCCGAACCACCCCCAGACTACCCGGTGTATCCACGGAGTAGTCACGGATCAGTCCCGGACAACTCCGGACGCCGGACCACCCCGGACAACATCGGACCACCCACAGACTCCCCAGTGTATCCACAGATTGTACCCGGCCTGGGCCGGAGACCCCAAGGGGAGCCCCGGACCATCCCCGGACAGCCCGGTTCACCCCCGGTTCACCCCCGGTTCACTCCCGGACTGCTCGGACCACCATCGGACTACTCCTGGATAGCTGTGAGTATAAAAAGACGGCACGGCGCTGGAGGGCTCATTTCCAAATCCAACAGCATCGATGACACATCACATCATGACCAAACCAACTGGGAAGAGAGTAACATTAAAGAGAGTTGCGCAGAAGGAGCCTACCCCACACAAGGTGGCCACCAAAACACAAAGAAGACCACCACCATCACCCTCAACTTCAGGGTTGTCATCAGAGGAGGAATCTGTCTCGGACGTGTTGCTGCCTCCCCGTGCTGTGATGCCACCTCCAGCAGTCCAGTTGTCACAGGGGAAAACGGCAGTGAAGCGCAAGAAGGTGGACGCTCTACCTCTGACAAGTGAGCAGCACATCGAGATGTCGGAGTGGTTAAGGCCCTGTCACATTACGGCGTATGGCGGGAGCGTATGGCGGCGTAGCGGCTTTACGTCATATACGTCGGCATACGCCGCATACGCTACTCATACGCTACTCATACGCTACTCATACGCTACTCATACGCCGCCAGTGCCGCAACATGCCGGCGTATGTGAAGCGTATGAGGCATACGCCGCCATACGCTTTCATAAATTCGTCCGTCCAATTTTTTTTGTGCATGCTCAAAAAAACACGACCTATGAGGGCGTATGGCCCATAATGTCAAAAAATGTCATAGCACGCTCCCATACGCTCCCATACGCTCCTCATACGCTCCTCATACGCTCCTCATAGGTCCCCCATACGCTCAAACACACCCGAAAGTGGCACCAGCACGGCGTACGTAGGTTTTCAATAAGCTCCCGCCATACGCCGTAATGTGACAGCCCCTTAACATTTAAATGACTACATTTATGTAAAAGGACGTAGCAACTATAAGAACACCGCTTTAAAGAGACGTGCCTGGGAGGAGAAGGCGAAGGAGATGGGGTTGGACAACCCTAAGCCGCTCATCACCTGGTACGAGTCTATAAGGACAAAGGTGGGGAAACTGAGCGATGTGAAGACCGGTGCCGCAGCGAGGGAGTTGTCAGATCGGGAGATCTACATCAGGGAGCATTTCGGCTTCCTCAGGAGTCATATCGTGCAGCAGCCGTCCAGATCAGCAACAACCACAGCAACAGCTACAACCACAGCAACCGGTTCGACTTCTGGTGCAGCCCCTCTCACCCTATCTACTTGCGGTGATGACGATGACGACAATTTGACGCCAACTGACCAGGCTCCACCACCAGCAAATCAACCAGCAATGCAACCAGCAACGCAACCCGCAACTCCTCGGCTGGCAAGCAACCGGACATAACCAGACTCTCGGATCTCAGCTTCATCACGTTAATGGTTGGGATGGGACATAATCCTGAGCAGCCTCTGTGATTGTGAAGTGCACTTTCTGTACAAGTGGACAACAGCACAGCTACGAAGTATGGGATGCGACTGGAACACCACAGGTCGCACATGGCCATCCAGCACACCAGCGATCAGTGTCGGAAACATAAGAGGAATCTCGGATATCAGCTTTACCACATTGGTTGGGATGGGACACGATTCGGATGTGCAGCCTCTGTGATTGTGAACTCAACTGAACTTCTGTACACAAGTGCACGACGGCACAGCTCCAAAGTATGGGATGCGAGCGACTGGAACACCACGGCTTGCACACAGGCATCTAGCACGCCAACGATCAGTGTCAGAAACATAACGGGACTCTCAGATCTCAGCTGTACCACGTTGGTTGGGATGTGATACGATCCGGATGTGCAGCCTCTGTGATTGTGAACTGAACTCGTGTACATTGTGTTAATTGAGTTATGATGTAAATCGTGAGTGATTGTGATAGTGAACAGAATTGTGATTGTGTACATATCATAGTTTATTATTATCACTTGTTGACAATAAAAATATGAAATCATAACTAAATTGTGTTTGTTGCAATCTATACCTATGACTTAGTCCATTTAGTTGATAGTCACTTGTAATAAAGGTAAACATTATTCTGAAATTAAATAATAAATATTTACCAGATGTCCCCCCGTTTTCCGAAAACAACATCCCCGTCTTGATAAATAGCACATGTAATACAAGGACTAAAGAGTAAAGCTTGTATAGCAACAATAAACAACGAGAAATAAACAAATTTAATTATTTTAAGATATCGTTATTATGAGCTAGGCTTCTTTTCATATCACATTCACAATAATAACTAAAGCTCTTATAGCAACAATAAACAACAAGAAATAGCAAACAAATTAAATTAATTTAGGATATTATTCGCTAGGTTCTTTTTCATATCACAATCACAATAATAATACATATTTCATCCAAAGGCACACACATATAAAAATTGTACATTTCAATGTTAAGCACAGTTCTCTTGTCACAATTTCATATCAAGTGGAGCGGCCACATTAAAGCTGCATAGTCCGATGAACCATCAAATTTTCAAAACAAAAACACTCACCTAGATTTTATTCTACATATCTAACTTAGATATTGGTGCACTTATTAAACATTTGTTGCCACATAGAAGGGCATACTGAGGCAATTTAACAGAACCTTCTTCAAATATCTCAAAAGTTATCATTTAAAGTGAAAGTTACTTCAGACTAAAGTAAGGTAGGTTATAACAACCAATTAAATATATTTATCTCAGAAAAATGGCAGAAACTCAAAACCATCGGACTATGCAACTTTAACAGTTCACACTTCGAAATAGTTCATATCATAGCATCTTGCCAAGTCACCGATCCAGCCTCAGACACAAAATAGACACTAAGATATTGCCTCTGGTATTTCTCAGCCATTGTCATTCTGTTCCCACATGCGCCGTAGATGCCGGCTAGAGGATTGTTCAGTCTCCAGGCTCCAGGAACAATGTTGTGATTGGTGTCCACCTGGTCCATCTCTGCATTGCGACGAGCTGCGTCCCGCATCCACGTCAAATTATGTAGGCAGATACATGCCAACAGCATCGACACAACTGTCGCCGGCCTCTGTCTCATGGTTGTTAGAAGGCACTGGTAGCTGTCATATATGTATGTATATGTGCGGAGCGCCCACGCCTGCGCGCGCACCCGGACAGAAGGTGTATGGAGAGTTCCATAAATATACTTACTTGCTATACATCGACTGAAACGTACAGACGTTCTCCTTACATGGTGTCAGATGTCAACTACTGATATGGCACTGTCAGGCCTAAAGCCTCCCGGACCACTAATATTAGACAGAAATGCAAGCAGTAACTGGAAAACCTGGTACAGGGCCTACAGAATATATGCAATGGCCGCAGGAGTAAAAACGAAACCAGAAGACTTTTAGTCCTGCGTGTTCCTGCCCGTGCCAGGCCCTGAAGCCCACAAAGTGTATGACAACTTGGACTTGCCACCCGAGGACGAAGACAAGATAGAACCGCTAGTCAACGTGTTTCGGAGGTACTCTATAGGTCGGGGAAACATAATTATAACCCTTTTTAATTCAACACTCATAACCAAACTTCCAAAGACAGCAAATATCACTGCTCTCCATGACAAAGTGTCAAGTACGGTCCAATGGAGGAAACATTATTACGTGACCGAATAGTAGCAGGCGTTCAGTACAGGGAATTACAAAACAAGTTACTTCAAACAGCGGAGGCGGACCTCACTCTACAAAAATGCATGGAAATATGCCAGTTGAGTGAGCACAATGCTGGACATTTGAATGAAAAGCCTGAAGACCACTTAAAAGAAGTAGACACCATCTCCCTTCCGATATTGAATCATTCAAAATAACAAACAACCGAGTGGATTATCTAGGAGATCATTAAAAATAAAATCAATAATATTGTTAGAGTTAAGCGATAAACATGCATAAGTGCATAGACCTCACTATCAGATAATATGTCAAATAAATCAAGACATAGAAGGTTAGAATAAGCCTAGGTTTAAGTTAAAAATAACTTGATAGAGTAGCTATACAATGCTAAAAACAGAATAAAAATCGAGAATTTAAAGAATTGTTACAGTGTTAGAATTAAGCGATAAATCATGCATAAGTGCATAGACCCTACTATCAGATGATATCTCAAATAAATCAAGACATACAATGTTAGAATAAGCCTAGGTTCAAGTTTTTGTCTTTTTTTAGAAAAAAAAGGGAGAATAGCATTGACGATTTTTGAAGATGAAATGATACCAGAGCAAGCGCTCAAGTCGTAAATGAAAAATCAATATGAACAGATGTCGGAAGGGAGATGTCATATATGTATGTATATGTGCGGAGCGCCTGCGCCTGCGCATGCACCCGGGCAGAAGGTATACGGAGAGTTCCATAAATAAACTTACTTGCTATACATTGACTGAAGCGTACAGATGTTCTCCTTACAGTAGCTGTGAGCTAGAATCCCGAATGCATTTTCAATGATTCGGCACACCCTGGACAGTCGGTAGATGAAGATTCTTTCCGGAATTGTTAGGTGATGCTTGGAGAACGGTTTCATCAACCACATTCTCAGGGTGAACATGTCATCAGCAACTATGAAGTAAGGCATATCCCGCTCATCATGTGGTAGTGGTTCTGCAGCTGGAATACCAAGTTGTTCCTTTTCTATGTACTGCTTCAGTTTTGAACGGTTGAAGACTTGAGCATCTCCTGCAGAGCCATTTCTAACAACGTCGACCCAGGAGAATTTGTAGTCACCATCCACTAAAGCCATCAATATGATAGAGTGGAAGTTGTAGTTGTAGTACTCCGACCCTCCATGGGCTGGGCATTGGATCGGAATATGTCTTCCATCAAGGACTCCTAGGCAATGGTGAAACTGCCATCTTGTTGAGAACTGCTCAGCAATTGCGTTTCTGTAGTTGGAGCCTGGATGACCTCCTCGGCATACTCTGCAATTATAGCTTCACACACATCACAAACGGCGAGCGAGATCGTGTTGTGTGGAACTCGGAAACCGTACATGAGAGAATGATAGCTGTCACCAGAGGCTAGGTATCGCAGTGTGAATGACATTTTCAATTAACACCTTTCTGTAGAACGTGTCCTGCTACGTGATTCTGGGAAGGATGCGAATGGGAACCTCCTCGAACATACCCGGATCCATGGGGAGAAAGTTTCTTTAGGCACAAACATCTTCGATATGTAACTCTTGCATTAGACTTGTGAACTGGCCAAATTGAATTCTTCTCTCCAACCATGGACGAACCCACACACTTCTTCTCTGTTTTCTCTTAAGTCTTCTGTGGATCTGCAGAACTTGCAACATAATCATGTTGTTAACATTCTGTCGTTGATGTAGCTGTAATTGCCATTTCAGCAGCTGAAGTTGCTGCCTGTGCTGCCTCACCCATGCATCCATGACGTGCACCCTCTGAGAGTCAAGCTGCAAGTGATGCATGAAGTGGACTTGCTCCTGCTATATATATACAAAAACGGGGCTCATCTGTGGTAAACTGGGATATCCATGGCTAATCCACGCCCATCCGGTTAGTCCGATCTTATCCGGGCAGTCTGGTAGTGGTCCGTGGCTACATCGGGGCTGGGGCTGGGCCAGGTTAAACTGTGGCTAAAATGTGGCTCATCCGTGTTAAAAAACACCTGGACTACCCCGGACTGGCCTGGACGCTACACAGACAAATCCCGGTTCACCCCCGGACTACCCAGACCACCCCCGGATTACACCCAGATCGACCCCGGATCAAATATTCCCCGGATCACCCTGGATGTTTTAAACATTTAAAAACATCTGGGGCAGACCCCGGATGAGGCCAGACCAGCCAAGGATCACCAAGGACCAGCCACGGATCATGCCGGATCGCCACGGACTCATCTGTCCGAGACTACGTGTCGCTATACAAACGATACACTTATACATTACATCTCCCTTTTTCCTTGCACAAGCATGTCGTATGCTTGAATCAATACACAATGCATTGGTGTCAACAGTACATAATTAATACAACAATAATCGATATACATGTGTATGAATATCTTCAACATTGTAACCCTAGGTCTTAACTACAGGTACCTTATTACTCAGTCTCAACATAGATTTGTGCATGTATGCCTTTACATTTGCTTTTGCTCGTCAAGTCATGTTACCATTTGTGTCCCTTCACCTTGATAATAAACAGTTACAATCAATCTTCCTCATTATCATTTCTTGTATCTTATTTCTTTATCTTCCTCCTTTGCACAACTGTATCATTTGTCAGCATCGCTTTACTTCTTTACTTGTTTCTTTTACTGAAATGTGCCCAACTTTTGCTGACTTGATTTCATACTGTTTATTATATGTTAACGCATATCTATGACGAATGCCTCAGTAATAATTTTATGCATACCCACATATCCACACACCATTATTTCTCCCACGTCTTCTGTACCTGGTTACATAATAACATGATCCATGGCTTTTAACTCATTTGTCATTTGACTCTTCAACATGATTAACATTATACAGGTAATTTAGGATACTCTCCGTTGTGTGCACCTCGGTGACGATCTCTTTACAATCTAATTACTGGGCGTCTGATTCTCCCATATTTTGTTATGTATGGGTACATGGTTTGTTTGGTACTTGTTTGTACACTTCCGTTATCTTTTGTGTTGTGTTTTACTTTCGGGTTAGGGCATTGATGTATGAATCGTCTGTTCCTTCGGATTTTGTTTGTTGCTTCATTAATTATTTCATAATCCCTGTGTCTTGGCGTGTCTGTCTTTGTAATTTGTCCTAATGCCCATTCGTTTTTGTGATCTAGGTACCTGACATGATCTCCCTTGTTTAGCTTAACCAGTTCTTTTCCTGCTCGTTTGTCAAAATATTCTTTTTGCTTTTTCTGACTTAGCTTTATTTGTTTTTGTTTTGACGGTTGTACTTTGGGCTTTAGGTTCACCGCAACTGTAGGAATTTTAGATCTGAGTGTTCGTGACATTAAGATTTGGGCTAGTGAGGCATTCAGTGATGGTATCTTTGTGCTTCTTATGTTCAACAATGTCATGTAAATATCTCTATTTCACATTGCGCCACTTGCGTCCGTAGTTCCCTAATCTATGTTTCCATGTTTTGCGTCGTCTGGATATACGAATGACATTTGTATCGTATTACCGTGATATTCGCTTTCCCCTCACAGTACTCTCTGAATGCAGTTATAAGCGGCCCTATCTTTTCTCTGTCCGTGCTGTCAATTTGCATTGTTCTGTGCACTTTCTGCGCCTCGCCGCCCGCCACATGTAAGAAAATCTCACACTGTATCTTCTCCGTTTTGTTTGCGGCACCTATAGCTATGGCATAAATCTCGTATGATTGTATCCATGTTTGCCAATTTGTTGCTAACTCGTCCTCTAAATTCAATGGCGCCGGTGGTTTCAACCCTGTGAGAGCCATTATCCCTTGGTTCGTCTCCTCGTCTGACACCATGTAAAGTACGAGTGAACCCGATGAGTTGCATAGTAGAACTGACTTTATTATCCGGCCCCACGGCCCAGCTGACCTCTCATGACCTCTCGCGACCTCTCGGAACCTGAGACTACATGTCGCTATACGCACGATCAATCAATCAATCAATCAATAGTTCCGTCCTCTAGTCGAGGGTTGGATGCAATGGTTCTCCACTTGTCCCAATGGTGTGCTGTTCTGATAGACTGTGAATAATTCAAGCCTGTCCACTGTGAAATATTTGTAAACCATGATGTTCTTGGTCTGCCTCTCCCTCTGCTGCCATTCACCTTCCCTTCCAACAATGTACTGTATATTGAACTCTGACGAATGATGTGGCCAAAATAAATAAGTTTCTTTGTCTGTACAGTGGCAAACAAGCTTTTCTTATTTTTAATTTTTCTGAGAACTTCTTTGTTGGTGATCTTTGTCCATGCACGATACACATATACATTACAGTGGGGAGAGGGAATGAAAGGTGGGGAGAGGGAATGGAAGGTGGGAGAGGGAATCAAAGGTGGGGAGAGGGAATCAAAGGTGGGGAGAGGGAATGGAAGTGGGGCGAGGGAATGGAAATTGGAAGAGGGAGTGGGAAGGGGGAGTGGGAGGTGGGAAGGGGAATGGAAGGTGGGGAGAGGGAATGAAAGGTGGGGCGAGGGAATGGAAATTAGAAGAGGGAGTGGGAAGGGGGAGTGGGAGGTGGGAAGGGGGAATGGAAGGTAGCAAGGGGGAATGGAAGGTAGCAAGGGGGAATGGGAGGTAGGAAGAGGGAATGGAAGGTGGAAAGGGGGACTAGAAGGTGGGGAAATAGAATGGAAGGTGGGAAGAGGGAATGCGGAGTAGGGAGGTTTAGTAAGACAATGGGGACCTTTCATGAGCCATTTCTCTCGCTATACACTTGGTGGCAGCACCCGTTCCCGGTCCAAGTCGGCCATCCAACAAAGTCGAACAAAATAACCATCAACACAAGCAAATCAAAAACAGTACTCTTCTCGCATAAACAAATGCCAGAAAGAAAACTACGCTGTAAGTTAGGAAACCAAACATTAGAAAATGTAGACCATTACAAATACCTAGGCCTTGAGCTGGACAGCCAACTAAACTACAACCTATGTATAAATAAAACTATCCAGAAAGTAAACCACAAACTGTGGCTATTTGCAAAGCTAAGAGACTACATGATACAAGAAATGTCAATAAAAATCTTCAAGGGCATGGTGCTCCCCTATTTTGACTATGGAGATGTAAATTACATGGGTGCGAGAAAAGAACTACTAAAAAAACTGCAAATATTGCAGAACAGAGCCCTAAAAATCTGTCTAAGAGTAGACAAGCTGCACCCCACCTATTACATACACAAAAGAACCAAAGTGAAATTACTAGAAAATAGGAGAATAATTCATTTGAAAACATTAGCATATAGCTATAGTCAAAAGAATAAACTCCTAACAAAATGCAAAGGGCTACTAGAGCAAATAATGTGCCACTACTGAAGCAGACCAGAAGCCAAATAAAAGCTCATGAGAGAAGCACGCTGGAAATGGCTGCCAAGGTGTGGAATGCCCAAACAGTAAAGGAACGACAAATTCCTGACCTAAAAACTTACAAAAAATATTTGCGCAAACTAGGCTAGGAAACCCCCACTAAGCTGCACTGCAAAGGGGCATGTGATATGTCACGGCCCACCATCGGGATGCCCAATGGAGGGTAACCATGCCAAGAGTAGCCAGATGACACAACACACAGCTACGTACAAGCCTATGATATGTAAATAGGAGTAGGCTAGTCTAGTAATAAGAGTAGAACAAAATATAATACATATATGCCAAGAAAATAAAAAAAAACTAACATAGGCTACTAACCATACCAACCAATTATCTATCTGCTACTGAAATGCAGGCAATCAAATAACTTATCAGCAGCTACTGTGTGGTAAGATAACACCAACACTACAACTGGCCAGCATTGAAAACAAGCCTGGTACTCGGGCTTATATGCTATGGACAGTATAAATACAGCCTCAATAAAAATTAAAAAAAATTAAAATCATTGTTGGATAGAAGGGTTTAGGTGTGTGTGTGTGTGTGTGGTGGGGGTTTAGGGATGTGGTGGGGGTGTAGGTATGTGTGCGGTTGGGTGTGTGTTGGGGGTGTAGGTGTGTGGTGGGGGTTTAGGGATGTGGTGGGGGTGTAGGTGTGTGGTGTGTGGTGTGTGTGTGGTGGTGTGTAGTGGGGGTGTAGGTGTGTGTGGTATAGGTGTGTGTGGTGAGGGTGTAGGTGTGTGTGGTGAGGGTGTATGTTTGTGTAGTGAGGGTGTAGGTGTGTGTGGTGGTGTAGGTGTGGTGTGTGTGCTGGGAGTGTAAGTGCGTGGTGGGGGTTTAGGTGTGTGGTGGGGGTGTAAGGGGTACTGGGGGTATAGGTGTGTGTCATGGGGTATAGGGGGTATAGGTGTATGTGGTGGGGGCTTAGGGCTGTTGTCGGGGTGTAGGTGTGTGGTGGGGGTTTAGGGATGCTAAAGATTGTGAGATGCCGCTCTGCAAAGCACCCTACACCTCCACCACAAACCACCTACACCCCCACCACATCCCTACACCCCCACCGCATCCCTAAGCCCCCACCACACCCATACACCCCACCACACCCACTCACCACACACCCTGCACCCGCACCAGACACCCCTAAATCCCCATACACCCCAATCACACACCAAAATCCTCACCACACCCCTACACCTCCACAATACACCCATCACACAAACATACACCCCCACCACACACACCTACACCCCAACCACACCATACCCACTCACCCACACCACACCCCTAAATCCACCCCCACCCCACAACACACACCAAAATCCTCACCACACCCCTACACCTCCACCACACACCACTATACCACTACACATCCACCTACACCCCTCAACCCAATTACCCCCCCCTCTTATTTACACACACTTGATAGTAGAAGGAACTACTTCTATCCAACCAAAGCATTACAGATACAGACATGGTGCGCCATCTGATGAGAGAGTTATGCAAACTGAAAGGTCCCCAATGTCAACAACCTTGCCCGCCATCTTGAAGTTGAAGTCACTGTCACTGAGCGAGGAGTAGTTATTTTCCAAGTAAGAGGCCCAACTTGATTGGCAGGTCCGCCCCCCTGCCCATGGACCCCTCCCCCACCCCCCCATCCACATTTGACAAACAACTATTATAACTGAATGACTCGAGACCCACTACCACTACTCGAGACCCATTACCACCACTGAATAACCAGCATCTTCAACCAGCAATGCACACAATATAAACCACTATACATGCACAAACAACATGGCACTATTTAAAGACTAACCGTTATTAAAACCAAATCTAACTGATATACAAACACAGCATATGATTTAACCACTAGTGTACATTACTGCACACTCTATCTTGATGCATCTTGTTGAATACCTATGCTGTACACTATGCAGCATAGGCTGCTCCCCCATTTTCTTTTTATGTTCAGGATGGGTTGTGCTGCACACAATGCAACACATTCCACTTCCACTATGTACAGATCAAATGCGATCACTCCAACGGCTGGAAGACCAGTGCCCTGGCGCTGACAAAATATGTATTCAGATGAATAAAAATATTTACCAAAAAATCTTTTAGGGTTTCATCAGTGACCCTCCTCACACATGCGCACACAAACACACACAAACACAAACACACACACAGACACAGACACAGACACAGACACAGACACAGACACACACACACACACACACACACACACACAGCGCGACTCCTGTATCGCCGAGTGAGAGACAGTCCCCTCCTCCCCCTCCCCTCCACCACGTTCATCCACCTCTGGCCTCGTAACCCTGCACATAACACACGCGCACACACACGCACACACTTACACACACACACACACACACAGAGGGGCTTTGTTTACCTTTTTCTCGGCCGCTGAGTGGAGGAGAATATATAGGTCATGTCTCTGACGTCACATGCTTAGCGACCCCCTCCCACCCCACTCATCCCACCCCCCTTCTACTATACCTCTACACCCACCACACACCACCCACCTCCCCAACACCAAACGTTAAAACACCACCCACCCACCACACACCAAATATCGACACCTCATACTCATACTCATACTCATCCGCTTCTGATTTTGTTAGGCTTATAAGCCTGTATCAGGTCGATGCATGTCAAAATTTGATTTACTAGGATTAAATGCATCGAGTACCGGATGTGTGCAATATTGCAGCCCCCTCCAATGCTTATCCAGTCTGCCTTTGAAGGCGTTGACGGAAGGCGCTTCTATGACATGTTCAGGCAGTGCGTTCCAGGCATTTACTATCCTGTTACTGAAGAATAGCTGTCTGACAGGTTTTATTGCTCTTTCCTTCTTCAGCTTGTATCGATGACCTCTAGTTTTACAGTTGGCCAGCTTCAGGTATCTAGCATCAACCGCATATCTTCCAGTGACGTGTTTGAATGCTTCTATTATGTCTCCCCTGGCCCTTCGGTAGTATAAGCTGGGTAGGTTGAGAATCCTGAGACGTTCTTCGTATGGTAGTTCGCTTATGGTTGGTGATAACTTTGTAGCACGTCTCTGTACACTCTCGATCATTGACATGTCCTTCTTGAACTTCGGTGTCCAAGCCGTGTTGCCATACTCAAGGTGCGGCCGGATCAGTGACGTGTACAGTGTCTTCACCGTGTCATTGTCTAGATATGTGTACGAGCGGCGTATCATGCCTAGAAGCTTGTTCGCTTTGGTCACCTTTTGTTCACTGTGATATGAGAAGGTGAGTCCGATGTCCATATATATGCCAAGATCTTTCTCTAGTTCTGTCACTTGGAGCTGGACTTCTTCTCCATCTTGGTGCATGTAGTAACTGAGATTTTCATTTCTGTTACCCAGGTGCATGACCTTGCACTTCTGTGCATTGAAATGTAGTTGCCACAGGTTGGCCCAGTCTTCAAGTGCAGTTAGGTCTTTTTGTAGCGCCTGTTGATCTTCAGGGCTGTTAACCTCCATATACAGCTTTGTATCATCCGCAAACATCTGGATGAATGCATGGATGACCTCGGGCATGTCGTTAATGAAACATATGAACAGTAGGGGTCCCAGAACACTTCCTTGCGGAATACCACTCAACACTAACGCTGGTAGGGATTTCACACCATTGATAACTACGTGCTGTATTCTTGCATGAAGGAAATCCTCGATCCAGGTCCATAGTTTTCCAGTAATACCGAAGCTCTTCATCTTCATGAGTAGGCGTTTGTGGGGCACACTGTCAAACGCTTTGGCAAAATCTAAGTACACTGAATCTACGTTGCTGTCATTGTCCAGTGCTTCTGTCCATCTGTCTAGAACTGCCAGTATCTGGGTTACACAAGATCTCCCCTTGACAAAACCATGCTGGAACTTTGTCAATAGTTGGTTCTGGACGAGATGGTGCATGATCTTATCATGTATTATAGACTCCAGTGTTTTACATATGACTGAGGTTAAACTTACGGGTCGGTAATTTTTAGCCTGATGTCGGTCGCCTTTCTTGAAGATCGGGGACACATAGCCGATCTTCCAGCCTCTAGGTAGTTTCCCTTGGTCGATTGATTTTCTATATATATTGTACAGTGGTTCAGCTATTATAGTGTGTAGTTCTTTCAAGATTCTCGGGGATGCTCCATCCGGGCCTGCAGCTTTATTTGGATTCAATCTGGATAACTTATTAGCTACCTCGTCTATGGTAAAATCTGTATCTTCCAAGATCACATCTGTTTTAGTATCTGGGATGTTTGGCATATTGGTTATGTCTTCTCTCGTAAAAACTGAAGAGAAGAATTTATTTAACACTTCTGCTTTGTCCTTATCTGTAGCGGTGAGACTGCCATCTTCTCTGGTAAGGTGTGCAATTCCGGATCTTGTCTTCATCTTGGAGTTTGCATATCTGAAGAACGCCTTTGGGTTTTTCTTACATTCCTTGGCAAGTTTTTTCTCAAACTCCCTCTCTGCCTTCCGGCATTCCCACTTGGCCTGGTTTCTAGCCTTGGTGTACACTCGGTAGTCGTTACCGTCTCGTGTTCTGCGCCAAGTGCGAAACGTCTTGTTCTTTGTCTTTACCTTTTCTCTGGCCTTGGCTGTCATATATATAGGTCTGTTTATCTGATGCGGTTTCGACTTAGGAATGTGGTTCTCTGCCAAAAGTTTAATATTGTTCATGAAACTGAGCCACATTTCATCCAGATCTGTACCTTCCTGATTCCAGTCCATTTTGGCAGCATCTTCTCTCATGGCTGTGTAGTTTCCCTTGTGGTACTGGAACTTTGGTGTTATCTTTGCAGGTCGTTCTGTGTAGCACATGAAATCAAATGTGATACATGTATGATGACTCTTGCCAACAGGTGCATTTAGGGCCACATTGTCCACCATGCCTTCTTCATTGGTGATCACTAGGTCTAGCGTATTCGGCTGTTGGTTTGCCCGGTAGTGGGTTGGATCCATTATATGCTGGTGTAAGTACAAGTCCCTGAGTGTCTCAACAAATGCTGTAGCTGGATTTGTTATTGCAGTTGGCATCGTCCCCACTTTCCAGTTGATCTCACTGTAGTTAAAGTCTCCTACGACAAGGATATGACTTGTCCCTAACTCCATCCCAGATAGCACACAGCCGTCGGCCCGACGGCGGCCCGACGGCGGCCGCTCTGGCGGCCCGACGGTGGAAACCGCCGTCGGGCCGACGTTGTTTTGTCCAACCTCCCGCCATCGGGCCGACGGCGGCTGCCGCCGTCGTCCCGACGGCGATAAACGCCGTCGGGCCGAAGGCGACAAACGCCGTCGGGCCGACGGCGATAAACGCCGTCGGGCCGAAGGCGACAAACGCCGTCGGGCCGACGTTGTTTTGTCCAACCTCCCACCGTCGACTCGACGGCGGCTGCCGCCGTCGCCCCGACGGCAACAAACGCCATCGACCCTAAGTCTATATACTAATAATATAGTTATCCCTAAATACAGAAAAGGTGAAATATCTCTACAACCACTCCACGTAGAAACAAATCGCTTGGTACACATATAGACAACATAGTTACCAAAAAGATTATATTAAATTTATAAGGTTAGGGTTCTTGATTTCTATTAATTTCTATTAATTTTGAATAAAACTAATATTTTGCACCTGTACGTATTGACACTATAGTGACAGTGTCTTCTCGGAAAAACCAAGATGGCGGTCCTTCGTCAACATTCCGTACCGGGTAGTTCAAATCGTATTAACACGAATAATTCCATTAATACATCGTAATAAATTACAAAACTTTTACAAAATAATCTAAACATATTAATAAACAAACCTGTTAAATAATTCCTTAAAATTCCTCCGATTTCTGGCGTTATTTGTTAAAAAAGAACGCTGTCCAACGATCGCACGTGTTGTGCTGGCTACTCGAGCCGGCGACTCGAGTCAGGTGTGGCGATTCGAAGTAAACAAACCGTATATCGGATAATTCAAATCGTATTAACACGAATAATTCCATTAATACTTCGTAATAAATTACAAAACTTTTACAAAATAATCTAAACATATTAATAAACATACCTGTTAAATAATTCCTTAAAAGTCCTGGTATTTCTGGAGTTATTGGTAGAAAAAGAAGACTGATCAACGATCGCACGTGTTCCGCGGGCGACTCGAGCCGGTATCCAAATTTAAAGAACTGCGCAAGCGCGGCCCACCACCGTCGGCTCGACGGTGGCTCGACGGTGGACCAGACGTGGAAAATGAATGCAAACCTGGGGCGGCCCACCACCGTCGGGCCGACGGAGGCCCGATGGTGAATCAAAAGTGGAAAGGGATTGAACCCTAACGTCGGAACACCACTGGCGTGCCCGACGGGCGGTGGCCCGACGGTGACTCAAAAGTGGAAAAGGATTGAACCCTAACGTCGGGACACCACCGTCGGGCCGACGGTGGCCCGACGGCTCAAAAGTGGAAATTTGGATTGAACCCTAACGTCGGAACACCACCGGCGGCCCGACGGTGGCTCGAATGCGGAAAGGGATTGATTCCCAACGTCGGAACACCACCGTCGGGCCGACGATGGCCCGACGGTGACTCAAAAGTGGAAAGGGATTGAACCCTAACGTCGGACACCACCGGCGGCCCGACGGCGGCCCGACGGTGGAAAGTCGATGGCGACGGTGCGACCAATAGCCGACATCGGCCCGACGGCTGTGTGCTGTCTGGGATAGCATTCTTCAGTAGGGTCCGCAGGTGGTCATGGTTCTCCTTCGAGCAGCTTGGCGATCTGTACACAACACCCAGGAGGAGTTTGTCTGTACCCTTTAAGTTCAGTTCACACCATAGCGACTCTTCAAAGGCGTCGGGTCTCTCTCTGTATACTCATCTGTGTAATTATTTATCTATACAAATTGCCATGCTCTATTTAAATTGTGTTAATCGCTTGCCAATTATAGATGATCTATTATGGCATTTAGGCCAAGGATCCAGCAATCAACAATCATGCTCGAGGTGGCCAGTCCAAGAAATGGCGACTTTTTAATCAGTCGACTGTCTGTCAAATCTCTCACGGCGTGTCGTCATAAATCAAGGTCGTGAAGCAGACTTCCACAAATGTGGTCTGCGAATCACATTTTAGCCGTCAGCCATTCGATACTTTATTGATATGTATGTGGTTGGTGACATTTACAACGGCAGCAGACGACGCCAAATGTCGGCTGCACAGAATTGATAAAAAGTCGCCATTTCCCGCGCGAAGTGTGTTTACCGCGGAAGCTGGAAGTAGGTCAGCTTTGCCAGCGGCGTGGCGTACTAACTATTCGCCGGCCAGACCTGTAAAAAAATAAGAGCCATTTGGAATCTAGATACAATATTCACCCCGTACTGCTGCAGTAGGGGTGCAAACCAACCTTATGTAAAAGCTGGCGAAAATGCGGGTCAAAGAATTGAGAGCCTAATTTTACAATCTAAGAAGCAACAATTATTCTTTACATATGTCTTATTGATAGCCCGCTACCTTTGAGTTTAAAAATATAATATAATATATAGTTTAATAAGATTTAAAAGTGAAATCGACGGCGTTCTGCGGCCGCCATCTTGTCTTTTTTGCATTCTCTCCCATTTCACCAACTCTGTGTCTATATGCATAATATGGGTAGCCATTTGATACTGGAGCCACATACTGGAGCCTCACTTCCATACTAACGCTATTTTCGCCCGTATTTATATAAGGCTGGTCTTCACCCATGTACTACAAGTACCGGGTGAATCTTTTATCTATTTGGAATCCTGAGTCACATCGCCAATGTATGTTTGTTTTAACAACTGTAATCACACTGACTGAATAACGGTTACTTCGATTCCAGAATAACCCTATTTTGTGTTAGTATATTTTATATTCACACTCTAGCAACATCAGGATGTCTAGGGGGTCTGCTCACTTATCACAGCGCACAATCACACAGAGGCTTTGGAGTACTGCCCCATTGAGATAACATATCGCCAGCGCCATGCCCAGTCACATTATCCTGACGCTGCCCTTGCCCTATCTATAGCCCTGTTTACAGGGGCGATTTAAAACGCTTCATATGAAACCACTTGCCTAGATCGACTCACATTTGGCGTGTAAACGCGACTCTGAGGCGTTTTAGGGCTGAATCACTTCATATGAAACGGTTCATCTATACCACCTCGCGAGGTAGTATAGATGAAGCGATTCAGCTGGTTCCTGGCAGTGCTCGCCGGCTACAGGCGCACCACAGGCTGCTGGTTCCCGGTGGCCGACACACTTTCAAACTCGCTCGTGTAAACGCACCACTACATCGCTTCATATAAATTGATTTGTCTACATTGTTTCACAATTCCCCGTGTAAACACGGCTCTTGTCATGCTCAGAGCCGGGCTAGTATCTAGTTTGTAAGTGTCTAGTTTGACTCGGTCGGGGAGCCAAGTTCCTTTGTGCCTTTAAAGTTGCATAGTCCGATGGTTTTGAGTTTCTGACATTTTTCTGAGATAAGTATATTAAATTGATCATTATAATCTACCTTACTTTATTTGGACGTAACTTTTAATTGAAATGGCTACCTTTCGAGATATTTGAAATTCAAAAATGTGAATAGCACACCAAAACTTAGATAAAAGATTCACCCGGTACTTGTAGTACACGGGTGAACGACAACGTAGTGTAAATACGGTCGAAAATAGCTTTAGTATAGAACAGGAAGTAGAATGCCTGCCTCCAGTATCAAATGGATACTTATATAGGCACAGAGTTGGTGAAATGGGAGAGAATGCAAAAAGACAAGATGGCGGCCATAGAACGCCATTGATTTCATTTTTAAATCTTATTAAACTAGATATTTTATTATATTTGTCAACTCAAAGGTACCGGGAAAATATGAAGACACATACAAAGAATAAATGTTGCTTCTTAGATTGTGAAATTAGGCTCTCATTTCATTTCCCCGCTTTTTCGACCGTTTTTATATAGGGCTGGTATTCACCCGTGTACTTCGAGTGCCGGGTGAATCCTTTATCTAGCCAAAACTCTGATACCATAGGCTTCTGTGGTTTGTTTGTTGTTTTATGTCCTAGCAACATCTAAGGTCATACCAGGACTGGTACCCACTTGTGACAGTTCGCACTCATGGTGACTTTATAGTGCTGCCCCACTGGAAGACCAGGCCACCAGCACCATGACCTGATATCCCACTCAGTCACATTATCCTGACACTGAGCGAAACAGTCCTTGCCCTATCCTAATAATGCCGAGCGCCAGGCTAGGAAGCAACAAGTATACATTTTTAAGTCATCGGTTTGACTCGAGCAGGGTTCGAACCCACGACCCCATGATCTACCAACACGGGAGACGGATGCTCTAACTCATTCAGTCATCCCGTCTGGTCAGGCTTCTGTGGTAACAGGTTCTATTAAATCGACTCAGTGTTCCCTTCTATATGGCAACAAATACTTAATAAGTGCATTAGTATCTAAGTTAGATATGTAGAATCAAATCTAGATAATTGTTTTGATTTTGAAAAGTTGATACCTCCTGGCCTGCATAGAGACCTCGTTAAACTTAAAGCTGCATAATCCGATGAAAGCGAAAGTTACCTAGATTTAATCCTACGTATCTAATTCAGGTACTGGTGGACTAATTAAAGTTGCATACTCCATCATTTTCTGAGATACACATATTCGGTTGATGGCTATAATCTACTTGCATTAGTTTGAAGTAACTTTTATATTAAATATCTAACTTTTGAGGTATTTGAACACTGGTCGAGTCAAACTGATGACCTAAAAATTGATACTTGTCGCTTCCCAGTCTGGTGCTCGCATTAGTAGGATAGGGCAAGGACTGGTTCGCTCAGTGTCAGGATAATGTGACCGAGTGGGATATCAGGTCATGGTACTGGCGGCCTGATTTCCCAGTGGGGCAGCACTATAAAATCGCCATGAGTGCACACTGTTACAAGTCGGTACCCGTTCTGATATGACAGTAGATGTTGCTAGGACGTAAAACTACAACAGACAAACAAATGTAAGCATTATTCATATACTAAAACATACAACAATAATTTATATAAAGCTTTACGGCGATTATTCTGTACATACCCCCTCCCCTTCTCCCTTCGCCGCCCCACCCGTCCCCTCCACCGTCCCACTCCCCCTCCCCATCACCTCCTTTTCCCTTTTCCCCCCATCTCACTCCTTCGCTCTTCCTCCACCCCTTTCCTTCGCCCTTCCTCCCTCCCTTATTCCACGCCCCCTCTTTCCACCATCCCTGTCTTTCCTCCCCCCAACTTCCACCCTCCCCCCACTCCCTCTCCCCCTTCTCTATTCTTCTTCCTTCCTTCCTCTCCTCGCCCCCTCCCCCCCCCCCCCCATTCCCTGCCTTTCCCGCTCCTTCCTCCACCCCCCTTCTCTCCCTTCCTTCTCCCTGCCCCTCTCCAGACCAGACGGGGTGGCCGAATGAGTTGAGTGTCCGTCCCCTGTTTTGGGAGATCGGGGGATCCGAACCCATGAGATCGTGGGTTCGAACCCTGGTTGAATCAAACCAATGACTTAAAAATTGATACTTGTCGCTTCCTAGCCTGGCACTCGGCATTAATAGGATAGGGCAAGGACTGGTTCGCTCAGTGTCAGGATTATGTGACTGAGTGGGATATCGGGTCATGGTGCTGGTGGCCTGATTTCCCAGTGGGGCAGCACTATAAAGTTGCCATGAGTGCGCACTGTCATAAGTCGCTACCCGTCCTGATATGACCTTAGATGTTGCTAGGACGTAAAACAAACAAACAAAGCCCCTCTCCCCCTATTGCCTCACACGCTGTGAGTCCCCATACACCGGAGCTTCAGTCACGATCCACCAGGCGGCGACACCTCACGCTGCGTCGCACTGCCAATGATAACACATATGGCGCCATCAAAGATACATGTACAGTAATAGTAGTACAATCGTTGGTACTATCCTGTGGTTGTCGTGGGTTGATATTGGTTACTTGTTGGGTGCCATGTCTTTCCCCTACGTGTCATTCTTCATTTAAATATGAAAATGTCCCTGGCTACTAGAATGAGTGTCCAGACACTTGTATTGGTGATGATGGTTTGTAATCGATCTGGTAGTATAGGTCATTCTCCACTGGCTTATGGATTCATAAGGTTCTCGCCATAGTTACTAAGACTCATTTTTGCTTGAGTGCAAGTAAATATGCAACACAAGGAATAATTAGTAGCATGTGCTGAATAAGGGGTCAAATTTCCCTGGATCATCAGCCCATGCTTTTTCTAATCTGTTCTTGAATGAATTTATTGACTCGGCATGAATAACATTTTGTGGGAGATTGTTCCATATATTTATGATCCTGTTTGAGAAACTGAGTTGCCTTAACTTTGAAAGGGCTCTGGGTAATAGTAGTACAATCGATGGTACAATCCTGTGGCTGTCGTGGGTTGATATTAGTTACTTGTTGGGTGTCATGTGTTTCCCATACGTGTCATTCTTCATTTAAATATGAAAATGTCCCTGGCTACTAGAATGAGTGTCCAGACACTTTTATCGGTGATGATGGTTTGTAATCGATCTCGTAGTATAGGTCATTCGCCACTGGCTTATAGATTCATAAGGTTTTCGCCATAGTTACTAAGACTTGCATTGCAATGCCTGCCTTCGTTACCCGTGTCTCATCGTTAAAAATGATTGTAAAAAGATGACATCGCCTTAAAGGTAGCCTAACACGTCTGCCTCTTTTTTACCGGAAGCTTATCTTTAATTAGCGACAGACCCAACGTAACTGCGATTACCGTGTTGTTAGTCACTATATCAATGCGGCACAGCTATATGGCAGGTGATAGATAGCATGTGACCATCATGTCAAGGACCTGGCTTGGGATTTTCAGGTGGTATGCAGATGGAGTAAAACGTGATGGAATAAAACGCTATGAAACATCATATATATATATACACTTCCCACTGTTAAAGCCTTATATATATATATATATATATATATATATATATATATATATATATATATATACACACATATATATATATATATATATATATATAAATATTTGTAACCTCAGCTGGTATGCAGCTACATACCTAAGTATATGGAAACTAGACCCCTGCATATTACAGAATATATCAATATAAACATTCTGCAAGTTTATGCACCAACCTCAGATCACGATGATGAAGAAGTCAACGAGTTCTATGACAGCATCAAAAAGGTAATGGAATACACCAAGTCTGGAGAAATAACAATTGTTATGGGCGATTGGAATGCGAAAGTTGGAGAACAACATGAATATCCAGTAACAGGAAGATTTGGCTTAGGTGAGAGAAATGATCGTGGTGAATACTTGATCAATTTCTGTTTGACATCAAAACTAGTAATTGCTAACACCTTATTTGAACATCCAAAGAGAAGACTATATACATGGAAGAGCCCTGGTGATGTATGTCGGAACCAGATCGATTACATTCTTGTCAACCAACGATATCGAAATTGTATCAAACAGGCAATGACATATCCAGGTGCTGGCATATGTTCGGGTCATAATCCAGTAGTAATCAGTATGGTAGTGAAATTGAAACAGCAGAACAAAATTAAAAACAACATTCAAATGGATATGAACATGTTAAAAGATGCAAAATACAGAACTAAGTATAATGTCTCTGTTCGTAACAAATTCAGTGTACTGATGAATGAAGAAACTCCTCAGAGAGAGTATAACAACATTGAAATAGAATGGGAAGCTCTCAGAGAAAGCATGGTCAAGTCAGCAGAGGAGGTGTTACCAAATAAAAAACGAGAGACAAAGCAATCATGGATGACGCAAACCATACTAGAAAAGATGGCAGAAAGGAAGAAAGTGAAAACCACTGATCCACCTAAATACAAACACCTGAAGAATGAAATAGAAGATGAATGCAAAAAAGCTAAAGATGAATGGTGGAATAAGAAGTGTGAAGTAGTGGAACAACTTGAGTCTCAACATCGTTCAAGAGAGATGCACAAGAAAGTGAAAGAGATAACAGGTCAAGGATACAGACAGAGAAGCAGTAAATGTATCAAGAACAAAGACGGCAAAATGCTCTTTGAAGAAGATGAAATAAAGTCCAGATGGGAAGAATATGTAAACAAACTATACAATGATGACAGAGGGAACCCACCCACAATTGAGAAAGAAGATGGGAATATTATATTAGTATCAGAGGTTGAGAAGGCTATCAATGATCTAAAGGCAGGTAAGGCTCCTGGAAGTGACCAGATAACATCAGAAATGATAAAAGGACTAGATGAAGTGGGGATTCAAATCATTCATAAGCTAGTAACTGACATCTATGAGACTGGATTTATACCATTGAATATGAATGAATCCATATTTGTACGACTCCCAAAGAAGCTAAAACCAACATTGTGTACTGAGTACAGAACACTAAGCCTGATGAGTCATATGTTGAAGATGATCCTGAAAATAATTTTACTGAGAAACAGACAGAAAATTGAAGAACAAATCAGTAACGTACAAAGTGGGTTTATATCTGGAAGAGGTACACGTGAAGGGATTTTCAATATGAGAATGATTTGTGAACGTTATTGTGAAGTGAACCAGGATGTTTATGCCTGCTTTATTGACTATGAGAAGGCCTTCGACCGAGTCAATCATGAACTGTTAATCAAATGTTTACAAGATATTGGTGTCAATGGCAAAGACATTAAACTAATTGTGAACTTATACTGGACACAACGTGCATTTATAAAAATGGAGCAGGGCCTATCGGATGAAGTTATGATTAAACGAGGAGTTCGACAGGGGTGTGTATTGTCACCATGTCTATTTAACCTGTACACAGAGATGATTTTCAGACACATTGAAGATTGCAAGGGAGTGACAATAGGTGGCATGAACGTCAACAATCTTAGATATGCCGATGACAGTGTAATACTAGCAGACAGTGAGAAAAACCTACAAGATATAGTGAATAGAATCAATAAAGCTGGAATACTATTCAACATGAAGATGAATGCCAGGAAGACCAAAACAATGGTTATAAGTAAAAAGACAGATAAACCAAATGTCAATATAACCATAGATGGCACAAACATAGAACAAGTATCCAAATTCATATATCTCGGACAAAAGATTACAAATGATGGGAGATGTGAGGAAGAAATTAAAAGAAGGATAACAATAGCCCGAACAACATTCTCCAAAATGTATAGAGTGTTAACATCAAGTAAGATATTAATACAAACAAGGAAGCGTATTCTTCAGTGTTATGTGTGGTCTACTCTAATGTATGGGGCAGAGACATGGACAATCTCTAAGAAAATGTACAAACGTTTAGCAGCATTTGAGATGTGGACTTATCGAAGGATGATGAAAATATCATGGACAAAGAAGATCACCAACAAAGAAGTTCTCAGAAAAATTAAAAATAAGAAAAGCTTGTTTGCCACTATACAGACAAAGAAACTTATTTATTTTGGCCACATCATTCGTCAGAGTTCAATATACCGTACATTGTTGGAAGGGAAGGTGAATGGCAGCAGAGGGAGAGGGAGACCAAGAACATCATGGTTTACAAATATTTCACAGTGGACAGGCTTGAATTATTCACAGTCTATCAGAACAGCACAACATCGGGACAAGTGGAGAACCATTGCATCCAACCCTCGACTAGAGGATGGAACTATTGATTGATTGATTGATCATTTATGAAATTACAGATGAATAGTCTGATGAAAAAAAAATTGAAAATCAAAACACTACAAAAAACATACCAAAGCCTCACAGTTAACAAAACCTCTATGGGAAGGAATTCGTTTTGTCCGGGGAGTTCAGCTCTTCAATACAATGCTAGCTTACACACACACACACACACACACATACACACACACACACACACCAATCAAACTGTAGTGTAAATCGTTCAAAAGGCAGCTTGACAAGGTGTTAGCAACAATATCAGATGAACCACAGATTCCAGGATACACACATCTAACACCAGATTATTCAAATTCATTACTGCACCTGACAAAACTGAACAGAACATCCTCACCACACCTAGTGCGCCCTGATGGTGGAGTCTCCGATTTGACCAGAGCATCCAGCTCAAACACTCTAATCCAATCTAATTAAACGTGCCTACATTTGAGCCCAGGGAGTCAACTTAAATACCGATGCACTTATTTTAACACTTCTTACTGCATAGAACTTTAAAGGAATATTAATTCAATTTAATCTAAATATGTCCCTGCCGCAAGTCATACAAATTACAAGCCCACAATGTTCAGTATTTCAGTACGAACATCAATATTATTTAGCTTTTTGTCTCCCACTTGAAATATCTCTGAAGTTAGCTTTAACAAAAAATACAGGGAATTCAAAGTAACATAACGTAGATCGTACCAACTCGTTCTAAAATCGAGCACGGTGGCCGAATCGGCAGAGTGTGGGCCTCGAGTGCAGAAGGCCTGGAGTTCGGTTCCCAGTCGAGTCAAACCAATTACTTATCAATCAATTCTTTTATTTTAACTCTCTGTACGGTATGCTTACAATAAACTGAGGTGATACAATAAATGCATACAAATTCCTTACAGACAGAAAGGATCCCAGAAAAGCGATGCTTATCTAGATGGTCTCCATGATTTGAATGAACAAGTGATGACAATAACAAATGATTAAACTTAAGCTACATTTTTAACTAATGATTATGATGAGATACTGATGTGGCTCTTCACAGTTAGTAAAAAACAAAGTAATGATAGGAATATTATATGTATATTGTGTCGTGGATTCATGTACTTACATGCAGTATCAGTAGTTATTTTGCATGTCTGTTAATAGGGGTAAATCTTATGTTCTTTGCCATAGCCACTTGATATTTTAAATTATTCGACTGGTTAATAACAACTATATCCTATTATATATATTCTTTACTGGTAATTGATTTAGTATGCATTGAGATAGCTTATCTTTGGTTTTTTACAGAAGTTTTTCAAAGTTTTAAGGTTTCTCATCTCTACTGGTATTGAGTTCCAGATATTGGTTTCTTGGTTTTCAGTTGTTATTTTGCCATATTTGTTTCTAGTGTGTTTGTGATGTATGCTATTTATCTGTCGTGTGTTATGGGAATGGACCTGATTGTTTTCTTTGAAGAGATTATCAAATATTTCAGGGAGAAGGCCATTCTTTTGCTTGTAAACAAATTTTGCAATCTATATTTTATAAATGTCAGTTACCATAAGTAAGTCCAGGTCTTTACAAAGTGATTTAGTTGGGATGAGATAGCCTTTGCTATAAGTATTTTCAAGGCTCTGTTTTGTTGTGTCTGTACCTTTTTTAGGGTTGATAACTTGGCTCTCCCATACACCTCTATACCATACTGGATGTTGGAGTAAACGTATGCATAGTATAGTAATTTTTTATTTTCCTCATGTACCCGTCGTCTGATTATTTCAAATGAGTTAGCCGTTTTAATGATTGAATTATTTAAGTTATCAATATGTTCATCTCAGTTGAGGTTTTCATCTAGAATTATACCTAGGTATTTCACAGAAGGGACTCTCTTTATTGTGCTATTGTTTATCTTTATGTTGTTTAGGTAATCAGGAATGGTTGTACTTCTGCTTTTAAATATTGTGTAGCATGTTTTGTTCAGGTTTACTGTTAATTTGTTATCATTGCACCATGTAAATATATCTGAAAGGAATGTTTTAATTATAAAATTGATACTTGTTGCTCCCTAGCCTGGCATGCTGCATTAGTAGGCTGCATGGCCGATTCAAAATCAAGGACTTTCAAAATTGATACATAATGCTACCTTGTTGGTTGGATGGTTGTTTGAGTTTTACGCCCTTGTAACATCTAAGGTCATATCAGAATGGGTACCGATGTGTGACAGTGTGCACTAATGGCGACTTTTATAGTGCTACCCCACTGGGAGACCAGGCCACCAGCACCGTGACCTGATATCGCACTCAGTCACATTATCCTGAACCGAGCCAACCGGACCTTGCCCTACAACTAGGAAGCGACAAGTACCAATTTGATAAATCATTGATTTAACTCGACCGGCAATTGAACTCTCAACCTTCCGCACGGGAGGCCTGCGCTCTACCGATTCGGCCACGGCGTTGGCTTGTGAAAGACCCTGTGTTACCAGGATAGGGTGAGGGTCGGTGGAATATGAGGAAGACCAATTCTCCATAGTTATCATAATTATTTCCCTCATTTAATCAACAACAACGGTGGCCTAATCGGTAGAGCGAGGACCTCGTGTGTGGTAGGTCGGGAGTTTGGTTCCTGGTCGAGTCAAACCAATGACTTATAAAATTGGTACTTGTCACTTCCTAACCTGGCGCTCGGCATTAATAGAATAGGGCAAGGCCTGGTTAGCTCAGGATAATGTGACTGAGTGGGATATCGGGTGATGGTGCCAGCGGCCTGATTTCCCAGTGTGGCAGCACTATAAAGTCACCATGAGTGCGCACTGTCACAAGTTGGTGGTACTCGTCCTGATATTTTTTTTAATACTTTCTTTTATTGCATATCATGGATAAGTCTGAGTAGACTTGTTTTCACCATTGGACAGTTGGTCGAAAGAAAGCCTGAGCCTACACTTTTACCGACTTAAGGGATATTTAACCTCCCACACCACATAGACATGGTATGAGAGGAACTGGCCTTTGATGATGCTGTAAGTTATACACAGCGTTGGAAATCCAAAGTCGCAGAGCTGAAGGCATGGGGAATCGAACCATCAACCTTCAGATTAGGAGTCTAACCTAGAAAAAAGTCAGACACTCTAACCACTCCCCCACAGAGGACACCACGATGTTGCTAGGACGTAAAACAACAAACAAACAACAAATGAAAGACCAGTCTAAATCCACATATACGCATTTCCCCAACCATCCTAATTTGATGGGTATTGGTCTCCGGACATAATCCAGGATAATGTGACTGAGGGGGATATCGGGTCATGGTGGCGACAGCCTGATTTCCCAGTTGGGCAGCACTATAAAGTTCCCATGAGTGTGCACTGTCACAACTCGGTAGCCGTTCTGATATGACCTTAGATGTTGCTAGGATGTAAAACTCCAACAACCAACTAACCAACAACCAAGCCATAGGTCATGCCATACCCCCAGAACTTACTGCTTAACCATCCATGCCTAACCTAAAACAGAGACCAGACGGGATGGCTGAATGAGTTGGAGCGTCCGTCTCCCGTGCTGGTAGATCGTGGGGTCGTGGGTTCGAACCATGGTCGAGTCAAACCAATGACTTGAAAATTGGTGCTTGTCACTTCCTAGCCAGGCGCTCGGCATTATTAGGACAGGGCAAACCCTGGTGTGCTCAGTGTCAGGATAATGTGACTGAGTGGGATACCAGGTCATGGTCCCGGCGGCCTGGTTTCCCAGTGAGACAGCACTATAAAGTCGCCATGAGTGCGCACTGTCACAAGTCGGTACCCGTCCTGATATGACCTTAGATGTTGCTAGGACGTAAAACAACAACAAACAAACAAACCTAACCTAAAACAACGTGGGACAAAGGAGTGGGAGAAGACAACATCAGGGAATGGACAGGCCTGGATTTCGGAAAATTTCTGAGTTAGTGGAGAACATGGAAAACTGGAGTAACCTGGTTGCAAAGTCATTTGTTGTGTCCCAACCACCCTCACGGTTAAGGGATTGATAATGATAAAGATGATGGTGATGATGATATCTAACCGTACTATCCAAAGTGCAAAGCGTTTCAGTCACCCATAGTCCGATGAATCATCAAATTTTCAAAGCCAAACCAATTATCTAGATTTAATTCAACATATCTAATTGAGCTACCAATGCACTTATTAAGCATTTGTTGCGATATAGAAGGGAATACTGAGTCAATTTAATAGAACCTGTTACTGCAGAAGCCTATGGGGTCAGAGTTTTGGTGTGCTTGCCAAAACTAATTTGACATGTTTATACTTCAAATATCTAGAAAGTTATCCATTTGAAATAAAAGTTACTTCAAACTAAAGTAAGGTAGATTATGATAATCAAATTAATATATTAATCTCAGAAAAATGACAGAAACTCAAAACCATCGGACTATGCAACTTTAACCTCTTCTAGCCGCTCTGTTTGCTCAACAGCTTCACCAGGGCTCAGTGCAAACGGAACAGATTGTGCAAAGGTCCTGTCAATCTCATCTTGTTCATGCTTTTTGCTGGATACTTAAAGCTGCATAGTTTGCTGCAATCATCAAATTTACAAAACCAAAGCACTTAGCTAGATTTTGTCCTATATGCGTCAACACTTCAAAATTGGTGCTCTTATTATGCATTTGTTACTGCGTAGAAGGAAATACTGAGTCAATTTAAACCTGTTACTGCTGAAGCCTATGGTGTCAGAATTGGGACGTGTGTGCAAAAATTAATGTCTCATGTCTTCACCTCAAATATCTCCAAAGACAGCCATTTAAATAAAAGTTATTTCAAACTAAATTAAAATAGATTATAATTTATAAGCGCGAGGCAGACAATTAGATTGATCATCATAATATAACGACCAATCTAATGTATTTATCTTTAAGAAATGGCAGAAACTCATTGGACTATGCAACTTTGAAGCTGCCTAGGTTAATGAAAACATAACATTTTCTAAGCCCAAATGCTGACCTAGATTTGACCGCACACATCGAACTTCCAAAGGTAAATTAAGCATTATTAATAATTTTCTAAATCCAAACACTGACCTAGATTTGACTCTACAGATCCAACTTAAGTACTAGTGCGCTTATTAAACACTTAGTAAAATATTGTTATGAAACGCATCGGTGGGGAATGCAAATGGTCTATAAAGGAGTACAAATGGTCTATTAATCTAAATGATATATAGGGCCAGGTGCATGAATGTATTTATGTAGTTGCCGGTGATCCTTTACTGATGGTCAATAGTCATTGTGTATTAGGTAGATAGTATGAAGGAGGCACTAGTGATAGTGTGTAAGGAGCCGCAAGAGTTCTACTCACTATTCCCTCCCCCCCAACTGTTAGTCACGGATCACCACACACATAGCTCAGGCAGGTGCAGGCCAAGCAGCCACACCACATGGTGGTGGTGGCTAGATCACAGTAGTCATGGTGACCCCAGAATGCTTACCGTTCATTGGTGGAACTATAAATGCTTGTTGCTCATTGGAGATAGTAGTCAGGTGGTATGCCATATCAGATCCATGTACCACTATATAATAATAAACCTGAGGGTACAAGCTCTCACTCTACTTTCACTCTTTATACTCTTCCTTTCTCTTCTTGCCTGTATTGATTTCATATAGCCTGCCTACATAACCCACAGATGCAAGCCGTCGACTTTACAACTTTGTACTGCACCAAAAGGACTATTTTGGTAGATGGTGGGATTCGAACCCTGGTCGAGTAAAACCAATGACATAGAAATTGACACTTGTCACTTCCTATATTGGCGCTAGATTAGGATAGGGGAAGGACTATAGTTTGGTCAGTGTCAGTGTCAGGATAATGTGACTGAGTCATGGTGCTGGCGGCCTGATCTCCATGAGTGTGCACTCTCACAAGTTGGTACCCGTTCTGATATGACCATCGATGTTGCCAGGACGTAAAACTCCAACAACCTACCAACCAACCAAAATGACTATTACCATATATGTCCCAGTAGAAGCATGCTACCCAATGGAAGCACCCCCCCCCCCCCCCCATTTCAAGATTGAAAGCACGCAAATATTTACAATTATATTCAGACTGAATGCACATCAAATAAAACAATCCCACTTTATTTCTGAGGCAGGACACAAACAAATAGAAATTCATGATCATATTCAGACTGAATGCACATCCAAATAAGACAATCCTGCTTTATTTCAGAGGCATGAAAAAAACAAATCCATGAAACTCTTCAACTTTGAATAGACGTGCATCCATGTGTCTGCACTCGCGCAGTGCGCGTCTATTGGGACATATATGGTAAGTCCATTTAAAGTTGCATGGTCCGATGGCATTTGAATTTTTGTCTTATTTTTTAGATAAATATATCAAATTGATCGTTACAAGCTACTAATCATTAGTCCGGAGTGGTTTTGATTAAATATGATTAGTTTTGAAGTAATCTGAGCTGAAAGAACCAAAAATAATTTCGACAAGCTTGCCAAAAGTCCTGTGGCTATGACCCAGATGGTCATCTCGCAGTGACCATGTGATGTGAGATGACCTGGAACCTGACAGGACTGTAGCGAGGTATTTCTGTTTGGGAGCGTAACATTCTGGGAACGGATTAGTGCCATAGTCCCATAGCCCTAGGGTTTTAAACAAAGTATAATGTGTGTCTGTTGTCTGCTTGTGTCTGTCTGTCTGTCTGTGTGTATGTCTGTGTGTGTCTATCTGTGTGTTTCTGTATATGTGTATGTGTGGGTATGTATGTATTTAACGAATAGATTATATTAAATTAAAAGGTTGGGGTTCTGGATTTCTATTAAATTTGAATAAAATAAGGGTTTTGTACTGCACGTACCGGCAAACTCAATGCATTGTCAATGGGAGTGAGCAATCTTCTTACAAAAAAAAGTGAAATATCTCTAAAACCACACTACCTAGAAACAAACCGCTTGGACAACATATAGAAAACATATTCACCGAATAGATTACATTAAATTTATATGGTTAGGCTTCTGCATTGCTATTAATTCTGAATAAAATAAACGTTTTACACTGCGCGTACATGCAAACTCAGTGGCAGTGTGCCTTCGTTCTGCAGCCGAGCTGCGCGCGCATACCCAAAGTTTACAAACACTGAAAGGCATCTATGGCCTCCCTGCATAATGGGTGTTTCAAAGTGAGTGTCTAAAGGGGTGAGCTTATAGATTCACTGGTTATTCTGTGTATGCTGTCCCAAATCATTAGCTAATACACCAGTATCTAAGTTGGATATATAGGATCAAATGTAAGTAGTTGTTTTAATTTTGACAAAATTATATTTCATCGGACCATGCAACTTTAATAGATCTATCACCATTGAAACAGTCAGTGATCACCATTTAAGCAGTCATACAGAAAAAGAGTTGCTGTTGTCTACAGTAACTACTCCTTTTCGTGTCTTCTGGTGGTCGGAAATCCATTCGTGAGAAAGGTGATTCTGAAAATAGATTTCTTGGAAATGGTAGGGTACAACATGCATTGGTACTGGGTGCCTGGCCATACCAGTATCCAAGGAAATGAGCAAGCTGACTGTGTTGCTAGAATGGCTCTGAATGGTGTTGTTACACCGTGTCAGATCCCTCACTCTAATCTGAGACCATCTATTCTCAAATATATCAATTCAAAATGGTAGCATGAATGGGATGCGCATCCAAACAATAGGTTGCATCACATTGCCCGATGCATTGAATAACATGCCCAGCATCATGCTGGGTGTCGGTGGGACCAAATGGTCCTTACTCGATGCCACAATGGATAGGGTGTCCATTTCCCAGGCAGCAGGTCATGGGTTCGATCCCTGCTTACATCGAGCCAAAGCCTTCTCAAATCGATATCTTTTACTAGCCTGTCTGGTGGATGTAAAGCGCAAGGCTTGCTTATCTCAGCGGTAGGATGATGTGTCTGAGTAAGATATTGGGTTATGGTGGAATGGTACCATAGCAAGACAACACTATAAAGCTGCCATGAGTGCCTTATCTGTTCTGATATGGCCTACGATGTTTGTAGGACGTAAAACCACCAATCACTGACTAATACTGCCTTGGCCTCGAGTGTACAACTAATAAGTACCACGTGACCTATATTAAGAGCCAACATTTTCTGTTACTTTGAGTATCCCTAATGTATATTGACAGGGTGGAAGTTGGATTTCCTTACAATGATCCGGCCATAATAGGAACCACTTGTTACTGGGTTACTGGTTTAAGTAGGTCACACACAACATGATCCCCGACCGGAACATAAAGTTGCATAGTCCGATGGTTTTGAGTTTCTGTCATTTTCTGCTTCAGCAGTAACAAGTTCTATTAAATTGTCTTAGTAAACCCTTCTCTGTAGTATCAAATGTGTAACAAGTGCACTGGTATCTAAGTTGGATATGTAGGTTCAAATCTAGGTAAGTGTTTTGCTTTTAGAAATGTCAGCTCTTTCTTAGGTTCCTGCACTTTGCAGCATAAACATCAATCACAGTTTTTTAGACTGCTGATCTTGAAGTCCATGGAAGCATCTATGCAACCGTTATTATTTATTTCTGTCATCAATCAGAATAATTTCAAATATGTCCCAACCAAGCTTTCCAACAGAATTTTGTCAAGACGGTGTAACAACAAAATCCCACAATTCTCAGGGCGAATATGGCTTAGAGCTAATATTGACTGACGATGTTACTGAGTTAGAAACACAAACACCAACCTACACAAACTGCATATTTTTTCTAGAATATGAATTGTCATTGGGGGTGATGATAATGGGAAATATTGCGCCCAAAGCAGAATTCGACCCCACACTTCTTAACCATTCCAGGGCTAGTCTACTAACCATGACACTACATAGGCTCCCTGATGCAATCACCCTATCCACGCCCACCTGTCCATGTGGCTCCTTCCCTCGTGCTGGTAGATCGTGGGGTCGTGGGTTCGAACCATGGTCGAGTCAAACCAATGACTTGAAAATTGGTGCTTGTCATTTCCTAGCCAGGCACTCGGCATTATTAGGACAGGGCAAGGACTGGTGTGCTCAGTGTCAGGATAATGTGACTGAGTGGGATACCAGGTCATGGTGCTGGCGGCCTGGTTTCCCAGTGAGACAGCACTATAAAGTCGCCATGAGTGCGCACTGTCACAAGTCGGTACCCATCCTGATATGACCTTAGATGTTGCTAGGATGTAAAACAACAACAAACAAACAAACAAACAAACCTTCCCTCAGAGGTCAGTGCAGATCTCTATGAATATCAGACACTATGAATAATGAATGGTTGGTTCATAGACAAGGTAAAATGAGGTCACCAGCTTTCTAAGCCATGGGTGAACAAAATAACATACAAACAATTCAGGTATAAGTGACTAAGTGAGGCAGATGTCATTTAACCACGGAGCCTCCCAACTTAATGGAGACATAATTGGGAACAAAATTCCCTGAAGGGTAAAGTGCACTGGGTCTGTGTAGGTGACACGTGACAACCAAACTGCGCAACTCACTTGACAAATATTCTTTTTGTTGGATATTTGCATAAGGTGTCAGTGGGTTGGTTTCCTGTGTCACGTACGATCAGCACACTGCGCAACTCGCTGTAAAAATAGATTGGGCGCAGTGGCTGAATGGGTAGAGCAAACTCTTCCCATGCAGAATCCTGGCTGAGTCAAACCAAAGACTTACAAAATTGATACTAGTCACTTCCTAGTCTGACGCTCTGCATTACTAGGATATGGTAAGGACTGGTTATCTCAGTATCAGGATCATGTGACTGAGTGGGAAATCGGGTCATGGTGCCAGCAGCCTGGTATCCCAGTGGGGCAGCACTATAAAGTCACCATGAGTGTACAAAGTCACAAGTTGGTACCCTTCCAGATATGACCTTAGATGTTGCCAGGATGTGTGAAATCGGGACATGATGCCAGCAGCCTGGTCTCCCAATGGGGAGGCCCTATGAAGTCGCCATGAGTGTGCACTGTCACAAGTCGGTACCCTTCCTGATATGACCTTAGATGTTGCCAGGATGTAAAACCCCAATGCCACAGTCATGCTGCCACCAGCCAGCATCCATGCACACCGTAATGCTTGTTGGGGGGATTTACGTCCTAGCAACATCGATGGTCATATCAGGCTGCCCGCACTGGGAGACCAGGTTGCCATCACCACGACCCGATATCCCACACAATCACATCACCCTGATACTTAAAGCCGGGTTCACACGGGCAAAATGTAAAGCGATTTAGATAAGGCGAATCATATGAATCGATTTAGTTTGAAAGTGTTTCGCGTTCACACGGGCAGTGCTTTGAATCGGTTTAAGGCGGAAGTGGATATCTGCGCATGAGCAAGTCCAGACTAACCAGCGCCAGTTTGGGTTCGTCGACGTCGGCATGAGAGAGTGTGGGTTCGATCTAGATATGTATGGACTGAATCGTATTGGTTTGGAATGGTCAAAACTTCTACTGGGCAGTGAAACACTAAAAATAAATGATGAAAAAAATTTTGTGCACAGCTAGCGGTTTCTAGACCAAATTATATTATATAGTGTGACATCCTTAATCCGCCTCAAGTAAGTCAGTTGCGTTCACACGGGCAAAATAAATCGATTCACAGAAATCTACTCACGTAATCGACCTCCACAAGTGGTGTACAGTAACCGGATCACAGGAATCGATTCAGCCCTAATCCGATTCAGCCGCACGTTCACACACGAAATGTAACCCGAACTATACAAGTCGATTTCTACGAATCGATTTACATCGCATGTGTGAACACGGCTTTAGATAAAAGATTCACCCCATACTTCCAGTACATGGGTGAAGGACAACATAGTCTAAATACAGGCGAAAATAGCTTTAGTATGGAACAAGAAGTAGAATGCCTGGCACCAGTGTCAAAAGGTTACTTATATCAGCACAGAGTTTGTGAAATGGGAGAGAATGCAAAAAGACAAGATGACGGCCAGAGAACGCCATCGATTTCACTTTTAAATTGCATTAAAGTATATGTTTTATTATATTTTCCAACTCAAAAGTAGCGGGTAAATATGAAGACATATACAAAGAATAAATGTTGCTTCTTAGATTGTGAAATTAGGCCCTCATAAAGACTCATTTCATTAGCCCGATTTTTCGACCGTTTTTATATAAGGCTGGTCTTCACCCGTGTACTACAAGTACCGGGTGAATCTTTTATCTACCTGATACTGTGCTAACCAGTCCATATCCTATCTTATTAATGCCAAGCGCCGGGCTAGGTAGCGACAAGTATTAATTTGGTAAATCATTGGTTTGACTCGGTTGGGATTTGACTCCTGAGCTTCCGCATGGGAAGCCAGCGCTTGCGCTCTACCGATTGGGCCATCACATACAGTCATACCGCAACGCATACACCTCAATTCATACTTGAAATTGAATATAGTTTGGTGACTGTTTGGTTATTTGTTAGTAGATTCGGCCAAGTAGCTTCTATTCTAAAGTAGACTACTGGCGGAAAGTCCGACTGGCTTCTCTCTATGGCAGCAGCCATGAATGGGCAATGGCGGTCGCATGTCACGGGATGCTATATGTGTGTCACTCTCCAGGCACATCAGCAGAGGATGGTAGGGTGCTAAAGGTGGAATCGAAGTAGTGGCTGGTGAGTAGTGAGTTTCAATGGGAGATCATGTTCAATGGTGGTCGAAATGATGGCGCGCAGCAGGGGGCGGTGGGTGGTGATGGTGGTGGTGGTATGAGTGGTGGTGGTATGAGTGGTGGTGGTATGTTTGTTTGTTTGTTGTTGTTTTACGTCCTAGCAACATCTAAGGTCACATCAGGATGGGTACCGACTTGTGACAGTATGCACTCATGGCAATTTTATAGTGCTGCCCCACTGGGAAATCAGGCTGCCGGCACCATGACCCGATATCCCACTCAGTCACATTATCCTGACACTGAGCTAACCAGCCCTTGCCCTATCCTAATAATGCCGAGCACCAGGCTAGGAAGCGACAAGTATCAATTTTTAAGTCATCGGTTTGACTCGACCGGGAACTGAACCCCCAAACTCCCGATCTTTCACACGCGACGCCCGTGCTCTACCGATTCGGCCACCGCGCCCGGTTGGTGGTGGTATGAGTGGTGATGGTGTTAGTGATGAGGTGGTGGTAGTGGTGGTATTGTTAGTATTAGTAGTAAGAATGGTAGTGGTGATGTTGGTGGTGATGGTGGTATTGGTAGTATTAGTAGTAAGAATGGTGGTGGTGTTAGTGATGAGGTGGTAGTGGTGGTAGGAGTGGTGGTGGTGTTAGTGATGATGAGGTGGTGGTGGTAGTGGTGGTATTGGTAGTAATAATGATGGTGGTGATGGTGCTAGTTATGTAGTGGTAGTGATAGTGGTGGTAGCGGTGGTAGGAGTGGTGGTGGTGTTAGTGATGAGGTGGTGGTGGTATTTATGGTATTGGTAGTAATAATGATGGTGGTGAGGGTGGTAGTTATGTAATGGTAGTGATAGTAGGGATAGTGGTGGTAGGAGTGGTGGTGTTAGTGATGAGGTAGTAGTGATGGTATGAATGGGGGTGGTGTTAGTGATGAGGTGGTGGTAGTGGTGGTATTTATGGTATTGGTAGTAAGAATGATGGTGGTGAGGGTGGTAGTTATGTAGTGGTAGTGATAGTAGTGATAGTGGTGGTAGGAGCGGTGGTGTTAGTGATTAGGTAGTAGTGGTGGTATGAGTGGTGGTGGTGTTAGTGATGAGGTGGTGGTGGTAGTGGTGGTATTTATGGTATTGGTAGTAAGAATGATGGTGGTGAGGGTGGTAGTTATGTAGTGGTAGTGATAGTAGTGATAGTGGTGGTAGGACTGGTGTTGTTAGTGATGAGGTTGTGTTAATGAATGATGGTAGTAGTAGTGGTGGTAGTAGTGATGGTGCTAGTGGGGGTGATGGTGGTGGTATTGGTGATATTGGAAGTAAGAATGGTGGTGAGGGTGGTAGTTATGTAATGGTAGTGATACTGGTGGTAGGAGTGGTGGTGGTGTTAGTAGTGAGGTTGTGGTGTTAGTGATGGTAGTCGTGTTGGTGGTAGGAGTGGTGGTGGTAGAAGTGGTGGTAGGAGTGGTGGTGTTATTGATGGTGGAGATGATGGTGGTGATGGTGGTATTGGTAGTAAGAATGGTGGGGAAAGTGGTAGTTATGTAGTGGTAGTGACATTGGTGGTAGGCGTGGTGATGGTGTTCGTGATTACATGGTAGTGTTAGTGATGGTAGTATTAGTGGTGGTAAGAGTGGTGATGGTGTTATTGATGATGGCGATAGTGGTGATAGTGGTGATAAGAGTGGTAGTGAGGGTGGTAGTAAAATAGTTGTAGTGGTGGTGGTAGTAATGGTGCTACAAGTGGTGATGGTGTTGTTGATGGTGGTGATAGTGGTGGTGGTGGTAGTACTAGTATTAATAATGGTGGTATGAGTGGTGATGGTGTTATTGATGAAGGTGATAAGGGTGATGGTAGTGATAAGAGTGGTAGTGAGGGTGGTAGTAAAATAGTGGTAGTGAAGGTGGTGGTAGTGGTGGTGGAAGTAGTAATGGTGGTAGTGGTGATGATGGTGTTATTCATGCTGGTCGTAGTGATGGTGGTAGTAGTAGCAGTATTAGCGGTAGGTGTGGTAGTGGTGATGGTAGTGGTAGGAGTAGTGATAGTGGTACTGGTATTGGTGACAGTAGTGGTGATACTAGTAGTGTAGTAGTTGTGGTAGTGAGACTTAAAACCACCTAGTCTCAAATATGTCAAATCAAAATGGCAACATGAACAAATTATAAGTTGCCTACTATTACCCCATGCATTACAGAATATCCTCAACATAGTGCTCTGTATGTCAGTGGGACCAAGTAGTCCTCACTTTATGTCGCATTGGCCACTCTTGACTGACTCATGCATTTTTACTCAAGAAAGAACCACCCCCTGAGTGCATTGGGTGTCAGTGCCCACTAACGCTCAGACACAAGTCATTGTACTCAAGTGTGTAGATTTCATGGCCTTGTGTCAACACTGTTTTAATGTAAATAGGTTCAGAGATCCTTTTTACCAATGTAAAGCACAAATACATGTTAGAGTTCCTAAGAACAAATGGGCTATATCACCGCCTGTAACTTTAGCTATGCTCGGTAAGTTAAATTTTTCTCTCAATTACCACAAATTTAATCACTTCCAATTGACCTCAGAGGTAATTTTTGCTGTCATTTGACAAGGATCTGACCAATTTAGAAATTGTACGGGAACATTTCAATGTAGGTATGTGAATGTGATTAACAAAAATGATAGCGCTAGCTTTTCACTGCGAATATGGCCCTTACTGCTGACACATCATTAAACCATCAGCCATCAATCAATCAGTGATGGTAGTGGAGTTGTAGTAGTGTGCTTCTGGTAATGATGTTAGTGATAGTTTAAGGATGGTGGTCGGGGAGTTGGTGTTTGTGATAGTAGAGCTAGTAGTAGTATAGTTGGTTATGGTTTTAGTGGTTTTGGGGAATGGTGGTACTAGTAGCAGCTAGCATAGTGATGTGTTAGATGTGTTGGTGGTAATACTGGTTCTTCCACTGGTGTGGGTGGTGATGGTGATTCTGGTAGTGGTGTTGATCTTGGTGGTGGTTTTGGTAGTGGAGTTGGTGGCAGTGGTGGGTCCAAGAAGCAATTGGACCACATAAAGATCTGAAAACCGTACTAACACAAAAATACCCCAACTAACACCTGAATCCTACTGCATACAAAACAACATAGTAAATAAAAGAGTATCTGATAACATTGAACTAAGACTAAGAAATTAGAGGCATTAGTATCTATTGAATTGGAAATCCTAAACCAACAACTAAAACCCTGCATGTAATTGTAAAATGATTTGATGCACCTCATTTTAATTACTTATTGCATTGTGTATACTTTAATTTCAGAATTTGCTTCACACTTCAATTTATTATATAAACTATGTAAAAAATGTGTGTAAATACCTGTATAGCTGTAATACTTATGGTAGGAAGACCAGTGCTATGACACTGCTAAAAGATATATATAAATGAAATTCATTTACAAAAAAAAAAGGGAGACACAAATATTTAATGGAACCCTTTTCCAATGTACAGAATCATGTTGAAGCAGCATCAGATTCCGATGCCACACCAATGTCGGTGCTGATGTCAAAGCGACAGCGGAATGACATTAAACTGCAGGCTGGGGTCCACTCAGTAGCGTTCCAATGCATCAGGTTTACAGACAGGAAGGTCACCCTTAAGGGTGATGTAGATGCACATGCCATAACTATATCGTTAAATGAACCGTGAACTGAACTGAACTGAACAAAATATTTTTGACAATGAAAGGATCATTTGAAAGCAAAACACTTATGTAGCTTTGAACCTACATATCCAACTTAGATGCTGGTGCACTTATTAAGTATATGTTACTGCCTAGAAAGGCATGCTATGTCAATTTAATAGAAACTGTTACTACTGAAGCCTAGGGGATCCGAATTTTGACAAGCATGCCAACATTATTTTTGTATGTTGACACTTCAGATATCTCTGAAGTTAGTGATTTTATATCATAGTTACTTCAAACTAAAGTAAGGTAGGTTATTGCAATCAACCTACTATATTTATATATTCAGGGATGCCAGTTGGGGTTGATGAAATTAGTGGAAAACAACTGTGTCAAGTTTAGTTTGGGCAGTACCCGCTAAGTGGTGCCACCGTACTTCGGCCGCCGCTGACCGGGTAGGCTCAGTATTGACGGCAGTGTTCTCATAATGTGACAGGAGGCACCAACGGTGGTGTCAGTTCTTAGCCTTATGAGAAAGTTGTCGTCGAATATTGACCAATCACAGCACACCAAATTCTTCATATTTTGCCCATTCCATTAAAGATTTTCCAGTAGAAATCTCTACTGGGAATTAGTGGAATTATGCAAAATTGTCTATCTCCAAATATTTTTTTTTGAATTGTAAACATCCCAAATTATCTAAAGCGTATAGAAAAAAATATTTGTAAAATGAGTGGTAATGGATATGCATGGAAATTGGAAAATTCTAAAAATATAAGTCATCTCAAATTATCTAAAACATTAATTAAAAAAAAATTAAATGAAAAAAGGAGAAATTAGGAAATTATTGGAATTCCATTAAATAGTGGAAGACTGGCATCCTTGTATAAAAAGCAGATAGAAACTCAAAGATATCGGACTATGACACTTTAAGAGGTGGGAGTGTAGTGACAGTTGGGGGGGGGGGGGGGGGGAATGGCGGGCAGGTTGGGGTGAGTGGATCGAGGTGGTGGTGGCGATAATGGGAAAATAGTGGGGAAAGTGGTGAGGGTGTTTGGGAGGGGAGGGGGGGGGGGCGAGGGAGGCGGTGAGGGAAGGCCGGAGGTGGTGAGGGGGACTCATGGAGAGGTGCTGGTGGGGTGGTGAGGGAAGGGGTATGTGTTGGGAGACGATGGTGAGGGAGGGGGTGTTGGAGGAGGGTGCGAGCGATACTGTTGGTGCGTGGTTACAGTGGTGGGAGAGAGGTGGGGAGGGAAAGGAGGCGAGTGAAGGGGGAAGGGAATGGAGGGATGGGAGGGATGGGAGGGACGTAGGATGAGGCACACTGCAGTGATCCAGAGCATTGATGCAGTGTGCTGACTGTGCCCCCCCCCCCCCATCCCACCCCTTCACACTCGCCAGTCAGACCGGACGCAGAGTGTTCAGCGTAACACAAGGGGAACAGTGGGACCAGCTGCACACACAGGTGGGGTGGGTGGGACGTGGGGGAGGCAAGGGGGGTTACTATGGTTACTAATTGGGTCAGAGTTGGGGGAGGGGGGGGGAGGCAGATTGGTCGTTGTTGGAGTGTCCGAGGGCACGAGGAGGGGAGCTGCAAATAAGCATATAGCGATATAGCGAATGGTAGACAGGAAGTGTGAACACTTATTTGTCTCTCATTTTTGTCGTCATTTTTTTTTTTTTTTGGTACATAAGTAGTCCCAAGCAGGGGAAATCCCAGTCACAGATGACTGGTCTTCCCCACTGGTCGATAGAAAGCCCAAGCCTACACTTTTACCGACCCAAGGGATTTTTAACCTCCCACACCACATAGACATGGACATGGTATGAGAGCAACCGGCCTTTGATGACGCTGTAAGTTATACACAGCGGTGGAAATCCAAATTGGCAGAGCTGGGGGCACGGGGAATCGAACCGCCGACCCTCAGATTAGGAGTCTGACCTAGAAAAAAGTCAGACACTCTAACCACTCCGCCACAGAGAATGCCACAAAAAGGGAATAGTTTGTTTTTGTTTTATGTCTTAGCAACATCTAAGGTCATATCAGGATAGGTACCAACTTGTGACAGTGCGCACTCACAGCCAATTTATAGTGCTGCCCCCACTGAGAGATCAGGCTGCCAGCACCGTGACCTAATATCCCACACAGTCACATTGTTCTGATACTGTGCTAACCAGTCCTTGTCCTATCCTATTAATGCTGGACGCCAGGCTAGGTAGCGACAAGTATTAATTTGATAAGTCATTGGTTTTACTCGTCGGCTGGGGTTTGAACTCCTGACCTTCCGCACGGGAAGCCAGCGCCCTACTGATTCAGCCACCCCGTCCGGAATGGTATTTTATCTAATGCAAAATAGTTGCTATGACAAGTTTACTACAATCCACGCTAGAGGTAGGGGTGGTGATGGGTAGGGAATGGGGTTAAGGAGATGGAAAGTTGGTGGTGGGTTGCTGATGTAGATAGTGTTGCTGGTGATGTTGGGTGTGGGGCTGGTGGTGCTCGTGGTGGTGGTGGTGCTTGTTGTGCTGGTGGTACTTATTGTGCTGTGTATTTTATGTTGGATGTGGTACTGGCGTTTACGGTGGTGCTGGTATTAGTGATGCTGGTGGTAGTACTGCTGCTGGTGCTTGTGGTGCTCATGGTTCTGGTGCTGTTGCTGGTGCTAGTAATGCTTCTGGATGTGGTGGTAGTGGTGGTACCGCTGGTGCTGGTGCTCGTGGTTCTGGTGCTGTTGCTAGTGCAAATAATGCTTTTGGAGGTGGTGGTGGTGCTGCTGCTGGTGTTAGTGTGGTGGTGGTGATGGTGGTGGTGATGGTGGTGGTGCTAGTATAGGGGTGGTGGTAGTGCTGGTGCTGGTGGTGTTACTGTTAGTGTGGTGGTGGTGGTGGTGGTGGATGGTGGTAGTGGTGGTAATGGTGGCGATATAGTGCTGGTGTTGGTGGTGCCACTGCTGCTGCTGGTACGGTGGTAGTGCTGGTGTTAGTGCGGTGGTAGTGCTGGTGTTAGTGTGGTGGTAGTGTTGGTGTTAGTGTAGTGTAGTGCTTGTACTAGTGTGGTGGTACTGTTTGTGGTAGTGTGGTGGTAGTGCTGGTACTAGTGTCGGTGCTAGTGTGGTGGTAGTGCTGGTACTAGTGTGGTGGTAGTGCTGGTACTAGTGTGGTGGTAGTGCTGGTGCTATTGTGGTGGTAGTACAGGTGGTAGTGTGGTGGTAGTGCTGGTACTAGTGCGGTGGTAGTGCTGGTGGAAGTGCTGGTGTTGGTGTGGTGGTAGTGCTGGTACTAGTGTGGTGGTAGTGCTGGTGGTGGTGGTGCTGCTGTTGCTGGTGCTAGTGTGGTGGTAGTGCTGGTGCTAGTGTGGTGGTAGTGCTGGTGGTAGTAGTGCTGGTACTAGTGTGGTGGTAGTGCTAGCGGTGGTGGTGCTGCTGTTGCTGGCACTAGTGTGGTGGTAGTGCTGGTGCTAGTGTGGTGGTAGTGCTGGTACTAGTGTGGTGATAGTGCTGGCGGTGGTGGTGCTAGTGTGGTGGTAGTGCTGGTGCTAGTGTGGTGGTAGTAGTGCTGGTACTAGTGTGGTGGTAGTGCTGGCGGTGGTGGTGCTGCTGTTGCTGGTGCTAGTGTGGTGGTAGTGCTGGTGGTAGTAGTGCTGGTACTAGTGTGGTGGTAGTGCTGGTGGTGGTGGTGCTGTTGCTGGTACTAGTGCTTGTGGTAGTGTGGTGGTAGTGCTGGTACTAGTGTGGTGGTAGTGCTGGCGGTGGTGGTGCTGCTTGTGCTGCTTTTGCTGGTACTATTACTGAACGTGAAGCTATAGCCAGTGCAGAACACCGGGCCAACTGTCAATGTACCTATATTTCAATGAATATATATTAGGTTGTGTTTGGCTGCGTTCTTCTGGCCTAATGTTTTAAACGCTACCACAATCCCAGCTAGTTGCTACGGTCAAGTCATTTTGTTAGTTGTTTATGAGATTTACCGAGTCACTATGATCATTTTTTCTTGTCAGAACTGGGTCACTGTGGTCATTTTCCTTGCCAGAACTCTGTCTTGTCTTTGTTGCCACTTTCCTATCAAATCTGAGCAATTGTTACCACTTTTCCCGTTAGAACTGAATAATTATGGTCGTTTTATCTTTCATAATTGCATCATTTGGGTCATTATGGTAATTTACCTCCCCATATACTGTGACCATACAACCCCGTTAAACCAAGCTCGGTTAAACCAAACGATCAGTTAATCCAAACTTTTTTCGGCGGCCCGGCAAAATACTACCATTTATCATATAAAAAAGTTGGTTAAACCAAAGTTGGTTAATCCAATTTATCGGTTAATCCAAACAAAATTGTCGGATCTCAGGCCACTCCGGTATGGTTAAACCAAACTTTCATGTGGTTATAACGTCATCTGAGACCCCACATACTTTTTTATATGACAAATGGTAGTATTTTGCTGGGCCGCCGAAAAAAAGTGTGGATTAACCAATCGTTTTGTAAAAATATACGGATTTTCGGTTAAGAATTATATATTGGCAGAGAGCATTATTATTCTTGGATGTCGGAGTGGGAATCAGGTTGCGTAAACTAAAAGTAATAAGATCCCACTCCCATGGTACATGATACTGAGTGATGTAAACTATATGTTATATATTATGAGTGGAGTTAATGAAAATGTACATGATACTGGGTGGTGTAAACTATCTGTTATATATGATGTTTGGAGTTAATGAAAAGAGTTCCTTTGCAAGAAACAGTACATGATTATTGAAATGTTTCTCTAGGTGTTCATAAAGAATACAATTGGAGGAAAAGAACAATTTTACTATATATATCTATATACATATCTGTAACTGTATACAACATCCTGTCCACCCAGGACCACCGACTGACCCACCTGCCTAATTTGCATATGTATAGAGTGCACCACCTGCAGCTGGTTTGAGTGACAGCCCCTACTGGGGGTGGCCACCCACCCAGTCTGTGGGGAGTGTCTGATTGGCTGGCTGGGGAATGTCCGGTCACCTGACTCCCTTGGCCTATCCTGACCACACACTAGTCTCAATTAAGTAATTATTCAAAATTCTGCTTCTGAGACACTGAAGAGAATCACTCTCATCCTGGCTCTTGAGTGACACACACCTACTTTGGAGCAGGAACCCCAGACACTCTGTCTGATGCTATCCAAATTCATCTATTCAAATTGAGTGTATCCACAGCCATAGGACTCCTGTCCCATGGGTTGTGGGCACTGCTTCAGTATACAGGATAAAGTGACTATGAGACATAGTGTGGGCAGTATATGAGGAGTGCAGGTGCTAGGTCACATGTAAGGGGGATGACAGGAGTTGCTGCCAATAAAGCACAACATATTCACTGTTCATCTGTGTGACTAGTTTTCCTTCCTCTTTCCAGACATGGTTAAATTGATTAGGCTGATTGCATCACAGGTGAAATGAAGGGGGAGAGTTTTGTAATTACAGAGGGTGCTCACAGCGGCAGAGCACACGTGTTTTTATAGTTTGGTTTAACCGAGATTGGTTTAATGGGGTTATACTGTATATACATTAAAAAAAACAATAATCAAAGCGTTTGTTTGTTTGTTGTTTTACGTCCTAGGAACATCTACGGTCATATCAGGACGGGTACCGACTTGTGACAGTGCCCACTCATGGTGACTTTATAGTGCTGTCCCACTGGGAAACCAGGCCGCTGGCACCATGACCTGGTATCCCACTCAGTCACATTATCCTGACACTGAGCACACCAGTCCTTGCCCTATCCTAATAATGCCGAGCGCCTGGCTACGAAGCGACAAGTATCAATGTTAAAGTCATTGGTTTGACTCGACCAGGACTCGAACCAACGACCCCACAATCTACCAGCACGGGAGACGGACGCTCTAACTCATTCGGCCATCCCGTCTGGTTTAATCAAAGCGTCTACATACATTGTATATTACATGTGCAATACACGCTTATTAAAAGTCAAAGTCAAAGCCAAAGCCCAGTTAAACCAATGATCGGTTAATCCAAACAAATTTCTATGGTCCCTTCAAGTTTGGTTTGATGAGGTGATACTGTATTTGGCTTCTCACATCTGGGTTAGCCTAGTCATGTTGCTTCTTCCATTTGCTTAGGAAAGTGATATTTCTGAAAAGAATACAGGCGCGTTATTTAATATTTTAGCATGCACGAAAAAACAAAAGACAGGATGGCCGAATGAGTCGAGCGTCCACCTCCCATTTTGGTATGTTGTGGGTTCGAACCCATGTCAAGTCAAACCAATGACTTAAAAATTTATACTTGTCGCTTCCTAGCCAGCCGCTCGACATTATTAGGATAGGACAAGGAACAGTCGAATGAGGAAGACCAATTGTCTGCGATTGAAATTTCCCATGCCTAATCAACTAATGTACCAACAAAAAACCAACAAAAGTCAACGTTGGAAGGCTGATTGCATGACAACTAATGTTCATTTGGAACTTTGGTGTTAAGGTTAGTAAATTGTGTGCAAACTTTGGGCATATTGCGGCTACTCAACTTTACAAACAATTTGCTAACAGTGTTAGCAAAATGTGTTGAAGGTTGCGTGATTTAGATGTCAGTCAATTATATGCAAAGTTTGGTGATTTTTGTAAGTTTGGTGATTTTTGTCTTGATAAGTTGTGTGCGCAGAGTTTGGTGGTAATGGTGTTGGTAGCGTTGGTAAAATGTACATGCCTGAACTCAGTCTTTGTGGTCATTCTCCTTGTCAGAATTCTGTCACCCCAACCCTGGAGCTATATGTATGATAATTATGGATTTGAAAATGTTGGTGAATTATGTACACACAAATTGTGCTTTTGATGTCGGCAAATTGTGTGGAAATGTTTATATTTTAGTGCCACTAAAATATAAACATTTCCAGTATTAGTGGTGATGTTGGAAATTGTGTGCAAAGCTTGGTTATTTTTGTATTGGTAAATTATATACAAAGTTTGGTGGTTTTGATATCAGTGGTGTTACAAAAACATGTACATGCAAAGATTGTTAATGTTGGTCTTGGCGATATCAGTAAAAAAAAAAAAAATTTTTAAAAGATGTACACAATTTTGCCATTTTGTTATTGGTAAATGTTGTGCAAGGGATAGTGATTTATTTTGGTAAGTTGTGTGTGCAAAGAAAGATTGGTGAGTTCGGTGTTGGTAGTGTTGGTGAGGTTGTCCCACAGTTTTTCTGTGCAAAACGCACACACAGACCCAGCCGGCGTCCCCCACGCTCCGAATTGGCAGCGCGCCAACAGGTCACCCTAGACATGCACCGTGCCTCCCGCTATCTAAAGCTATATTTAAATCAATGAGCTCTATATTTACCGTTTTCACGCTGGTACCTGTCTTTTAGCTTCCCTGCAACAGGACGCCACCTGCATCCCCACGGCGTCCTCCACCTGTACCATAGCAACAGGACGCCACCTGCATCCCCACAACAGGATGCCACATGTACCTTAGCAACAGGACGCCACCTGCATCCTCACAGCAGGACACCACCTGCATCCAGGCAACAGGATGCCACATGCATCCCCACAGCAGGATGCCATCTGCATCTGGGCAGCAGGACGTGACCTGCATCCGGGCTACAGAACGCCACCTGCATCTCCACAGCAGGATGCCACCTGCACCCTAGCAACAGGACGCCATATGGATCCCCATAGCAGGATGCTGCCTGCACCCCTGCAGCAGGACGACACCTGCATTTCCGCAGCAGGACACCACCTGCACCCTACCAACAGGACGCACCATGGGTCCCTGCAGCAGGATGCCGTCTGCATCCCTTCAGCAGGACGCCATGTGCATCCCCACTGGAGGATGTTGCCTGCATTAATGCATCCCCACAGCAGGATGCTGCCTGCATTAATGCATCCTCATAGCAGGACGCTACCTATTTTGAAACATCATAATCTGATGACAGAGTCAAATTTTCTAAACAAAACAATTAGATATGACTACATATATTGGTTCACTCATTAAAGCTCCATAGTCCGATGAATAGCATAAATATTTTTAAACCAAAATGCTAACCAAGATTTAACCCTACATATTCAAGTTAGGTACTGATTCACTTAGGCCAAATATTTTTTAAGTTGGTGATCGTCCTGAAAAGTTCAGTTGCAAAACCCCGGAAGCGCCGATTCGTAGATTGTGGTAAGCATTGGAGTCAAACCCTCAAAAGGTTCATTTTGTTCATTGCTCCATAACCTTTTCATCACAAAGTGGAATTGGTGAGATTTAAAATTACCTTCATGTAAAAGTTTAATACTTTAATTAAATTTGTGAATTAGAGTTTATAGGGTTTTGCTCCTGAACTCTTCATATATATATAGTATATATATAAAGTATAAAAAATGAGATTATGTCAAATTCTCCCTGGGCTACGAGTAGCCAGAGGCGTAAAACTGAGGTAAAATAGTGTAGTTATACAAATCTTACCTGGGTACAGATGATGGTAAGGGAAAGGTATAGTATTTTGAATAGGTTCTTCTATCAGGGGTATTCTTACCTCTTCAGCTAGACGAAGGATAGTTAAATTATCCGCATTGCTATTCCATTCCGGTAGGCAGTTATTGAGGTTACCAGCTTGAAATATGCTTACTGGTGTTTGCATTGCCACTTCTATTTGTTCCCTGGGTGGGAGAACGGCTTCAGGGCATTGAACTCCCTCTTGAAGGGCCTGTTCCCATCGTTCCAGCCGAACAACTGCCTCTGGCCCCTTCCCCTGGCCTGGAAGCTGAAGTTCGTCCCGAACCGGCCTCCTCATTGGCCGGTTCCCAGGTTTAGAAAATCCTGCCTCATCTTCTTGAAGCGGTTAGGATTCGCGTCTGCAGACTTCTTTTTGTCCATTTCCATATGTTTGCCACACTTCGAACCCGTCTCCACTTGTTTAAACAAGTGCTGGAGTTGCCCACCGAACATCTTGTCCAGTTTGTTGTTTGTTTGTTCTTGTTTTACATCCTAGCAACATCTAAGGTCATATCAGGACGGGTACCAACTTGTGACAGTGCGCACTTATGATGACTTTATAGTGCTGCCCAACTGGGAGCGCGCGGGGGTGGGGGCGGCTTGGAGTTCTGGGGAAAGATTAGTGTTATCTAAGGAGCCTGGCTTGGGATTTTCAGGTGGCATGAAATGGAATAAAACGCAATTGTTGGAATAAAACGCCCTATCCTAATAATGCCGAGCGCCTGGCTAGGAAGCAACAAGTATAAATTTGTACGTCATTGGTTTGACTCGACCCGGGTTCGAACCCACGACCCACCAACATGGGAGACAGACGCTCTACCTCATTCAACATCCTGTCTGGTCCGTCTTGTCCAGTGGTTTCCCCTTAATGGGCTTGGGGGCAAGGAATAACATATCATCTCTAACTTAGATACTGGTGCACTTATTAAGCATTTATTGCCACATAGAAGGGGATACTAAGGCAATTTAATAGAACCTGTTACTGCTGAAGTGCTACTGTTACTACTGTCAGCATTTTGGCATGCTTGCCAACACTAATTTGACACGTTTGCACTTCAAATATCTCAATAGTTAACCATTTAAAATATAAAAATACTTCAAACTAAAGTAACGTAGATAATAACAATCAACGTAATATATTTATCTCAGAAAAATGACAGAAAGTCAAAACCATCGGACTATGCAATTTTAATGTAGATTTAATGTTGGTTGGTTGTATAATTTCTCTGCAATGCAATACAAACACAAATATGTGGGGCAAAAACCCAATTAACTTTAGTCATCAGATATCGTAGTTCAATCAAGGTGAGTTTAAAGATTAGCGTCCACAGTGAAGGAACAGACATTGCTGGGCATGTAAACACGCCATGTCACAGCTTCAGTTCCGCCTCGGGGACCAGTGGAATATGGGTATTGGCACCCTCCCAGGTTTAGTTAGATCGCTGTTGGAGTGTTACGTTCTGGCAACATCTAAGGTCATATCAGGAAGGGTACCGACTTGTGACAGTGCGCACTCATGGCAACTTTATAGTGTTGCCCCACTTGGAGACCAGGCCATCAGCACCATGACCTGATATCCCACTCAGTCACATTATCCTGACACTGAGCCAGCCAGTCCTTGCCCTATCCTAATAATGCCGAGTGCCTGGCTAGGAAGTGACAGTATAAATTTGTACATCATTGGTTTGATGTGACCAGGCTTCAAATCCCACAATCTACCAAAATGGGAGACGGATGCTCAACACCACCACCCAGCTTTGTCTGCTACCGAGAGTTTGGCTTCTAATTCAGACACATAAAGTTAACTATAGTAAAGTAGTGTTGTGGTGGCAAGGGCCCGGGCTAGGTCATATCAGGACAGGTACTGACTTTTGACCTGACAGTGCGCGCTCATAGCGACTCTATAGTGCTGCCCCACTGAGAGACCAGCACCATGACCCAGTATCCCAATCAGTCACATCATGATCCAATATCCCACTGGGTCACAGTAACTTGATAATAAGTCAACCAAACCTTTCCCTATCCATGTTATGCCGAACGCCAGGCTAGGTAGTGACAAGAATTAATTTTGTGCGCCATTGGTTTAATTCAGTTGGGATGAAAACCCATGACCTCCCGAGCGGGAAACCCAGTCATCTTTTTTTCTTGAAGATTTATACTGCCTATTATATGGATAAGCCTGAATAGACTTGTTTTCACCATTTTCACCATTAGACAGTTTGTCGATAGAAAGCCCAAGCCTACACTTTTACCGACCCAAGGGATTTTTAACATCCCAAACCACATAGATATGGTATGAGAGTAACTGGCCTTTGATGACGCTGTAAGTTATCCACAGCGGTGGAACTCCGAATTGCCCTCACGGGGAATCGAACCACCGACCTTCAGATTAGGAGTCTGACCTAGAAAAACGTCAGACACTCTCACCACTCCGCCACAGAGAACACTTATCGAGTCGGCCACCACGCTATGACTAGCATGAGACAGGTAGATACAGTCGCCCAGCTTGTTCCGCTGGAACACTTTGGGTATATCTAAGGTGTATGTACACATTCAAATATGGGTTACGTCAAACAAATATACAGACTTCTGGGGGGGGGGGGGGGCGGGGAGAGGAGACGAGGAGGGGAGACGGGGGGAAGGGAATGGGGAAAGGTGAGGAGGGAGGTGGAGAAGGAGGGGGGAGGAGGGGGAGGAGAGAGGATGAGGGGGGGGGGGGAGAGGAGGAGGGAAAAGGGAGGAGGATGGAAGAGGGAGAAGGGGGGGGGGGCATGGGGGGGACGGGGAAAGGGGAGGAGTGGGAGAAGGGAGAATGGGGACGGAGAGCAGGGGAGGGGGACGAGGGGGGGAATACAGGAGGCGGGGGAGGAGGAGGAGGAGGAAGAAGAAGGGGAGGAGGAGGGGAGGGAGGGGGACAGGAGGGGGAAACGGGGAGATGGGGGGGGGGGGGAGGCGAGGAGGGAGGAGGGACTTAAAGGTGCACAATCCGATGAAAACATCATTTTTTGTAAACCAAAGACACTTACCTATATTTGATCCTACATATCCAACTTAAATACTTGCATACTTATTCAGCACGTATTGCTGCATGGGAAAGAATATCAAGTCGGTTAATAGAATCTGTTGAAGTGCATGCCAAAATTCATGTTGCGTATTTTCACATAAAATATTTCTAAAGTTAGCTATTTTGTAATAAAAGTTATTTTAAACTAAGGTAAGATAGATTATAGCGATAAACATACTATTTTTGTCTTTAAAAATGATATAGAGGCTAAAACTTATCCGTCCATACAACATTAATATTTAACGGTTTTCAGAAAAGGCAAATAATTTGTTTTCAATTGCATATGGCCGAAGAGCAAGTCTATTCTATCATACCTCGATCTGGGAGTGAAGACATACAACAGACCATGGGCACTGATCGGAGGTGGGGGGGGGGGGGGCGGTGTTGTGAGGTAGAGTACACACACCATAGAGTGTTGTGTTGTGTGTGTGTGTGTGTGTGTGTGTGTGTGTGTGTGTGTGTGTGTGTGTGTGTGTGTGTGCGTGTGTATGGGGGAGGGGCGGTCCTATATATATATATCCTTAACGCCCTATATATGAAGCAGATTGCCTATGAGTAAGGATGTACTGTATGTACTGGCATATAATATATCCATAATGGAAAGGATGAGTGTGGTTGTGTGTGTGAGCGCTGGTGAGGTAGTAGGGGCACAAGTTGAACATTGTTTGAATGTGATGATGACTCTGTGGTGTGTGTTGTGTATGAAGTATGTTTAAGTGTGGCGTGGTATGCAGTATATATTGTGTAGTGTGCAGTGTATGGTGTGTTGTGCAGTGTGTGTGTTGTGTGTGTTATGTTGTATGCAGTCTGTGTTATGTGCAGTGTGAATTAACTAAGGCCTACGTGTATTGCGGATTGACAAGTTGAACCTAATAGCAAGGACCCAGTTAATTATTTACTTATTTCACCACCAAGGCATTCGACAAGTCAACACAAACCACTTAATTCATCACATATGCCTACACACTGATACTGGCATTGGACACCTTATATTCCTGAGTTGGGACAAGAAGCAGTGTTGGTGGTGACAATCTTTATATTTAATTAGAGTACCCAGATTGTGACGTATTAGATTAGTACATAGTAGAGTTTGAACTGGCTAAATAACACTAGTACCGTTAGCACTGAGACCGGACGGGATGGTGAATCGATAGGAGCGCTGGCTTTCCAGGCACACTTAGATGTTGCCAGGACGTAAGACTCTAACGAACACTTTTTGTCTAATTGTTTATATATGTGGTCTATAATCTATTATGGGAAAATAAACAAGGGCACTACCACTTATCAGTTCTCTTCTATATATTACTATTAGTTATTACCTACTATCCTACTGTCATAGGAGTTAGTTTCTGCTTCTGCCACTATGGTGCCACCTGTGAGTGGCTCCTGGCCACCCTGATACCAGCTGTATCTGGTCACTACAGCCTCCAGACCTGCTCGGATTGTCAGATTTTTAATATATATATATATATATATAGATACTTGTTGCTTCCTAGCTTGGCGCTCGGCATTAATAGGATAGGGCAAGGACTGGTTGGCTCAGTGTCAGGATAATGTGACTGAGTGGGATATCAGGTCATGGTGCTGGTGGCCTGATTTCCCAATGGGGCAGCACTATAAAGTCACCATGAGTGTGAACTGTCACAAGTCGGTATCTATCCTGATATGACCTTAGATGTTGCCAGGACGTAAAACTCCAACAACCATCAATTCATCCACTTACTACCCGCTCTCGAGGCTACAGGAAAGCCGGGGTTTAGACCCGCTGAATCTACGCGGCTGACATTTTACCGGGACATTGGTTATTGATGCTGTTCAGTCGGTGTGCGCATGCGTAGTATGTATACAGTGTGGCCCGCGTGTGTCTGTGCCAGGGGAAAGGTGTGGGGAGTGGGTGGGAGCGCGCGGGGGTGGGGGCGGCTTGGAGTTGTGGGGAAAGATTAGTGTTATCTAAGGAGCCTGGCTTGGGATTTTCAGGTGGTATGAAATGGAATAAAACGCGATTGTTGGAATAAAACGCCCTATCCTAATAATGCTGAGCGCCTGGCTAGGAAGCGACAAGTATCAATTTTTAAGTCATTGGTTTGACTCGATCATGGTTCGAACCCACAGGTTCGGATCTCCCGATCTCCCAAAACATGAGATAGACGCTCAACTCATTCGGCCACCCCGTCTGTCTAGTTACACTTGCACACCAGACTGGATGGCCGAATGAGTTGAGTGTCTGTCTCATGTTTCGGGAAATTGGGGGATCCGAACCCACCGGTTCAAACCCTGGTCGAGTCAAACCAATGACTTAATAAAATATACTTGTCGCTTCCTAACCAGGCGTTTTGGTTGGTTGTTGGAGTTTTACATCCTGGTAACATATAAGGTCATATCAGGATAGGTACCGACTTGTGACAGTGCACACTCATGGTGACTACATAGTGCTGCCCCACTGGGAAATCAGCCCGCAAGCAGTATGACCCAATATCCCACTCAGTCACATTATCCTGATACTGAGCTAACCAGCCTTGCCCTATCCTATTAATGCTGAGCGTCATTATCAATAGTAACAAGAATCAATTTTATAAGTCATTGGTTTGACTCGGCTGGATTTCGAACTCTCGACCTTCCACACGGGAAGCCTGAGTGCTACCGATTCAGCCACCGCGTCTGGTCTCTCCAAAAAGGACACAACCACTTTGAATAGATACATAACGAATATTCATTTTTGCTTCAAATAATTACACAATTAACCAATTATAATACTTAACAAATTAATTGCTATAGTCCTAAGCCAGAAGATTTAACTTGAATCAAACATGCTTCATGATGAGTTGAAGTATGTAAAGAGCCTTAGAAAAGCAGAAATGTCCTTCCTAAAGCAGGACGTCTGGCTACCATGGTGTGAAGTGAAGGATCATGCAAATTGTTTGGTTCAAGCGCCTGTCACACCTTACCAGACTGAGTACCGGACAAAGAATTGTCTAGTCTGGTGCTCTCCGGTACACAAAATGTATCGAAATGGAGCGTAATTGGGTCAATTGCTGCCGGACAACCGGACGAGAACCGGACATGTACCATACAAACCGGACACCAATGGATTGAATGTCCAATAAAATAACCATCAATGCAAATAAATCTAAAACTGTACTCTTCTCACATACAGCAATCACAGGAAGAAAACTACAATGTACTCTAGGAAACCAAACACTGGAAAGTGTAAATCACTACAAATACCTAGGCCTAGAACTAGATAGCCAGCTAAACTACAATCTGTGTGTAACAAAAAATCATACAAAAAGTAAATCACAAACTATGGCTATTTGCTAAACTAAGAAACTATATGACACAAGATATGTCAATAAAAATCTTCAAAGGCATGGTACTCCCCTACTTTGACTATGGGGATGTAATCTACATGGGTGCTAAAAAAGAGATACTTAAAAAATTGCAGATACTACAAAATAGGGCCCTGAAAATCTGCCTGAAAGTAGACATACTACACCCCACTTATGACCTACACAAAAGAACTAAAGTAAAGCTACTAGAAAACAGAAGGATAATCCACCTAAAAACATGAGCATATGGATATAGCCAAGACATTAAGCATCTAACCCAACCACTAAGGGACACCAGAGCAAGCAAGGCACCACTACTAAGGCAGACCAGAAGCCAGATCAAAGCCCATGAAAGGAGCACACTGGAAATGGCCGCGCAAACGGTGAAAGAAAGACAAATCCCTGACCTAAAAACGTACAAAAGATATCTGTGCAAAATAACAACTGGGAACCCCAACTGAACTGCACCACAAGGGGCAGGTGATATGTCACGGCCCACCAACTGGAAAGCCCAGAACGGGATAACCGGAAATATAAAAGCCAGATAACATATCCAACAACAATATAAATCAAATCAAATTCAAACAAACATAACTCAACCACATATTACGTACAGGCCTATGGACATGTAAATAAAATAGGCTAGTAAGCGGAACAAAAATACAATGCCAAGAGGGCCCAAAACAACTAACAAAGGCTACTAAACATACCAACAGACTATCTATCTGCTACTGAAATGCAGACAATCAAATAACTTATCAGCAGCTACTGCTTGGTAAGACAACACCAACATCATCAATATGTGGAACAGTCTGGCCAGCATTGAAAACAAGCCTGGGTACCTGGGCTTACATGCTATGGACAGTATAAATACAGCCTCAATAAAAAAACAGACTATCTATCTGCTACTGAAATGCAGACAATCAAATAACTTATCAGCAGCTACTGCTTGGTAAGACAACACCAACATCATCAATATGTGGAACAGTCTGGCCAGCATTGAAAACAAGCCTGGGTACCCAGGCTTACATGCTATGGACAGTATAAATACAGCCTCAATAACAATTATAAAATAAATAAAATATATATATGCACACGTGTTAGTCCTTAGCCTCCCCCATGGGGGGTCGGCATTATTAGTGGTGTTATTCTTATTATTATTGTTATTATTATTACCACTACTATATTTATCTACCACCGAAAACAAGAAATCGTCGTACTTGTATTTGGTTCATGTACCTAATGATAAGCCTCGGCTGTCCTAATTATATTTACATCCTGCCGGGAAGAGCAGTCAGGGGTGCCCAGGGAGACGGCCAGAAAGGCCGAGGGAGCCCGGGGAGACGGCCCTGACAAACCGTGACATGTGCATGGCCTTCACCTGGTTAAACCTTCACTAACTCATGCCAGACACTGATGACTTACAGTAGACGTGCACAGGTCATAACACATTTACTATATTGCTTCTTCTAATAAAACAGGTAGCGACAAGTATACATTTGACAAATCATTGGTTTCAGAAACACGTGAGGACTGTCATCTCGAATGCTAACCAGAGAGTAGGAATAATTAAAAGAACTTTCCATCGCCTCAACAAGAATAATTTTCTCATTCTATTTAAGTCTCTTGTTAGGCCAATTTTGGAATACTGTCCACAAATTTAGAACCCAATTTTTCGGAAAGATATTCTGGAGATCGAAAAGGTTCAGAGACGTGCAACGAAATTAGTTGCAGTTATAAAGGACTTACCCTATGAACAAAGGCTTAGGGAATTGAAACTTCCTACAGAAGGAAAAGAAGTGACATAATTGAAGTATTTAAAATTATGGAAGATTTTGATCAAATAGACATGAACCTATTTTTCACCTTGAATAACAGAGAAGGCAGTCGGGGCCATACTCTCAAACTAGTAAAACCCAGAGCCATTTCAAAGTTAAGGCAACCAGTTTCTCAAACAGGATCATAAATATGTGGAACAGTCTCCCACAAAATGTTATTGATGCCAAGTCAATAAATTCATTCAAGAATAGATTTAAAAAAGCATGGGCTGATGATCCAGGGAAATTTGACCCCTTATTCACCACATGCTACTATTTATTCCTTGAGTTGCTTATTTTACTTGCACTCAAACAAGACAAATAAGTGTTCACACTTCCTGTCTACCATTTGCTATTGCGCTATTTCGACACGGTTGGGATTCGAATTCCCGAACTTCCGCACAGGAGAGCCTGTGCTCTGCCAATTCGACCATCAGGTCTTAGCATTGGTAAAATACAAAGAACTATTTTTTTTAAAGCAGAAATTGGAATTGTCAAAATTGCCGAATGAGTTGATCAGCAGGTCGTGGGGTTAAACCTATGCTGAGTCAAACGAATGACTAAAAAATGTATGCGTGTCACTATCTAGATTGATGCCTGGTATTACCAGGATACTGGCAAGGAGCGGTGGAATAAGGACACTATTTGTGCGCCATTGAAATTGTCCCCACTTAATCAATTAATGTAACTAACAACAACTTTGTTTTGTTTGTTTGTTTTTAAACAAAGATAGCATGGAACACCGGGTGCAGTGGCCGAATTGGTAGAGTGTGGAAGGTTGGGAGTTTGGTTCCCGGTCGAGTCAAACCAACGACTTTTCAAATTGATACTTGTCATTTCCTAGCCTGTGCTCGGCATTAATAGGATAGGGCAAGGACTGGTTAGCTCAGTGTCTGGATAATGGGACTGAGTGGGATGTCAGGTCATGGAGCCAACGTCCTGATTTCCCAGTTGGGCAGCACTATAAAGTTGTCATCAGGGATGAAAGTGGTCTCCGGGAAAAAAAGCGGAAAGTGATATTTTCCCATAGGTTTAGCATTGTCAGGGGATCGCGGAAAAATACAGGAAGTCAGGTCTGAACTAAGCCTTGTTGTGACTGAATTATCGCCCATATCTAACAATTTCTTGCTTAGGTTTTATGTTCTAACTACATCTAAGGTCATATAAGAACGGGATTCGAACCACCGAACTGTTGTTCTATATACATCCCATCTTTTGGAATTTTGGTTAACATTGATCGGTGGATATAAGAAATCCCGGAAATCCGCGAAACCGCGGAGGTCTTTCATCTCTGTGTCATGAGTGCACACTATCACAAGTCAGTGCATGTCCTGATATGACCTTAGATGTTGCCAGGACGAAACACTGCAAAAATCAACCTAACATGGAACTGAAGCACACAGTTTGACACAAGTCTATTCCAGCCAAGCCCACGACAATGGACAGTCCCTCCCGCGCATGTCAATGCCATCCTAATTTTCTAACAGTTCGGTGTTATGATTGCTCATTGCCACATTAAGTAGGTCAAGTGGGATAATCTAGGAAGACTGCATTTAATCCAGGATCGAGTACTCCATGAAGTAGGTCATAACCGACTCAATGTAGGTTTTATATATTTCAGTAAGTTTGACAAATTAAAGCTGCATAGTCCGATAAAGCATCATATTTTCACAACCAAAATAATCATATAGATTTGACTCTACATATCTAAGTTAGATATTGATGCACATATTAAGCATTTATTGCCACATAGAAGGGAACACTGAGACAATTTGATAGTACCTGTTATTGTTTAACCCTATGGTGTCAGAGTTTTGGCATGCTTGCCAAAATTAAGTTTGCATGTTTGAATTTCAAATATCTCAAAACTTGTCATTTTAAAATCAAAGTTACTTTAACCTGAAATAAGGTAGATTATAACGATCAATTTAATATATTAATCTCACCAAAACGCAAAAACCATCGGACTATGCAACTTTAACCAATCTTCCTTGCACCAAACCGATTGATCCTAATTGTGTTTCTTCATTTCAAAAACAAAACAAAACCCCACAAAGAAACAGTTTAAGGAGGCAACCAGACGGGATGGCCGAATGAGTTAGAGCATCCGTCTCCTGTGTTTGGTAGATCATGGGGTTGTGGGTTCGAACCCTGGTCGAGTCAAACCAATGACTTAAAAATTGATACTTGTCGCTTCCTAGCCAGGCGGTCGGCATTATTAGGATAGGGCAAGGAGCAGTGGAATGAGGAAGACCAATCGTCCACGATTGAAATTTCCCCTGCTTAAACAACTAATGGACCAACAACAAACAAACAAAAAATATGTGGGAAGAGGAGGCTTTATGTGTCCTCTCAGATCTCCCCAAACATAGACACTCGCCTACCGACAATGAACGATGTTTTGCCACGGGGCCAAGTTGCCATCTTTGAAATATATGTCAGTGTGTAAAATCCTAGATAGATGCATTCAGATGCTGTAAGTACAGTGCCAATTATAAGTACCATATTTTCTCCAACGAATGTACTTCCTTCCTTAAATATAATCATAATGCAGCACTCTACATGGTGGAGTAAAACATGGATGTACACACACAAGTAGGTATACATCTATAATATAGACCAGAGGGGATGGCCGAATGAGTTCAGCATCCGTCTCCCGCTTTGGTAGATCGTGGGCTTCGAACCCACGGGTTTGAACCCTGAACGAGTCAAACAAATGACTTAAAATTGATACTTGTCACTTCCTAGCCAGGTACTCGGTATTATTAGGAAAGGGCAAGAACTGGTTGGCTCAGTGTCGTGATAATGTGACTGAGTGGGATATCAGGTCATGGTACTGGCATCCTGGTATTCCAGTGGGGCAGCACTCTGAAGTCGCCACGAGTGCTGACTGTCACAAGTCGGAAACAGTCCTGATAAGACTTTAGATTTTACCAGGTCGCAAAACTCCTTTTTTTTTTAAACAACTCAAATTAAAAACCAAACAAACAAAACCTCACCTTATTCACAAAGCAGTACTCCTAAGTGTTTGTTGTTGGTGTGTTTTGGTGTTTTTTTGTTTGTATTTAGTTTTTACAAAACAAAAACACCACACGTAAAATTAAATAAGTAGATATGATGTGGACATACCCGAATGATCAATTGGGCTGTTCATTTTAAAATTCAATATTAACCCGACATGCGCAAGGCTACTTTGTATTATCTTATGTATTTAAATCTGAGCCAATCTATTTCTTTCTTTGGATTATTAATTTAATTTACGCAAATATTTGTATGTATATAGACATGGCCTACATACTGCAAGACCGGTGCTTTGATACTGATAAAACGTTATTTACCACAGACACCAACAAAAAAATACTACCAATACTAGGGTATGCACTGACCTTTTAGGTCAGGAACCACATATACAAGTAGGCATAGATAGGGTGATTGCATCAAGTGGCCTAGGTAATGTAATGGTTAGCAAATTAGCCTCAGAATGGCAAAACATGTGGGTCTGAAAACCATTCTCGGTGAATATTTCCCATCGTCATCACTCCCATGACACGGCTTGCCATGACCTGGATCCTATACGAGCTATACACTGTAGGTTATGTTTAAAAAAAATGTATCCGGTGTATCCAATTGCAAGCATTAAACAACTTATATACATAAACCATTTAAAATACCTACAATTCCAGGTGGGGGGGGGGGGGGGGTTCAGTGTTGCGAACTGACCTCTCAGGCAAGGAGACACAGACTGTGTGGATAATGTAATTTCATCAGGGAACATAGGTAGTGTAATGGTTAGCATCATAGCATCGGAATGGTAAGAGGTGGGGGGGGGGGTCGAATTCTGCTATAGGCACAATATTTCATCACCCCCATGACAGTAGTAATAGACCTATAAAAATGAAAGGGTCTCCTCCCCCCACACTGTATCTCAACTGCAGTCCCCATCACAATACATGGGGATGAATGGCATTCGGCACTGTAGGTCTAGCTGTAATAATCCAGTCCAACATATATATCTACACAACTAGTCTACTGGAACACAATGTGCACTACCACAAAGCACTAACATGTTTAATTATCACCTTATTGGTACCCCTGTAACTTCTGACACCAGCTGTGAGGTGAACAACGTCTGTCCTCGCCATCTCAACACCGATTAGGCCTACCATGTAGGCCCTATGCAGACACCCAAATAAAGACACAAATCTGATTTGTATTCATATATATATATTTTTTTAAGTCCGACGGATATTTTACACAACATTTGATTTGTTAAAAATTATGCATGTTTATATAATGTATATATAATTTAGTTTTACGTTCTAGCAACACCTAAAGTCATATCAGGATGGGTACTGACTTGTGACAGGGCACACTCATGGCTACTTTATAGTGCTGCCCCACTGAGAGACCAATCCCCCAGCACCATGACTGCATCAGTGCATGAATGCCATGATATCCCCCATAGTCACATTATCCTGACATCGAGCCAACAAGTCCCTGTCCTCTCCTAATAATGCCGAGTGCCTGGCTAGGAAGCAACAAACTTGATCAATTTTGTAAGTCATTGGTTTGACTCATACCCACCGTCTGGTCATTTAATTGTCGTTTTTTCATATCTACAGATTAAGCTTGCATAGTTTGCGTTTCAAAGCCGTGTATGCCTACTGGGGGCTACGTTGTACTACTTGTACGTTGTAGAATGTAGTAGTTGAAGTTGTACATCCCTAAAGTGCCTGTCACACTATGGTGGGCAACCTACAGAACCGGACAAAGAATATTCTAGTCCGGTGCTATTCAGACTTGAAATGTATCGATTATGTAACGGATGGGTAAGAGACAGTAACGGACGGGTAACAGACGGTAACGTATCTAATGATCAACGGACAATTCAGAATACAAAAAGAACTATAGTGAACGGCAACAGACGTATAATGGATATGTAACAGATGGGGAACGGATAATAACCGCATAGGTCAGTCCGACGCAATCCGTTACAAGTTTTGTGCATGCTCAAAACTTGTAACGGATCGGGCCGGATATCAACAGACAAAAACGGGACTTTGCCAGATATCAACAGACTTTGTTAGGTGTCTTTCCGTTTCCCCAATCCGGTCGGGTGTGACAGAGCCTTTAGGCTTATCGTCATAAAAATGTATGATTTAGAAGTCTTGTTGTTTTGATTATTCATTAGATTAGTTGATTAAGCAGGGGAAATGTTAAGTCGTGTTCACACGGGAAAAGTTTACGCCGCTTTATACAAGGCGGATAATATGAACCGAACTAGTGTCGTGTTCACACTGGCAGTACTTGGGCCGGAAATCGATATCAGCGCATGAGCAAGTCCATACTAACCAGCGCCAGTTTCGGTTAGTCGACGTCGGCACGAGAGAGTGTGGGTTTGACCTAGATATGTATAGACTGAATCATATTGTTTTGGAACCGTAAAAACTTCTGCTGGGCAGTGAAAACCTATAAATAAATGATGAAAAAAACATCTGTGCACCTCTATCCGGTTCATAGACCAAATTATATAATATGTGCTTTTGATCGACCGGAAAGTCAACAAACTAAGGTCTCGACTGCGCATGCGTGTGACGTCCTTAATCCGCCTCAAGTAAGTCGGTTGTGTTCACACGGGCAATATAAGTCGAATCATAAAATTCGGTTCATATAAACCACCTACACAAGTGGTTTATAAAATCCGAATTATATGAATCGAATCAGCCCTAATCCGACTTAGCCTCCCGTTCACATGCGAAATGTAACCCGAACTATACAAGTCAATTTATATGAGTCAAATTAACTGCCCCGTGTGAACAGGGCCGCGTTCAGGGTCTGTCTCGGAGGCACCTCGGAGATGGCCTTGACATCACGCTAGTCTGAACGCATTTAGCTGTTGGCCGCCTCGAAAATGGCGGCCTCCATAGGCAGCGGCCATTTACAATGGAACAGCTGCGCTATGATTGGCTGAAACTACTGAATTTGGCGGCCATTTTCGAGGCGCTTTTTGTCTCCTATCTGAAAAGGGAGGCGTATCCGAGACACTGCCGAGACGCACTCTGAACGCAAATAGGCCAAAAACCATCACTGAGACGTCGCCGAGGCGCCTCTGAGACGGACCCTGAACGCGGCCCAGGGCTTTAGATAAAGAATTGACCCCGTACAGGTACGGCGTGAATCTTTTATCTAGAGAAATGTCAATCGCAGACAATTGGTATTCCTCATTCTACTGCTCCTTGCTCTATCTTAATAATGCCAAGCGTCAAGTATCAATTTTTAAGTCAGTGGTTTGACTCGGCCAGGGTTCGAACTGGCAAGTTCTAGTCCCACGACCTACCAGAACGGCCAACGCCAACGGAGGTGGACGCTCAACTCATTCGGCCATGCCCATGGATCGCGTCTAGTTCCGTAACACCGGTTTTCTCGTATTGAACCACTTGTTTTCTACCCTTCATACGAAAAGTATTCTCTTGATTACAAGGTACATTAGGGTATTTTGAGATTTGTTCAAATATGATGTAAACACCCTAGTCCCAGCTTTCCTGTAGAATAATATTGTGTTGAACTACTTAGAGTCTGATCACGTACCGGAAGTAGGTGTCATTGCGCATGCTCTACCGGAAGTCCACACCCAAAGATGGCGACAGGGATGCGCTGTGCCAAGTGACAGCAAGAAAAGGCTATATTATGGTCTGAATTCTTACTAGATCACTAAACTGTCTATTTATTTCTTTTGAACGTGGTAGTCACCTATCATTTCTCGTAATTTTAATGCGATACAAGTTCTGACCTGTTTTAAACGTTTAGGTCTTGACGCGGAAGTAACTGGTCGTGATGCACACGTGACACGTTCAAATGTCAGTGCATTTCGATTCTGTTAAAACAAACTGTTGTAGATAATAAAATGTGAACATCAAAGAAATATTTACAGTGAAGACACCGATGTTGCTCTTCATCACATCATATTTAAATTATGTAAAGAGTAAACTTATGTAGCACTAACCCTCCCGTTTCGATCAACGAACTGTCAATGCGGTACCGTCAATGTTCTCACTGCACTGCGGTGCCACTGTCACTAGTGTCAGATATTAGAAGGGATTATTCTAGAGCAGTAGCAGTAGCAGTAGCAGTAGCAGTAGCAGTAGCAGTAGCAGTAGCAGTAGCAGTAGCAGTAGCAGTAGCAGTAGCAGTAGCAGTAGCAGTAGCAGTAGCAGTAGCAGTAGCAGTAGCAGTAGCAGTAGCAGTAGCAGTAGCAGTAGCAGTAGCAGTAGCAGTAGCAGTAGCAGTAGCAGTAGCAGTAGCAGCAGCAGCAGCAACAGCAGTAGTAGGTACGTAGGTACGTAAGTATGTAAGTACTAGATAACTAGTGTAGTACTACTAGTAGTGACTCAGTGGGTCTAGGCACTATAGGTTAGAACTAAAGTCCATCGATCAGTGAAAGAAACGCCACATGATGAACAATTAAAATATAACACAATATTGATATATATGTCATCCCATCCACCAGACACCGTCGAGAAAATATATTATTAGCACTAAGTTAGTAAGTGGGAAAATAGTAACGGGCTAGGTTACGGGACTGTCACTATGCCTATGGCACAGGCTCAGACCTTAGTGACCCTGCATCGAGTTTAGCTATGTATATGCAGGGCAGTGTTGCTACTCGAATATATACTGGTAATCTCCGTTACTAGTTGGATTAAAAAAAACACGCACACACCATATGCCTTTCCTGTGAATATATTGATAAAACCAGTTCTGGGTTAATAGTAAATATCGGCCAGCCTAGATAAAAGATTCACCCGGTACTTGTAGTAGGCTACACGGGTGAACGACAACGTAGTGTAAATATGGGCGAAAATAGCTTTACGGAATGGAATAGGAAGTAGAATGCCTGCCTCCAGTGTCAAATGGTTACTTATATCGGCACAGAGTTGGTGAAATGGGAGAGAATACAAAAAGACAAGATGTCGGCCACATAATGCTGTCGGTTTCACTTTTAAATCTTATTAAACTAGATATTATATTATATTTTTCAACTCAAAGGTAGCGGGCTATCAATGAGACATATGTAAAGAATAATTGTTGCTTCTTAGATTGTGAAATTAGGGTCTCAATTCATTAACCCGCTTTTTCAACCATTTTTATATTGTGTTGGTATTCACCCGTGTACTGTGAGTACCGGGTGAATCCTTTATCTACGGCCAGCCCTGCCCCTCACATATGGATGATATGCTAAAATAAATCAAAGTAGGCCTACATTTAAATTAGGGCTATCCCAAACTCAGCATAATCTCTGTACCGGGTGATACCAGATTCACATTCCTCATGAATTGTTTGCATAAATAGAAACTAAAATTTCCATATCTTGTAATTGTGATTTTCACTATCGACTTTCCACAATACCCATATTTAATTTATTAAAATTAATATTTTGTGTAGCATTAAACTCTTGAGCAAGACAGCGTGATGAATTTTTGATATTTACATAATGATGCAACAATCTTGTGAAGAACTATCTTGGTCACAGTTGGTGGTTTTTTTTGTGGGTTTTTGTTTTGGGGCCGGGGGGTTCAGATGTGTCATTAAAATATTTTGTGTTGATTTGACGATACCCTCATTTTAAATTTTCCAGGAGCAGATCTGTCTAGGAAGCGACTCATGGATTGAATGAGAAACTACTTGAAGTACACTTTGGAAGTAATTAGATAGTATTCAAGCAAGAGGAAGACTGGTGAGAGATACTGCTACTGGCCTTTCCCCCACTCCCTCCTTGTCACTATTCACCATGTATTTCTTTGATGACTAAAGCTATATTAACCCCGCTCATGCAGAATTATCATATACTGGGCACAAGCTGTAATATTACAAGATCAAAACTTGAAGCAGAAGTAACTGATTCCCTCGCTTAATATCTCATTGAGTGACATAATTATGAATGTATTTAACTGCTGTATTTAGGTTTAGGCTTGGAGGCGGTTGCTATTTCAGTAAGACTTATTTTTCGCCATATGTTAAATTTTCATTGAAATACCATTATTTATCCAAATGCATACATATTTTGACTAGCATTGGTTGGCATTTTTTATGGTTTCAAATATTTTATTCATCAGAATAATTCATATGTGAGCACTGAAGCAGTTTTCTTTCAGCCATCCGTACTTACAGATGTTGAATGAGAATGGGGACAGTATTATATTTTGCGTAATTTTCTTTCATCTATTAAAGCCAATAAAGGGACATAATCTGGCAATTATTTGCTTTACATACTCTAGACTGGTATGGTGATATTCATATTTTATATCTAACTAATATGGTTCCCCACAGACAGGTTGCACTTGCACACTAGCCATTGTGGCACTCTCCCTCCACATATTCAGTTACACAAACTGAAAAAAGTGTGCTTGGAGAGCATTTGTCGGAGTATAGTTCCCGTCTCAGATGCCTCTAGACCTTACTGGGTCCGTTTAAGAAGAGCGTGAACAAATTCCATGATGTTTTGGGGACAATTTTTTAGCAACACAAAACACTAATAGCAACACCTCCCCATTCAAATAAAAACTTTAGTTCCAACCAGATGTTATTCCTGTGCGTGTACATTGTAATGTTCTCCAAAGGCAAAGTGAACGGCCTCTTCTATCTTGCCGATAGAACAATGTTTATAGCTCGTGAGCCTATGTGCACCTCCGCTAGTACAGTGGTGAGCTTAAGGCTGCAGTCTGACGAAAGCGTCAAATGATCCAATGAAAACACTTATCTAGATTTATTACTACGTACCGAACTTCGGTATTGGCGCACTTATTAAGCATTTGTTGCTGCAGAGAATGGGATACTAAGCCAATTTAATAGAATTGGTACTGTTGAAGCATATGTCGTTAGAATTTTGATGAGCCTGCCAAAATTAATTGGTACGTTTCCACTTAAAATATCTCCAAAATTGATTTGGGATGTTTCTCTTTCAAATATCTCCAAAATTACCGATTTAAGATTAGAGTTAATTCAAACTAAAGTAAAGTATATTATAACGATCAACCTATTGTATTTATGTAAGAAAGTTTAGAAATTGTTTTTGAATAACAAATATTTAGGTTTTGGTGGGAAGCCCTCTTGTGGTATTGATTTCGTCACATTTATTATTACGCTCTACGTCAGTTGTATAACTATTCATATTCCTTGTTTTAGTGGATGCCCTATTATACTTATTAGAGATTCGTGTCTAAGAAGAGGATAACATCAAAGAAACTCGATCAACTCTGTTAGTGAAAATTTAATTGGTCACCCCCAGCATAATGGCATTGCCTGTTGCCAGCATAACATTTGGACGACGGCATTGCTACTGATAGGGGTAACAGCAGATGATGCACTCAGCCAATAGCAGCTCAGATCATAACTCGCAGAATGTCAATGAAGATAATTCACATTTATGTTGAATCCGATTTTATTTGATTAATAAACAAATTTTCTCTCATTTCAGCAGTACTATACAAATATTCTCTCATTTCAGCAGTTTTTCTCAAGTCTAATAAATAATACCTCCTAGAACCATTACTGGTGCTGTGTGTTCTATGAATTGGAAACTTAAAACTTTGATAAAATAGCAAACATTTTCGATCTAGCCAGAATACTGGGGCGAGTTAGATAGCCCCTGTAAAAATATGTTATTCTTTAGGGTAACACTTTCTTCAGTGTCGGCGCACTGGTATTTTTGTGAACCTGTAGTTGTTCAGTGGTAAGTTACAAATAATATGCGCTCGTCGATTATTAGATTTTATTTTATGTTCAGATTGAGAAAATATTGCTGTTTATTAATCAAATAAAAGATGATTAAGTAAGTGCTTATCATGTAATAACAACTGTCCTCACCTCTGTGACAACCTTCCCTCGGGACAGGTTACTTGGATTGAGGAAGTTGGGCGCACACATGAGGAAGTATGTAATCGCTTATTATTCCAGACAGTGCATAATGGGACTAGGTGTTAGCTAATTTGCATAGTGCATAAAGGAACTAGGTGTTAGCTAATTTACATAGTGCATAATGGAACTAGGTGGTAGCTAATTTGCATAGTGCACAATTGACCTAGGTGTGAGCTAATTTGCTTACTCTCACAAGATTACCAAATGATTCAGCCGTTGTTTCACCCTGTCTGTGACATATACACCAAGAAGACCTTTGTGAAATGTGTTTGTACTGACTTATTGAATAAATCGTGGGGAATATACTCACTAAGCCAACATATGATATTTATATCTTTGTTATATGTGTCATCACTTTTCGGATGAAAAACTACTCGGGTTATCTATCTCGACATCAATACAATTTTGTGTATTTTAGTAATGACAACGTTGTATATAATTGTATTATTTGTTTAGCTAGTCAAATTCATTTCTAATTACTGTATACTTCTAACTGGAGCATCTCCACAACCACCACCACTACCAGGGACTTTGCCAGAGGGTAAAATGGTTTAAATTCTGTATCCTTTAATTTTCTGAGGGTACGACTCTCCCCTCAAATTGTTGGGATAATACATTTTTTCAAAAGATCTTCAAGGAGCCAGAGGCAACAAAGCTGGCATCAATAATCAGTTAGACTGTTCAATGTACAACAGTAAGCGTAGCAGTCTTCATAATTGACCAAGTGATATGGAAAAATAATACACCCAACCCGTTCTGCCTACCCTCAAATTATGTTCTCACAGAAACCCTGACTACACATACCACTGTAGTAGCAGCTGCAGTCTTCTGTGTTTAATGTTTACATCTGAAGGATTACATACAAATCACAATTATATATATATATGCTTACAGTGAATATAAGTCATGCTATCGTTGAAAGACTTACAGATGAATATAGAATAGACGGATGGATCTATATATTATACATAGATCAATGACATTAGACATTATTTATTTGGTTAATCCATAAGAATTGTTATACGTGGCATTATACCTTTCGTTTGTCTTTATTATAATTTCACGTGTGGAGTCATTTCATCCGTTGCTTTGGAACGTATGGAAGGAGCATTCATAAGGAATAATAAAATATCAATTTAGACCTAGTGAGTAGTGTCTAATACTGATAGCAGCATTCTAAGCAATGATTAAATCTGAACCACCAAACAATCCACATACTTTAAATCAAAGCTATCGATATCTCTGCAGTTAATTTTTTAATCAACCTAAAGGTTGAACAAAAAGTTATCCAATCCAGTAATAATCTAGCCATTACCAATATATAAAGAAGCTGAACCTAGGTGTAAACTACATTTCAAGGCTTTCTTGAAAAAAATGACCAATGTAAATGCTACTATTCCATGGTATTTTTCCATTATAAATATACATTCAGCTAATAGAGTATATATATTTGTTAAAAGCCATCTGCGTTTACTTGCAATCAATGAGTTCTATTAACTTCTAGTATTGTTTTGGGGAGTTTTCAGTCGCATTGGTGCGCTGAAGGCTGCAAATATGCAGCACGGAAACAACTTCTAGTACTTAAATGCAAACCCTGGATTTGCGGTTTCTTGCCAAAGCGCCAGATGGCAGCAGCGTCCAGTCCTGCCAGAGTACGTTGCCTCACTTTTCTCAGATCAATGCGCTCGTCATTTTCCACTACGATATTTGCAATCGCGACGTGGTTTCTCCACCAAGTAATCCAACCAATGTGACGCCAATCTACCACGATTAAGGTTCAGAAACACATTTCCGAATACATTTAAGGCGTGAATCGAATGCGATCAGTGAGAAATCACCGCCGCTGGGAAACACAGAGGAACTACTTTGGCGGACGAACACACTTCGGACACAATGTATATAACCAACGCGGCCTAGGGCTGGCGTTATTACCAGACAAGACATGACGGAGAAAGCAGTAGTTGATTCCTCCCGTGATAACACAAACAACCAGCACTACACTCTCCAAGCAGGATCGGGTAACATTTTTATTCTGAGGTGATGACAAGTGGTAAACCAATGCATATGGAGGTGGATGTGAGCGTGCCGGGACCCGGCCCGGCCGATGACGGCGTGCTTGGGGACGATGAGAGGACGGACAAGGAGGCGGCGCCGCCGGCCGCCCTCACCGCCATGGAGCGGTCTCCACCGTCCGACGCGGCCGGGAACAGGCCTGGGCAGCGGGGCCGCGCCCCGAGCATCAGCAGCGACTTGAACGGCCGCAAGAAGAAGCACCGCCGGGGTAAGCAGAAGGGTGGGCGGCGCCACCGCCACTGGAAGCCCTACACGAAAATGACATGGGAGGAGAAGAAGGAGCTGGAGGAGCGGGAGACCCGGCGGGCCTGCAAGAAGCGCGAGGAGCGATTCGCTTCAGGACAGCCGATGGCACCATACAACACGACTCAGTTCCTCATGGAGCAGCACCAACATTCCGATCTCAAGTTGGAGGAACACAGTCGGCCTCGACTCAACAAGTCTGATGCGGCGCAGGACGGCGGCGGGTCGGGCGGCGCGTCAGGCAGCGCTGACGGGTCCTCGGAGGAGTACTACAGCTCGCCCGACGATGAGGAGATCTTCTTGGAGAAGGAGTTTACCGAGGCCTACGAGAACTTCCACGCCGAGCGTCTGCAGACAATGTCTAAGGATGAACTTGTCAGTGAGTATCTGGAGCTGGAGTCGAAGGTGGATTTGATGGAGAAGAGGCGCAAAGAAGAATCCAAGTCGACGAACGGCAGGTTGTCGTCATCCGGCACCAGTCTGGCGAGTGACAAGGCGGACGTCCAGGATCCGCTGTCGCCGAAAGGCTTAAAGTTGACAGTGTCGCCCAAGAAGCCTACACAAGTGGCGGCCGAGGAGACAACAGTGTTCATCATGCAGCAAGAAATAAACAGACTGCGACAGGACAACGAGAGGCTGCGGCGGGAGAATGAACAACTTCATCGGACCCAGCTCTCGAATTCAGTGACCGAGGGAGAGCCGTGAACACCGGACCCCACCCACACACGCCCGCACCGAGTGATTCCAGCGGATCGTTTTTGTTTCATTTTCTTTCCCCCCCGTGCCATTTTTGTCTGAGTGGATAGAAATGTAAATGATGGAGGCGGCGGCAGCTGAGAGCAGCAGCGCGTTCGGGGCCGGGCGGGTCCATGTTGGCGGAGGGGGGGTGGCCGCCCGCCCGCCGCCCAGCTGTCACTGGTCGCCGAATGTAAACAGCCGTGTGTCACCGGGCTCCCCGCCCCCCTTCCTCCCACCCTCCCACCTTCCCAACCAGCCCCCACCACATAGCATTTGGCCTGGTGTGTGTTCTATGGTTCTTGTTACAGTTAAATTAGAGGCTACCAACACTTTCATTTAAAATTACTTTAAAAAAAAAAAGTCGTTCTAATTGGAATACATGCATTATGTAACCAATTATATTTAGGTTCGATTGTATTACCTATATACACACACACATTTGAATAACCTTTTCTTTTTTTAATATAAAAATATATGTATGCAAAATACATGTTTATCTATTTTTTTTTTTTATTTAAGAAAAAAGATTATTCATCGCCGTCATTCTAATTGAATTATAATCTGTTCTCAATTATATTTAGAACCGAATTGGATTACCTAAATCTGTTCTCTATTAATTTTAGACACCAGTAATATATTTTAAGAGATCGATTGTAACGTTGATTTTATATATTTTTTGGCGCTTCGAGATTCATATGTTGGCATTGACATGTGGTTAAAATTGGGTGATATAATTATGAGTCAATTTATTCATAATTAAATCAGTGGAGAATGACGGTAGCTATTTATTGTGAAATAACCAATTGTTGATGCATAACTTATGACTTGTAGTCCTCTGGAGAACATTGACACACACTTTTTTTTTTTTTTTTTTTTAAAATCTCTTTGGTCTGAGAGAAAGACGTGGCAGCAACGTGTATGTCTAAAGTTACCAAGTACAACTTTAGAATACACTGCAAGTGTGATGCCAGAGATTTACACCTCTATTAACTGACGACTACAAATGACCGAGGGTCACCGTTCACGGCTGGTACAGACAGTGCTGCACCTCTATACTCGCATGTTTATTTGTTATAGCATAGAGCAAGCTTTGTCGAGAGAAGTGACACAACCCTCTGTTGCGGTGCCCAGAGCACTGACTCGTGTATATAGTGTACAAATCTGCAAATGGGGTAAAACAAAAAGGAAAAAAAAGCTCTTGTCAAGAAAAGGGAAAGAAAGCAATGCCATGCAAATATTACAACGGCTGTCTTTTCAGGGGCAGGAGGGCGGGATTGATCATTAGGTGATCTACACTTTTTGACAAAAAAGGAAAGAAAATGAAGAGAAAAAAAATCATTGAAAAAAAACACCACCACCCAACCCAACAAAGTGATATTATTTAAGGTCAAATGTTTGACAGTTTACAGAAGGAAAAAGATAGAAAGAAAGAAAAAGAAGGCCTATTTTGGAGACTTATATTTTTGTATTGATCCTGTTGTTGAAATGTGATAAGTATGATTTGGGTGTGTGTGGTAGTCTGAGGATACTCGGACTGTGATGGCCCTGCAGGCACATTGTCGCTTCCTTCCCTTTTCAAACACAGACCCGACCACATAGACAGACCACCACGCGCTGCTCCAGGGCGGGCGTGATGTCCAAAAGCAGCGCATCCCCATTGAACTATTTTGCCACTGACTCACTGCTCTGAATGTTGCCATGGATACCTGCGTTTAATTACATGATTGTGTAACTGTCGGGTCCTTGTGGACATTTTAGTGCTGCCTACCCTTGCAGTGCACTCTCGTTGTCAGCATCAGCATCTTCATGTTACTTACTCACTGCAGGCTACAGAAAATACAAAACAAAAACAAACCAAAAAAACCAACACACCAGGCATTGAACATTACAAGAGCTACATAATCGTCAACAGCTTCTCTCCCACCCCCCTCCTGTGTGCTGATAAGGTTATCTCTGATTGAACATTCTCAAAGCGAGGCTGCACCCAGTGCAGCGTTTCTGTGTTGCCTAGACAGACACCGGTATTGTCCTCTCAGCTGGCCAGGACTATCCAGGGAGGGGGTGGTTGGACTCAAGTCACTGGTTCGATACCAGGTGGCGTCGTGGTGTCGTGAACAATGGTGGGCAGAGCACTCTCTATCGGTATCATTCTATCCGCGTGCAGAGGCAGAGAACTGGACAACCTGGCACTGGGAGTGATTGCCATCTTACCCTGTAGGCCCCCCATCCACCCACCCACCCCCATGCGGTACACAATGGACTAGCCTCGGTCCAAATATTCCCCATAGGCTCATTATATTATAGGCAGCCCCCTCTCCCTCCTGCATCCAGTACACACAATATATTAATAAAGTTATGAGTATAAAACTGAAAATCAACAATTAGTTTTCTTCCATTTATATATATATGCAAGTCACAAACTAATCTGATGCAAACATTTTGCCTTTTAATTATGGTTTTAATTTTTTTCTGGTTATCCCCGACCCAATTTTATATCAATATATTTTCATTTAAAAAATTGGAATATTATGTTATGAGATTGCATTAAAAAATTAATAAAAACGAAAGTGATACAATTATTATGCTTGAAGCTCCAGTGATATAACGTCTGTTAAGTTACTCACAAGGGCATTGATGTAGGCGTGGGAATTGGAACCTGAACATTATTGTAAAACCATGTAATATTTATAAATATGGGGACTACGCAGTTGTTGCTCTAATCTGTTAATCTCGGATCCGTTTGGTCTTAGCTTACTTTGAAACGGGAGGAAGTCTTAGCGTCTAATAGTCAGGTCCAAGTCCTTTCTTAGTGCTGTCCCAAAGTCTCACTACGATGCCAGCATTGTTGCAGTGGCTACACCCATTTGTGCTTACTGAATAAAATCCATCAAAGCCATTAAAGCAATTCCCTCGCCAGAATTGAAACCAATTTGCTAGTTTTCTTTACTTTTTTCTGTCGTTAAAAAAAAAAGATTTCTTTTTAAAGTGAGATCTATTTTTAGACTCGTGCCCACCCACTCCCTTCAGACCCACCTGAATGTTGCTTTGTGTTATAACTTATAATTGAGAATATATTTATATAAATGGTTGTGCGCAGGATATTTTGGGTGATTAATTCCCTGTGCCCGTGATAAATAGGACAGCTAGTTCAGCGAAATTGATGTAGATGTTCCACTGAGGAGATGCAAGCCTAATTGTAAGTTTGGTAAATGTTGGTGAGACGGCAACTTTAATGTTCCCAGTAACAGTTAATTAATGATTACGGCAGGAAGGGTTCCACACCAAAATAAATAGTACAGATATGTGGCCCACCAGAAAAGTACTAGGGGTAGGTAGGTCTGGTGACTAAACGATGAGTAAATAGTAAAAGTTATATTTTTTTGTTCAAGGGTACTGAGGTCTAACACGGAGGTTATATTAGAAGTTAATTAGTAATCAATTTCTGATATCTGATTTAAGTGCCTAGGGTAGCCATTGTTAATCAGATTAATATTACATTCAACACGAGATGGAGTAGTCTAATTCTTTTAGTTTATTAAGGCATAGTAGAAGACCCAAGACTAACATTGATACTTTGACATTTTCAACGTCCGGTATCTGCTTAATGGATGATAGTCTGGATTTTTATTTTATTTTAAAAATCAGATTAAGTAGATTGTCGATGATATTAACTAAGCATAAATATATATATTTAAAAGAAGAAAATGGCACTAGAAACGTGCTTTAAGATTAAACGGTTATGGTGCTTTCTAATGCTATAACCATAACGTCCATTTTCCTCTGCAAGAAAATTATGGTCTGTCCTGATATTGCCTTAGATGTTGGTAGAACATAAAACACAAACACGATATTTATGGCGGTGGGGATTTGTGATGCAGAAGCAATTTTTGTCTAAATATCAGGAACCTGATATTTTCCCAGATCATTTTTTTTAGCTAACTCATATATTTAAATATATATACATATATTTAATTTAAAAATCTTAAATATAGCCAAATAAAATTAATTTGTCCACACTTAGTGGGTGGTTATGCGAGGCTATGGTATAGAGTATGTACATATTTTTATATCAGTAAAATATAGGTGACAAAGTATGGACTCGAGGGACGTGGGTGCTCAGTTCCATGAATATGGACTAGTTTTATGTATATATATCAGTTTAATTTTGAATTATTATTAATTTTGTTTACATTCAAAGATGGGGAAAATTTCAATGGCAAATTTCAATCGAATGGTAGCTAACCATCCGGGGTAGGACAATAAGGATCACCTTGTTGCCCAGGACACCTCGTTTACTCAGTCGGGCACGTGAAGTTCTCGGTGACCTTACCAAAGAGGCAAGTCGTTATTTTTCTGATCTGCAGTAGTAGATTTCAGTTTCAATTGACTGACTTGGGGCTTAGGCAAGTAGTTTTACCACTCCGGCGAGTCGAAAATTCAGTCCCTTGCCCAATTGGGCAAGTGGGGAAAAAAGTTACTGTCCTACTCTGCGGCATCGTTAGAGGGTAGAAGCAACCTGGTACTCTGTATGTCGGTTCTGAGTGGGCAGGGACCAGTTGGTAGTGCCTAAAAGAGAGGGTGGGTGGGTGGGGGTATTAATAACCGGAATACAGATGTTGGAGTGTAACAATTATTGCAGGAGCTAGCTCTAGATTTGACGGTGCCTAGGCTGCAGTGACAAGGGGACCGGAAGTGCAAGGTGTCCGGCAAGTTCACATAGTGCACCACTGCATGACTGAAGGAGACCCGGGTTCAGAGCCCGGTGTGGCGGTTTCAGCGCCCGGTCAGTTTCAGCGGCCTGTCGTGGCTTCTGCGCATGCGTGGATTTTCGCACGTTGCGGCGAGCACTGCTATTTGTTTTGTTTACTGCTACCTTGTTAGCTGCTACGTTAATATCGCTTGGAATTTAAGGTTAATTTAATGAAATTTCATTATTTGAGTATGTAATTCTGTTAAATATGATCGCATTCAATAGATTTCGGCCTGATCGGACCCTAACACTGCCGGGCACCAGCTGAGCTTGTAGCCGGCGAGGCCACGGGTGTTTTGCATATGTCTTAAAATCGCGCATGCGCAGAAGCCACGACAGGCCGCTGAAACTGACCGGGTGCTGAAACCGCCACACCGGTGTAGGCAGATACGGGCTTATTACCGATATTGGTATGGTCAGTGCTACCAGCAGTTGAGCTTATCCCGCTATTATATTCACACCCTGTTATGAAAAAGGAATTAGCTTGAAGACTGGGGTCTTTTCTGTTAACAAGGCTCAGTGGGATATTTGCTTCGTTTCTAGTTGTAAATTAAAAGTGACAGTAACTTGAGAACACAGCCTTACGTATTCACAATTATCATTATCAAATCCGATTATTTGTATATATTTTAAAACAACCTATTCTCTGGGAGTTATTTAGGGCCCGATCAAAGCTGAGGTTTTATGTGGTCATGTGACTATTATGGTCAATCAGACTTATTGACAGCCTAAAGTGGAATGTGGTAATTTACCAAAATTAACATCGCACAATAATGTTACATTTTCTCTTATTTCTTTTTTTTTTTAGACAAAAACAGAAATTGCCACATAAAATAAGCAGAGACTATTTCCTCCACCCCACCCTTTGACGGCAGCTAGTGTTGTGGGTAGCACTTCAACACTAATTCAGTGGATAATACCTAAAACCACAGAAGCCAGTACTCAACGACAGAAAATAGAATAGCCACACCGAATCTAACAGTCCATTTTAGAAAGGCAGGGGCGCTTAGATTTAGATCCCGAATAAGAGTTGCTTTGGGGATTTAAAGTGGCAAGAAGGGCATTGACTACATTTTTTCTTCCTTAAAGAAAAAGAAGCAATATTCCAGAATTTCACAATTGCATTTTTTTAAAGTTAAAAAATCCACAAGTGTTGGCGATTTAAGCGTTCTCCCTACGACCTAGACATTATATATGTGCTTTAGCCAATCCTAACTTTTCACTTCGACTTCAAAACATGAGATGGTATCATATATTAGCACTACCCTCGATATAGCATTATTTCTTGAAAGGAAAGGAAATTGCAGTTGAGTCGGGGGGGGGGGGGGAAGTGGGAGGTGCCAAAGCAGCAGGAAGTGCATTGCATTTATATAACAATAATATTCACCTATTTCAAAATATTTTGTAATAATCAAAAGTAAACATTTTTTATGCAATTAGTTTACATGAGGCGTGTATATAGATTTAGTTTTATAGCAAGGCCTAATCCTTGCAGGTTCAGAACATTCCACATTTTTGTAACGCGGCGAAAGACTATGTTATAGTTTATATATGTTTTACAATTGTATTCATTCCTATTAGGGTGAATGAATAAGTAGAGGGCATTAATCAAGGTTTTGGACGTTTTCCACGAGGAAGAGAACGCTGTAGATAATTAGTTTCATTTGGTGTTGAGCTTGGACGATTCGCCATTGAGCTATGGCTATCGTGAATTATAGGTACTTTTAAATTATAGGTACTCATAAATTATATCTGCATGGGTATTCATAAATTACAGGTCTACATAAATTATAGGTATCCATAAAATATAGATGCACAATTTAGAGGTATCCATAAATTACAGGTATACATAAATTATGGACGCATAAATTACAAGTATCCATAAAGGACAGATGTACATAAATTATAGGTATCCATAGATTATAGATGCCCAATTTAGTGAGATCCATAAATTACAGGTTTACATAAATTTAGATCTATATATATCCATAAAATATAGATGCACCAATTACATGTACCCATAAATTACAGGCGTGCATAAATGATAGATATTCATATATTATAGATGCACAAATTATGGGCATCCATAAATTATAGGTATCCATAAATTTCAGATGTACATAAATTATAGACAGATAAATTACAGGTGTACATACATTATAGGTGTACATGAATTATAGATATTCATAAATTATATATGCACAAATTATGGGTATCCATAAATTACAGATGTACATAAATTATAGACGGACAAATTACAGATGTACATAAATTATAGGTATCCATAAAATATAGACATGCAAATTTCAGGTATCCATAAATTACAGGTGTACATAAATTATAGGTATCCATAAAATATAGACACACATTACAGGTATCCATAAATTACAGGTGTACATACATTTTAGGTAGCCATAAACTATAGACGCACAAATTACAGGTCTACATCAATTATAGGTACTAGTATCTGTAAATTATAGGTATCCATGAATTATGGTGTTCATAAATTATAAGTGTCCATAAATTATATGGAGGTATACATAAATTATAGGTGTATATAAGGTATATGTATGTTATTCATAGGTACCCATAAATCATAGCCTGTTGTTAGTGCAGGTATCTGTAAATTATATGTATACTTAAATTATAGTTACACTTAAATGATACATTTCCATAATTTATAGGCGTATATAGATAATGGGTCTACATAAATTGCAGGTTCCATAAATTACAGGTATCGATGAATTATAATATCTAAATATTGGTATCCATACACATATTTATGTGCATCATTTGGTATCTGCAGGGAATTTGGGATCCCTAAAGCTTTATTAATAAATTATTGACCCCCTACAAATATCGATAAATTATTGAAATCTGTAAAAAAAAAAAAAAAAAAAGAATTAATTAGGCATAAGTAAATTAAAGGTATCTTTAAATAGGTATCCCAAGTGATTTTCAAAAATAGTTTGGAGTTTGATTTAATGGATTTCACCTGTTAGTATATTTAATTTGAAATAAAATGACACTTCATTTGTGAAAATCGCTCTAATATTAAAGAAGATATGGACTTTTTTAGGTTGTTACTTAATTGGCCCCACCCAACACTAAAAAGATAGCATTTTTGATGGCCCCAAGAATTAAAAGTAACCACCCTATCAGACTTTCTGTATTTTTTCCTTCAAATCCATGGCCTATACAATGAGAATAGAAAGATCTAGGGGTCTGATGTGGTTACATTTCAAGATATACATCTTCAAAAATGCGCCAAATCACAATTTCCTCAATTTCACCAATTTCCAAATTTCGCTTTGGACCACTTTTGGGTGCTTGGTTGTGGAAAAAATTGGCACCCATATTAAATTATTCTGATTTATCCCGAACCTACTGATGAGTCTTGTCATTGCTATTTTTTTTCAGGACTACATATGCTTGGGAAAAGCTTAAAAAAATAGGTTTAAAATGGTCCAGAGCTCAATTTGACAAGTGATAAAATCTGGTAAAAGGAAATGCCCAACTTTGAGTAGGCTTATTTGGTACAGAAAAGCACCCGTACAAGATAATTGCATGAAATTTTCACACTGTACTACCTTCAACATGCTCTTTCTGTTTACGTTACATACAATACAATTTGATAGATATGAATGTTTAAAAAAAAATGTTTTGAAACCCTGTGTGTGTGTGGGCAGTGTGTTTATGGCACATTGCATAACAACTGGCACAATGCATAACAACTTTAGCATTCAATTATTAAGTAGAGCCAACATTTATTTTGTCTCAAATTTACACCTTCACACCGTGCATTGCTAAGAATCATGATTAACTTCTTTTTTTAAAGAAAAAAAGGATCTTTATTTTCATGTAAAACCCGAAGTTATCCATTATTCGGTTCCGAAATGGTGGTTAATTGAACATTTTAAATTAAAATTTAAAATAGATGGACAAAGAATTTATTCAAGGACAAAATATGACTATATGGCCTGTAGTATTGGCAACAAAATGATATCATTGGCATGATGATGCTAGCTCTGGTGAATGAGCATCAGAGGTTTGAAGAAGCAGTGTAAAATTTCATGCATAAGTTAGTTGAAACAAAAGGTGATTTTCTACATAAATGGACTTGACAAAGCATTGATTTTCTGTAGCTGCTCAAAGGCATATCCTAATGTGGATGGTACTATTAGAAAGAAGAAATGTGAACCTTTATTTTGCTTTAGATTTTATTTCAATTGGTGAAAAACTTAGAACACACCAACAGATTGAAAATGATGGATTTTAAGCCTCCACACACAGATTATTGGTGGATTGGCAAGGCACTTGGGATACCTACTTTAAAGCTTTTGTCTAATGTAAATTATAGTTATTTGTCAAGGTTTAGTTTTGTATACCTTTTGGCATTCATTAGATTTAGGTATCCAAAAAGCTTACGGCAAGTGTAGACTAAGCTTCTATAGCTCTATGTGTCTGTACATTATGAGATAACCTTAAGTTATAGGTACCCATAAATCTCAAGCGTCTGAGGCTTTGTTTCCATAAATTACTAGTACCCATACAGTTCTAAGGGATATTCGTATTACTATGAATATTTATGTAGTCATCGGTATGCGTATAGCAATTCATATTGCTGGGGATAACCCTGTAAGCCTACAGTGCTTTCACATATTTCTGAGATAGGAATGGGATGGGTAGAGAACCCACAGAACCCTAGCCATAAGCCATCTCCAAACAATCTGTGATAAAACAAAGAGCCCACATATGAGAAATGTAGACTGTTAGATAAGGATGCTGGTGAATGTCTAATTACACTGGATGCGATGGCCCAATCGGTAAAGCGCATGCCTGCCGTGCGGGAGATCGGGAGTTCGATTCCCGGTCGAGTCAAATCAATGACTTACAGAAATTGATAGGCTGTTTGTTGCTTCCTAGCCTGGCGCTCTGCATTAATAGTAATAGGATAGGGCAAGGACTCAGTAGCTCTGTGTCTGGATAATGTGACTAAGTTGGATATCGGGTCATGGTGGTGGCATGATTTCCCAGTGGGGCAGCAGTATAAAGTCGCTGTGAGTGTGTACTGTCACAAGTTGGTGCCCGTCCTGATATGACCTAAGATGTTGCCAGGTTCTAAAACTCCAGCAAACAAACAAACAATCATGGCAGACGTGTAAAGGAGTATCTTCTGATTGAAATTAAGTTGGTTGAGTCTGGTCAGCCACGGCTCCCCACGCTAGTGTAGTGATAAAGAACCTGAGTTGCCATCTTATCTAGATTTGAACTGTTGGCCTAGTTAGGCAAACAGTCAGTTTAGTTGGTTTTTGTTTTTGTACATTAGTTGATTAAGCAGGGGAAAATTTAGATCGCGAACAATTGGTCCTTCGCCATTCCACAGCTCCTTGCACTATCCCAGGAATGCGGAGCGCCAGGCTAGGTAGAAGCAAGTATAAATTTTAAAGTCATTAGCTTGACTCGAGGTGAGTTAGAACCCGGGGGTTCAAATCCAACGACCTACCAGAATGGAAGGGAGGTGGACGCTCAACTCATTTGGTCTAGATAGTTGATGTATATATGCACATAGTCATCCATAATAAATAAATAAATAGAAAAGAAGAGGATGTATATATTTTTATATAATTAATGCAACACAATTATGCTATAATCAATATTTTGGTGGGGTGCGAGATCCTACTTTACACCCGTGCACTGTAATTCATTGATAAGCTGTAGCAATTACTGTTTTTGGTGGGTTTCTTTTTGGTGGGTTTCTTTTGCATCTAATGAGGGAGGCATTTATTTGTAATACTTAATACAAATTCCTATCGAATCTCATGACAAATAGTTTGAACATTGAAGCGATGCTGGTAGACTATTACACCACCAATACTGATCGGGGTTGTATGAGGTGGTAGAGCATTCTCTAACGGTACTCATACAGTTTCACCGTACTACTTTCAATTTAGGGCCAGTTGGAACAAAAAACAATATCCGAAATGGAGAAGAAAGTAGTCCCTATCGTCTCTCAATTTAAGTATTCAATCCCAAATAAATATTGCAAATTTGATATTTCTAAGGCATTAAGGCACTGGTTTTCTGGCCATGCTTGCTTTCAGTCATTTACACTATTTAATTACAAAAAAAAATTTAAGATAATAAAATATTGTTATTACATTCAGCTAATTAAGAGTTTGTGGTATATCTGGTTAGTGTATGCATTCAGTGTACGCATTTTAATGTAGGTGGTGTCTTAGTTCATTTTCTAGGCAGGGGTATGTCGGTATAGTCTGGGTTTAGGAATAATCCAAATTTAGCTAACTAACTAAGTGGTTGCGATATAGCTAGTTTGTAGCAAGCGTTCAATGTGTGCATTAGTATAGGACAGTCTGGATTTGGGTAAAATGCTAAAGCCCCTGTCACACCTTGCCGGATTGAGGAAACAGAAAGAAACCAAACAAAGTCCGTTGATATCTGGCGAAGTTTGGTTTGTGTCCGTTGCATATCCGTTGATATCTGGCCCGTTCAGTTAAAAGTTTTGAACATGCACAAAACTTGGAACGTCGTATTGACGTCTATGGTTCTTGTCCGGTTTGAGTTTGTTTCGTCCATTGGATGTCCGTTCGTCCGGCTGCCTTTGACTTGATATCGCAACATTTTGACACAATTTAATACTTATCACGCCCGAACAACACTGGACTAGACAATTCTGTCCGTTGCTCAATCCGGCATAGTGTGACAGGCACTTAGGGATGTATGGGGGAATTCGGTTGGTTAAAATGAGTCAAATGGATGTGTAGAGTGGTGTTCATTGTCAGTGCCCGTGTGCAGTTTTTTGATGTGTAGGTTAGGTCCTTTCCACTGTTAAGGTTACATGACTTACCTATCATGGATATATATATCAAACTAAGCTTGGCCACTGCGTGGCCTTCTCTAGTTTGATATCAATCTGCGATATGTGCATCATGTTAAAGTTGCATACTCCGACGGTTTTGGGTTTCTCTCATTTTCTGAGATGAATATAGCAGATTGATTTTTATAATCTACCTTAGTTTAGTTTGAAGTAACTTTGCTCTAAAGTGACTATATTGGAGATATTTGACATGCAACATTAATTTTGGCATGCGTGTCAAAACTCTTACCCCGTAGCATTCAACAGTAACAAGTTTGATTAAATTGGCTTAGTATGTCCTATGGAACAATACATGCTTAACATAGGCAGACCAGTATCTAAGTTGGATATAGAGGATTAAATCTAGATAACAGTTTTGCTTTTGAAAATGTTATGCTTTTATTGGACCTAACACAATAACAGTGGAAAGAAGTCTTTAACTCAAGTATATAAAGTAAAGCTTTATATTTGTGTCAATATATTATATGCCGAGTTGAACAGAATTTTGTCTTAAGTGAATAATCAAGATATTCAGTTGATTTGACATACAGGAGAAGTAGAAAAAGCAGAAGTAGTGCTTAAATATTAAATAACAATTAACAAAATAGATATATTTAAAACCAGGCAGCCATCTTGTTGGCGTTCTAGAAGACGGCTCTTGAAGGTTTTGGTGCTGTCCTGTATAGGGTGGGGGGTGGGGTCAGTGTGGAGGTGGGTGGGGGGGGGGGAGGAAGGGGAGGGGAGGTGGGGCAGTGTGGAACACAGAGTAGTGATGGGCACAGGACGGGGTTGGGGTGGTGAGCCAGGAGGGACAGTATGGAGCACAATGTAGTGATGGACACAGGACGGCTAGTGTGGGGTGGAGGGTGTAGCTCAGTGTGAAACCCAGTGTGGTGATGGGGAGGTGAGGCAGTGTGGGGGTGGATGGGGTGGCTCAGTGTGAAACACAGTGTGGTGATGGGCAGTGTGGAACACAGGATAGTGACGGGCACAGGACGGGGTTGGGGTGGTGAGCCAGGTGGGACAGTGATGGGCACAGGACGGGCAGTGTGGGGGTGGAAGGGGTGGCTCAGTGTCAAACACTGTGTGGTGATGGGCAGTGTGGAGGTGGGGGTGGAGGGGAGGTGGGGTAGTGTGAAGCACAGGGTAGTGATGGGCACAGGTCGGGAAGTGTTGGGGTGGAGGGTGTGCCCAGTGTGAAACACAGTGTGGTGATGGGCAGTGTGGAGGTGGAGGGGAGGTGGGGTAGTGTGAAGCACGGGGTAGTGATGGGCACAGGACGGACAGTGTAGCGGTGGAGGGGGGAGTGGGGGGGGGGGGATTGTGGAGCACCATGTACTGCTGAGCACAGGACGGGCAGTGTAGGGGGGCAGAGTGGGGAGGTGGGGCAGTGTGGAACAACGTGTACTGATGGGCACAGGACGGGTAGTGTAGGGGTGCAGAGGGAGGCAGAGTGGGGGGAGGTGGGCAGTGTGGAACACCATGTACTGATGGGCACAGGACGGGTAGTGTAGGGGTGGAGGGGGAGGCAGAGTGGGGGGAGGTGGGCAGTGTGGAACAACGTGTACTGATGGGCACAGGACGGGTAGTGTAGGGGTGCAGAGGGAGGCAGAGTGGGGGGAGGTGGGCAGTGTGGAACAACGTGTACTGATGGGCATAGGACGGGTAGTGTAGGGGTGCAGAGGGAGGCAGAGTGGGGGGAGGTGGGCAGTGTGGAACAATGTGTACTGATGGGCACAGGACGGGTAGTGTAGGGTGAGGGGGAGCAGAGTGGGGGAGGTGGGCAGTGTGGAACACCGTGTACTAATGGGCACAGGACGGGTAGTGCAGGGGGAGGCAGAGTGGGGGGAGGTGGGCAGTGTGCAACACCGTGTACTGATGGGCATTGGACGGGTAGTGTGGGGTGCAGGGGGGGCAGAGTGGGGGGAGGTGGGCAGTGTGGAACACCGTGTACTAATGGGCACAGGACGGGTAGTGTAGGGGTGCAGGGGGAGGCAGAGTGGGGGGAGGTGGGCAGTGTGGAACACCGTGTACTGATGGGCACTGGACGGGTAGTGTACGGTGGAGTGCGGGGGGAGGGGCAGAGTGGGGGGAGGTGGGCAGTGTGGAACACCGTGTACTATGGGCACAGGACGGGTAGTGTAGGGGTGGAGGGGGAGGGGCAGAGTGGGGGGAGGTGGGCAGTGTGGAACACCGTGTACTGATGGGCACAGGACGGGTAGTGTAGGGGTGCAGAGGGAGGCAGAGTGGGGGGGGGGGGAGGTGGGGCAGTGTGGAACACCATGTACTAATGGGCACAGGACGGGTAGTGTAGTGGTGCAGAGGGAGACAGAGTGGGGGGAGGTGGGCAGTGTGGAACACCATGTACTAATGGGCACAGGACGGGTAGTGTAGGGGTGCAGAGGGAGGCAGAGTGGGGGGGGGGAGGTGGGGCAGTGTGGAACACCATGTACTAATGGGCACAGGACGGGTAGTGTAGGGGTGCAGGGGGGGGGGGGCAGAGTGGGGGGATGGGGGGCAGTGTGGAGCACCATGTACTGATGGGCACAGGACGGGCAGTGTGGTGGTGCAGGGTGTGGGGGTTGGCGGTTGGGAGACGGGATCAGCGTGGACAGTAGACTGTCTAATAGGGACACCGGATCAGGTACGAGACAACTAGGAAGACGGGTGTGTGTGTAGGTGGGGGGCGGGGGGGGGGGGGTAAGATGCACTTCGTTGAGTGTTTGGACCAAATACTACATGAAAACACCAAAACACGTTTTCTAGGAATTTTGTTGGGGTTTGCTCATTTATTTCATATTTTGACCCTACTATTTGGGGGAGAGGTTGTGGCCGGTGTCGCAGTTTGAGCGCCCTGCCAGTTTGAGCGCCCTGCCAGTGGTTGTATACTTTTTTTGTAAAATAGCTTTAAAAGCTTTCATTGGATCGATTAAAAATATCTTAATGCGCAATTGAAGAGGAAGATCTGAAGTATTTAATGTAACCTAAGAGCAATTTGCTCTGAAAGTATTAAAACAGAGATACTAGTGAAAGTTGGGATATTCTGAGTGTCAGTGCCAGTGTTAGCCTTACCAGATCATGGCCTCAAAAACTATTTTCGCAAAATAAATTCAAGAACTTCCAATTGGCTGATAAAAAAAAAGCTGAATGTGAAATTGTAGAGAAAGATCTGAACTATTTAATAGAAACAAGAGAAATTTGCTTTCAAAGCACCACAAATCACAAATTACTGTGATAGTTAGGGTTGTTTTAATGTTGTCTCTATCCGCGCATGTGCAGAAGCAACAGAAGGGCGCTCAAACTGGCAGGGCGCTCAAACTGCGACACCGGGTTAGGGTGGGTGGGTTGGGTGGGGGAGCCGTCTAGTGAGGAGCGCAGATGTTGACTGACTAAGGGGCGGGGGTGGGGAGGCAGGGTAATCATGTAGGAGAGGAGCGGGATCAGGTGTTTGTGTGTGTGTAGTGAGGGGAAGGGGCATGGAGAGAGGGGTAAAAAAAAGTTCACCATACCCAGAATAGCGGAGAATTACAATCATGCCTACATCCGAGTAAAAAAAACTGCTTCTGTCTAAAAAAGGATATGGAGCTCCTGGGTCCAATGGCCAGTGTTTATCTATATTGGCACAGAGTTTGTGAAATGGCAGAGGATGCAAAAACACATGATGGCGGACCCAGACTGCTTCCGATTCGAATTTTAACGTTTACTATATCTATATTATTTAACCAATTATTCATTCAAAAGTAGTGTCTAAACATAAAGAGAAATGTGAAGAATATAATTTTATTTTGTTTCTTTCTTTAAGAATTTATCTGCTCATTTCCTTTACCTAGCCTCCCAACACTTGTTCTAGTGTGTTGTTCAGCAGCCCTGTCTCTAGATACAAGATTCACCGCATGTTTGCAGTAAGGGGAAATGGCAATGTCTAAATACGGGCGAAAATAGCTTAATGGAGCAGTCACACTACGACGTGTTGGCCCGGCGTGCCGCCAACGCGTATAACGCGTCGAGAAACGTCAAACTTTTCGGCGTGTTTTGCGAAAAACTCGACACAGCGCAGCGTGTTGGCAGTGCGTTGCTGGCATGTTATTCTAAAAAGTTGCGCCGTGTTATCCACGTGTCGCCAGCGCGTTAAACCAAGTTGGCGGGTTGCAAGCGTGTTTTCAACGCGTTATCGGCGTGTCGCCAGCGCGTTAAACCAAGTCGGCGAGTTGCAAGCGTGTTATCAGCGTGTTATGGACGTGTTGTGGACGTGTTATCGGCGGCCCGCAACACGTCGCCGCGTGTCGGGCAGCGCCGAAAGTTTTGTGCAAGCACAAAACTTTCGACGCGCGCCGACGCGTTGTATCAAAGCGACCTGTCAATCATAGTGTACCGACGCGCCGGCAACGCGTTGCTAACGCGTTGCCGGCGCGTTCCGACCAAAAACACAACACGTTGGCACGCGTTGTCCAACGCCGGCCAACACGTCGTAGTGTGACTGCTCCATTAGTAATAGTATGGAACAGGAAGTGGAATCCCTGGTTCCAGTATCAAATGGCTACTTATATTGGCACAGAGTTGGTGAAATGGGAGAGAATGCAAAAGGGCAAGATGGCGACCATAGAATGCTGTCAATTTCACTTTTACGGTCAATTAAACCACATGTTTTATTATCTTTTTCAAATCAAAAGTAGTGGGTAAATATTAAGATATATATGTGAAGAATATAGTTTGCTTCTTAAAGTAAGAATTTATCTGCTCATTTCATTTTCTCAGCATGTAGATCATTTTCACCACTTTTTTCTAATGGGTTGGTTTTCACCCCTACTGCAAGTACGGAGTGAATCTTTTATTTAATTGTGACAGTGCTCATATATATATGTTTGATGTTGATCTACACCAATTGGAGAGGCAGCGTGTGTGGGTGTGGGTGTGGGTGGGGTAACCTGCTGGCCTACGGAGCGGGAAGATAAAGCAGTGCAATCTATTACATCTACGCTGATCACCAACAAAGAAGTTCTCAGAAACATTAAAAATAAGAAAAGCTTATTTGCCACTATACAGACAAAAAAGCTTATTTATTTTGGCCACATCATTCGTCAGAGTTCAATATACCGTACATTGTTGGAAGGGAAGGTGAATGGCAGCAGAGGGAGAGGGAGACCAAGAACATCATGGTTTACAAATATTTCACAGTGGACAGGCTTGAATTATTCACAGTCTATCAGAACAGCACACCATCGGGACAAGTAGAGAACCATTGCATCCAACCCTCGACTAGAGGAGGGAACTATTGATTGATTGACATCTACACTGATCGTGATATGGGAAGCCATGTGTGTGTGTGTGGGGTGGGGTTTAGCTAAATGTGTATACATGTGTGTTACTGTTAGAGCTATGTATGCAGAGGGAAGTAGGCATGGGGGTGGTGGGGGGGGGGGGGGTGTTAGTCGTGTGTGGTCGGGCGAGGTTAGAGATGAGTGTATACATCATGTGTGTGTGTGCGGAGTGGGGGGGGGGGGTCCGTATTCGGAAGTGCGTATCTGTTTGCTCAATGTGTGTTAGAACCGTGGGGCAGGGGTATGGTGGGATGGGGGGGGGGGGGGGGGGTCGGAGGAGGGCAGCTAGAGCCGATGTGTGTGTGTGTGTTTGGGGGGGGGGGGGCGACGGCTCCTATTAAAAAATGTTCTTAGTTTCAAAATAAAGATTGCATCATGAATAACCCAGACATCTAAAATATTTTTTAAAAGTGTTTAAATGAACAAATGTCAGCCATTTCCTCTATTAACATTTTGTTCATTTGTTTAAGAAAATATAGATGGCATCATGAATAATCCGGAAATTTAAATGGTAAAAAAAAGTGTTTAAAGGAACAAATGGATTTGATAGGTAAAGACTAATTAATTATTTTGCTGATCATTAGGAAGCAGAAGAACCTGAAACCAATTTATGGGTTATCTGTTACCTGGGAGAATCTGTTGTGGGCTGGAGGGTGGGCCGCATGGTTGGGATTATTTTGTTTTATTTCATCATGTTCTTTTAAACTAGGTCGTTATTTTCCTTACACTTTGTCACGCACTATTTTTTATATGGAAAAGAAAGCATTAGATTCAGACATACTAGTTCATCATTCCTTGAGACCCTGCGTTTATTTCTAAATTGAAGCTGAATTACGTCTATGTTAATTCCTTCCTCGTAAATACTCACATTAAACAACAAAAATAAAGCTCATGTACACAATGAATGCAGCTAACAACAAGAACCCATATACACACGGAAAGAAAATCCATCAATACCCGCTAAAGTTGTTAACCACCCCAAATTTACAAGTGATAATTCACCATTTTAAAGATAATAAATCCCTGCATATTTTCAAATTGAAATTGACAACATATGTTGATTTATATTTTTGGCAACGCAACTTTGGACATTATTTCTCTTTTAAAATTAGACTGGATATTTAGGTGCACCATATACATATGAGACTGTCTCAAAAGGTGCTAAGCAATATGGGACAAAACTTTGTCCATCGTAACAATCAACATACTATCTGCTTATGCATTTGCTCAGGATAAACTGATTTGTTTTTTACATGGTGTTTCATAATCCCAATAGAATACATATTGATTTGAAGCAAATGTCCCTGTGTTTTCAGTGTAACCGTTTCTGTGCTGTTTTGTGTCAATCGTTACAATGGACACAAAAAAAAGAGATCACCTTTTGAGACAGGCTCATATGCATTCAGTGGGATTCCAGAATGAGTTAAGCGCCCACTTCCCATGTGACAGGTCGTGGGATTCCAACCCCACGGTTTGAACCCCGGCCAAGTCAAATCGATGACTTAAAAATGTATACTTGTCAGTGCTCAGCATAATACTAGGATAGGGGCATGGGGCAGTGGAATGAGGAAGACCGATTATTCGTGATTTAAATTTCCGCCGCTTAATTGACAAATGTATCAACAAAAATGGTGTCCCATAACTGTATTAAATTGTGGTTCCGACGCAAGTAGGGCCTATGAAGTCATAACAGACATGCAGGTTCTGGGTGCTCAGAGCCCATCCAACCACCTGATTGGTTGGTTGTTGGAGTTTTACGTCCTGGCAACATCTAAGGTCATATAAGGACAGGTACTGACTTGTGACAGTGCACACTCATGCCAACTTTATTGTGCTGCCCCACTGGTCCACCACCACCATGACCTGATATTCCACTCACTCATATTATTCTGGCACTGAGCCAACCAGTCCTTGCCCTATCCTAATAATGCCGAGCGCCTGGCTCGGCAGGCATAAATTTAAGTCATTGGTTTGACTCGACCAGGGTTCGTACCCGTGGTTTCGAATCCTACGATCTACCAAAACGGGAGACGGACGCTGATTCAGCCATCGAGCCATTTGGTCCCAACCACCTGATGGTGACTCGCTAACTAAATGAGAACAACAAAACGCAGATGAAGATGTTAATTCGTCCTTTCCATTCCCTTCTTTCTCCATCTCCAGAATCAATGCAATTAAACAGCCGGCCACCAATTGGCCACCGAGACATTTGACATTCACTGGTTTCCATGGCAACTGCAAAATCAGAGTGTGTTCCTTGTTAATCTCGAAACCCAAGTGCTATTGAATGGAAGGGTCTTCATTTAGAATGTGACAGTACTGTTGTTGTGGTGCTTGTTTTGTGTTTTGTTTTGTTTACACTTGTCTTTGTAACAGGAAGCGACATATGCTTAGAGCGCATGCTCAGAAACACCGCCTCGTTTTCATTTTGTTGCTGTTGGTAAATAGATGTCCTTGTTTGTGTTTGCAAACACAACCCGCTTAAACACAAACAAACGCTTAAGCAGGTTGTACTTGTTAGTGTGCTGATATGGGAATGTCTGCAACGTGGAACTGGTTCTCAGCACAGTGACCATGGACATCACTGAACCTTCACACAGGTCTCAAGTAATCAGGTCTACGGTTGCCATTCGCGACTATATGTAATATATATTACACTATTTTATTAGAGTAGAATGTTTGAGCTGTATACTCAGGCTAAGTCGGAGACTGTACCATCAGGGTCCAATACATGTGGCGAGGTAGATAACAGATTCACCCTGTACTCACAGTACACGGGTGAACGGCAACATAGTCTAAATACGGGCGAAAATAGCTTTAGTATGGAACAGGAAGTAGAATGCCTGCCTCCAGTATCAAATGGGTACTTATATTGGCACAGAGTTGGTGAAATGAGAGAATGCAAAAGGACAAGATGGCAGCCATAGAACGCCATTGATTTCACCTTTAAATTCTATTAAACTATATGTTTTATTATATTTTTCAACTCAAAGGTAGTGGGGAAATATTAAGCCATATATACAGAATAAGTATTGCTTTGTAGATTGTTGATTTAGGCTCTCATTTCATTTCCCCAGCTTTTATATAGGGTTGGTAATTGCGCGTGTACTGCGAGTACAGGGTGAATCCTTTATCTAGTGGTGAGGATGCTCTGTTCAGTTTTGTCATGTGTAGTAATGAGTTTGAACACCGTGTCAAGCATGAACAACTTTGGAAAGTACATAACGTTTTTGTTTTTTTATAGAAAGCACAGAATTGTTTTTGAATGGAGTACCCAAATAGAAAATTTAGGGTAGGCAGGTTTGGAAATGTCTCATGCATGTTAATTGCATCAGTGGTTCTAAATGTGCTAGTTCTAAATAGAACGTTAGTCCCGGAATGGCAGACGTTTGGGTTTGAATCTCACTCTACACACAATGTTCCCATCATTGGCAAAATAAACTTTTGAGATATTTGAAGAGCAAACATGCAGAATTAAATTTGGCAAGCATGCCAAAACTTTTACACAATAGGCTTCTTCTGCACTAACAGGTTATATTAAATTGCCTCAGTATCGCAACAAATGTTTCATAAGTAGGGCCTACACCAGTATCAAATCTAGATAATTGTTTTGGGTTTGAAAATTTGATATTTACATCAAACTATGCAACTTTAAATATAGAAGTCGAGTCGCTGGGGCTTCTGGGATGTGTATAGTGTATTGACCTTGACCGTGTCTGGCCTCATCTCGGTCAGCAACCGATCCCAGAAGCCATCGTGCCTTGAAGCCCATCTCGGGCTGCAAGGCTTCCCGTGTGCGGTCTGCATGGTGAGAACACCTGACCGCGTCTGCTCAGTGAACACATTTGCAGTTTGGGTTATTTTCCGTCCCAACCAGTGGTCCACAACTGGTTCATCAAAGGTATGTGCTGTCCTGTCTGTGGGGAAGTGCATATAAAATACCCCTCGCTGCTTATTGGAAAGAGTAGCCTATGTGGCGGAAGTGGGTTTCCTCCAAAGAAATGTCAGAATGACCATATATATGTTTGCCGTCCAATAGCCGGTGATAAAAATCAATGCGCTCTCGAGGCGTCCTTAAATAAAACAAACTTTCCTGACCACGTGACCAGACTGATATGGCGTACAATGCCAGGGGCTGCTGGCTTATAGCCCCACAGATAAGGACCCCTCACTTGTTGTTCACGGCCACACCGATAGTTTCACAGTGCTTGTTATCTGAGCGTCCAATTGTGTTTGTTGCCAACTGTAATTTTAGATACCACCGGACGCGGTGGCCGAATCGGTACAGCGCAGGCTTCCCGTGTGGAAGGTCGGGAGTTCGAATCCCAGCCGAGTCAAACCAATGACTGACAAAATTGATACTTGTCACTACCGAGCCTAGCACTCGACATTAATAGGTTGGACAAGGGCTGGTTAGCTCAGTGTCAGGATAATGTGACTGTGGGATATCGGGTCATAATGATACTGGTGGCCTGATTTTCCAGTCGGGCAGCACTATAAAGTTGCCATGAGTGTGCACTCTCACAAGTAGGTACCCATCCTGATATGACCTTAGATGTTGCTAGGATGTAAAACTGCAACCACCAACCAACTAGATACCCACCATTTGAGACTACTTTCTGGAATGGTTTTGTCCTGTGTGTGTATACTTTTGTATAAATGGAGGTGTGTTGTCCCTGTATATGTGTGTGTTTACATGTGGGTGTGAGTGTGTTGTTGGCGATTTGTTGGTTTGTTTGAGTTTTACATCGTAACAACATCTAATGTCATATCCGGACGGGTACCGCCTTGTGACAGTACACACTCATGGCAACTTTATAGTGCTGCCCCATTGGGAGCCCATGCAACAGGTAGCCTACCATGACCTAATATCACACTCAGTCACATTATCCTGATACTGAGTTGACCATCCTTGCCCTATCCTACTAATGCCGAGTCCCAGGCTAGGAAGTGAGACTTATCTATTTTGTAAGTCATTGGTTTGACTCGACCGGGATTCGAACTCCCGACCTTCGCTCAACCGATTCGGCCACGGCGTCTGGTTGGTAGGTGGGGATGTGATGTGGTGTGTAAGTGGGGTATATATGTGTCTGTGTGTGTATACGTGTAGAGAGTAGGGTGTAACTGCAAAGCTGTCAACCATTACGATTTATGGGGAATCATTACGATTTTCTGCCTTTCAATATGCCACTACGCTGAAACATTATGGTACCTCTGCTTTTTTCCACACTTAATATTATGCAAATTTCGATATTTAAATTTTTTATTTATTTTTTTTTTTTTTTCAGTGGTTGTCACCGTTTACACAAAAATTTTGTTACAAATAAAGGTGGTGAATTAGTCTTAATTTTGGTGAAATGAAACTTAGTTATACTTATATCGATGGTGGGTCAGAAAGTTAATGGAGCACAGTGACGTCAGTGGTGTGGCGTGTGGCGTGTGTGTGTTGCGCGCGCGTGTTGGTGTGTGTGTGTTTGAGGGAGTTATGCGAGTAATGGGAGTATACTGGTGCAGGGAGGCAGATAGAGGTGGTATGGTGACTCCTTGCCTGAGACAGACTACATTATTCTCATTCTGAATAATGCGAGTATAATGGTGGAGGGAGGCAGGCGGGTGTAGGTGTGTGTGTGCGTGTGTGTGTTGCACCTGACACATGTTTGGTGCATGCGCACTCGTGTCCGGTAGTCATCAACGTGCAGACAGACACTGGGCAGACAGGCGGGCAGGAAGGTGGGATGGCACTGCTACAAACCCAAAGCACTAGCTCAAAGTCCTCCCAGTCACCGGAATTAATATTCTTTAAAAAAAAAGAATAAATAAGTGGACTGCAACCCGCGTGGTGCCCGCTCCTCCTGCCGCCACTTATTGGGGCGCCCCCTGGTGGGGGTGGAGGTGGAGGTGGAGGATCACTGTTAGCTGCCTGAATGAGTTGGTTGGTTGTTGGAGGTTTACATACTGGCAACATCTAAGGTTATATCACTTATCGGGACGGGTACCGACTTGTGACAGTGCAGACTCATAGTGACTTTATTGTGCTGCCCCACTGGGGGACCAAGCTGCCAGCGCCATGACGTGATACCCCACATTATCCTGACACTGAGCCAACCAGTTCTTGCCCTATCCTAATAATGCTGAGCGCCTGGCTAGGAAGCGACAAGTATCAATTTTTAAGTCATTGTTTTGACTCGACCAGGAGCTTGAATGGGGGAATTTGTGAGGTAATTGGGGAAGAAGTTGCTGAGTGTGTGGGCGATTGGGGTTTTGCATCCTAGCAACAGCATGAGGCCTACCAACATAGATATATACCAATGCACATTCCTAGCTTGGTCGCTTTATAGTGCTTCCCTGTTTAGATATATGATGGTTTAATCCGATGGCAGCATATGATATATCCCAGTCAGGCGAATTACTAGCATTCAGCCAACCAATTGCTGCTCTATCCTAGGACTGACTGCCAGGGAGCAGCATGTGCCAATTTTTGCATGGCTTTGCTTTAACTCGGCCGGGGATCGAATCCATGGAAAGTGGTCACTTAATGCTAATCTATTCCGTGCGGTTTGGGACAAGTCTCGGGAGAAATCAACAACTGCAGAGTACTTAGGTGCTTATTTAGCTAGGTGCTAATTGGCAAGGTGCTAATTTAGCATGGTGCTAATTGGCATGGTGCTAATTTAGCAAGGTGCTAATTTAGCAAGGTGCTAATTGGTCTTTGCTTTTGTTATGGTGATGATGAAAATGGGAAATATTGCGCCCAGAGCAGGATTCGAACCCACACTTCTTACCATTCCTGTGCTAGCATACTAATCATTACACCACCTAGGCTCCTTGATTCAATCACCCTATCCATGCTTACCTGTCCGTGTGGCTCCTTGCTCGAAAGGTCAGTGCAGACCACTACACTCTTCACCCTGAAATTGTTAAGTATTTTAAATGGTTCATGTCCATAAGTCATTTAATGTTTACGATTACATACACGTCGGCAATGCACTTACATCTATGCACATACAGGGCAGGTTCAACAACCATACTGCATGTAGCTTATACAGGGTCGTAGTCATGGCAACCAGTGTCATGGGGGTGATGGAAATGGGAAATATTGTGCCCAAAGCAGAATTAGAACCCACACTTGTTGCGCGCTAACCATTACACCACCTAGGCTCCCTGATGCAATCACCATCACCATTCCTACCTGTCTATGTGACTCCTTGCCTGAGACGTCAGTGCAGACTACATTATTCTCATTCTGAATTGGTGCTTGGTGATGCAGGGGTCCTGCCCAACTACAGGAGGTTGTGCGGTATACTTGACAACCAGGTTCACAAACTACACAAACAAAACAATCGCGTGCTCGAGCAATGACGTAGCTTTTTTTTTTTTGGTCCATTAGTTGTTTAAGATGGGGAAATTTCAGTCATAGACGACTGGTCTTCCTCATTCCACTGCTGGTCGATAGAAAGCCCGAGCCTACACTTCTACCGACCAAAGGGATTTTTAACCTCCCACACCACATAGACATGGTATGAGAGCAACCAGCCTTTGATGACGCGGTAAGTTATACACAGCAGTGGAAATCCAAATTGGCAGAGCTGGGGGCACAGGGAATCGAACCGCCAACCCTCAGATTAGGAGTCTGACCTAGAAAAAAGTCAGACACTCTAACCACTCCGCCACAGAGAACGCTGGTTGTGTGTCCCGATTGTGTGCGGGTTGTGTGTCCCGGTTGTGGGATCAGTCCGTTACTCGTGTTTCTATCTTCCTCTTTGCGCATTGTTATGTGCACAGGATCAACTGAAACTGAAGATGACCTGGATTCGAGTTCTGCACTGAGGCAGCTTCTCTCAGATGAAAAAAAAGAGAGACATGTATCACACGAGCCATGACAGCTGCTCATCCCCCATGGAACCTGTTATTACATTTATTATATTTTAGCAGTACTGACCCTGACGGTGCACACTGATGGCTCTTTTATTCATAGTGTTGCATCACTGATATACCACACTGCCGAAAATCATGTGATATCCCACTCAGTCTCAATATCCCGACATTGAGATAGCCAGTCCTTGCCCTATGTCATTAGTGCCAAGGAAGGTTGCGTGACAAGTGCCAGTTGTTGTACATATTTGATGTAACTCCTGCTTGACCTTGACCCTTCAGGCCGGAAGTGAACGCTGTGCCTCTTGGCTATCACCTGTTATTGGTTGTTATAGCGGTAGATCTATTGAAGACTTATACATTATCATTATGACCATTATCACTGTCGTCATCATTATCGTCACTACCATTACCACCATTATGCTATCGTCACATTCACTATTGTCACCACTACCATCACTGTCATCATCACCACAATCATTATCATCCCGTCCTGATATTACCTTGGCTATTGCCAGGACATAAAACTCCAACAACCAATCATCATCATCATCATCAGTCCTGATATGACCTTAGATGTTGTCAGGACATAAATCTCCATCACACAATCATCACCATCATCATCTAAACCATCATGGTCACTGTTATCATCATATTCGCCATCACCACTGCCATCGTCATCAATATTAATGCCCGATGAAGCATCAAATTTTCAAAATCAAAACAATTATCTAGATTTGATTCTACATATCTAACTTAGATACTGATGCACTTATTAAGTATTTTTTGCCACATAGAGGGGAACACTGAGTCGATTTAATAAAACCTGTTACTGCAGAAGCCTATAGTATCAACGTTTTGACGTGCTTGCACAAATTATTTTCATGTTTGAATTTCAAATATCTCAAAAGGTAGCCATTTCAATTAGAAGTTACCTCAGACTAAATTAAAGTAGATTATAATGATCAACTTAATATACTTATCTCAGAAAAATGTCAGAAACTCAAGACCATCGGACTATGCAACTTTAAATACCAACATGGTCCCAGCTTGGGATTTTCAGGTGGTACGCGGATGGAATAAAGCGTGGTGGAATAGAATGCTATCAAATATCTTCTTTAACAAAAATTAAAAATTTTATTTTAAATATTTGTAATATCACTGATTCTCAGGTGGTGCACAGATGTAATAAAGCAGTGTTGGAATAAAACCACGAAGCGATAAATGCTATTATTAATATTATTAATAAACACTATATGTATTATATATATTTTAAAACATATATATTTGTTGTCTCAGGTGGTACGCCGCTGCGTACCTGCATATATAGAACCTAGACCTCTCTGACCGATATTATCACAACTATCAATATCATGTTCAATATAATATATGTCATCATCATCATCATCATCACCACCATCATCGTCTTCGTCGTCACCATGTGGGGGTAGTTGTGGCAGTAGTGACTACTGTTATTGGGTTGACGGTTTAGTCTGACACTAGTGACAGTATTATTTATAAAGCTGACCTGTTGCCCGACTGCGGCCCTTGAATGTTAGGAGACGTGCCTCTTTTCGGTTGTCACATGGGAGGTCACGTGCTACAGCCCAGCGTCTTGGCTGTAACTTAGGCAGCGAGTGGCCTGCCACAGTCGGCCGTAACGAGGCTCAGCTGGAACGATTTCAGTTGCTTGTTTGTCTGTTGGGGTTTTACATTCTAGCAACATCTAGGGTTATATCAGGATGTGTGACGACTTGTGAGAGCGCACACAACTGGCGACTTGATAGTGCTACCCTGTTGGGAGATCAGGCTGCTGGCACCATGACCCAATATCCCATTCAGTCACATTATCCCGATGCTGATCTAACCAGTCCTTGCCCTATCCTAGTAATGCCGAGTGGCATGATAGGTAGCGACTGGTATCAATTGTGCAAGTCATTGGTTTGACTTGCCGGGAATCGAACTCTCAACCTTCCACATGGGAAGCCTGCGCTCTACCAATTCGGCCTTGGATTGAGTTCGAGTTTTATTTTACCACAAATATTTGTGGTGAGGTAAATTGTATGACTTTCCCAAGCGGTGATCTTCCAGCCGAGCAAAACCAGACGGGATGGCCGAATGAGTTAGAGGGTCTGTCTCCCGTGCTGGTAGATAGTGGGTTCGAACCCTGGTCGAGTCAAACCGATGACTTAACAATTTATACTTTTCGCTTCCTAGCCAGGAGCTGGGCATTATTAGGACAGGGCAAGGACTGGTGTGCTCAGTGTCAGGATAATGTGACTGAGTGGGATACCAGGTCATGGTGCCGGCGGCCTGTTTTCCCCATGGGACAGCACTATAAAGTTGCCATGAGTGCGCACTGTCACAAATCGGTACCCGTCCTGATATGACCTTAGATGTTGCTAGGACGTTAAAAAAAAACCTTTAAAAAACCAGCTGAGTAAGCAATGTCACATTAATTTAAATTCATACTTATGCAAAATACTTTGTTGCAAGAGTTGAGTTGAGTTTGATTTAATCACAAACATTTAGTAAGGTGACTGACTGTATGGCTTCTCCAAGTGGTGATCTTCCAGCCTAGCACCCAATGATACATTAAGTTACTTTTGCAAAATACATTGTGAAAGCAAATCGGCAATTGAAATATTTACCTAAAATAAGATATGTCCCTGTATGTATAAACATATATAAGCAGTAAACATGCCACATGCATATATATGGCCACAGGACAAGTGATGTCAAAGTTATATAATAGTGACTCCATGTGTGGATCTACTCACAAAACAAAGGAAACTATTCTGGACGGATTTTGTCAATGTTGATATCTGCTCTGTTGAACATGTCTGTTTATACAATGATACTTTTGTATGTGAATATGATTGTAATGTATTATGTCGGGGCTGGGGAGGTTGTCCCCACATCGTATACACATGTACTTGACACTAGTGACATATTCCACAGCATTTTCAGAATAAAGACTCATTGAATATGCCCTCTGCCCTTTTGTGTTCTTTCTCTTAAATCTGTATAATCCATTGAAAGTTTAATATTTTCACCTAGAGTTGAATCTGTATCCAATTTAGGTACTCGTGCACTGCATTGTCATTATTAAAGCTGCATAGTCCGATAAAAGTATCAAATTTTCTAAACCAAAACATTTAACTAGATTTAATCCTACGTATTCAATATAGATATTGGTACGCTCCTTGAGTGGATGTACCACCTTGCCGGATTGAGCAACGGACAGAATTGTCTAGTCCAGTGGTGATAAGTATTAAAATGTGTCAAAATGTTGCGCTATCGGGTCAAGGGCCGCTGGACGAACGGACATGAAATGGATATGAATGGATAGCCAACGGACGAAACAAACTCAAACCGGACAAGAACCGTAGACGTCAATCCGGCGGCATCTGTTCCTAGTTTTGCGCATGTTCAAAACTTGTACGGACACAAACCAGACATTGTTTGTTTTCTGTCCGTTTCCCCCAATCCGGTGAGGTGTGACAGGGCCTTTAAGCATGTGTTGCCGCACAGAATGGAATACTAACTCAATTTAATAAAACCTCTGCCTGCTAAAGACAATGCAGTTCGAGTTTTGACATGCATGCCAACATTAATTTGTCATTTTACACCATAAATACCTCCCATTTTAAATGAAAGATAATTAAAACAAAAGTAAGGTAAATTGTAAACAATCAACCTAATATGTTTATCTAAAAACAAAATGACAAAACTCAAAACCTTCGGACTCGGCAAATTTAAATGCCAAAATTATAGCTGAATTCATTTAATGCTTCATCATCCTTAGATGTGGGTTTGAATCCCGCAGGCATCAGCTCAATATCGGGCGGTATCTTCCTTATGTATTCCAATTGAGGCAAACTAGAAGCCCACTTAATTAATCCGTAACACGAACTAGTGTGTGGCAAAGAGATAGTATAGTGCCATCCAGAGAAGACTTCTAACCTAGAATAAAAAGAACCCTCCGTCCATGCCACACCCACCTCTACCCCAACACGCCTCACCTCATGACACCCAGACCGCATAGTCCCACACCTCCCCCACCTCTACCCCACCCCACCTCATCCCACACCACCTCTACCCCAATCCACCTCATCTCACTACACCCACACCACATAACCCACACCTCCCCCACCTCTACCCAACCGCACCTCTACCCGACCCCACCTCATCCCTCTACACCAACACCACACCACCTCTACCCCAATCCAGCTCACCCCACTACACCCACACTACCTGTACCCCACACCACCTCATCCCACACCACACCACCTCATCCCATATTCAGCCATATCCAACACCGGTACGCGTTGTCTGAATCGGTAGAGCACAGGCTGTCTGTGCGGAAGGTCGGGAGTTTGAATCCCAGCCCAGTCACACCAATGATTTATTAAATTGATGCTTGTCGCTACCTAGCCTGTTGCTTGGCATTAGCTCAGTAACAGGATAATGTGACTGTGGGGTATTGGATCATGGTGCTGATGGTCTGAGCTCTAAGTGGGGCAGCACTATAAAGTCACCATGAGTGCGCACTGTCACAAGTAGGTCATCATCATCATGCTGTCGGTCGCGATGCGACAAAGACTGCGTTCATTACTTGACTGCCGCTCTCCATTTAGCTCTCTGCTGTGAGAGTTGTGTCCATGAGTTAGTCTTAATGTCTCTCAGCTTCAGGTTTCTCTTGATGGTATCCTTGAACCGGAGACGAGGGCGCCCTCTCTTTCTGTAACCAGAAGACAGTTGAGAATAGAGGATCTCCTTTGGTAGCCTGTTTGATGACATCCTCATGAGGTGTCCAGTCCACCGGAGATTCTTTTTGATCAGAAGATCTTCCATAGAGGGCATCCCCGTCCGTTCGAGTACTTCCTTATTTGTCACTTTGTCCTTCCAGGTTAGCCTCATGATTGAACGCAGATGTCGCATCATGAAGGCATGCAGCTTTTTCACCTAGTAGGTACCCGTCCTGATATGACCATAGATGTTAGGAAATAAAACCCCAACAACCAATCCACATTCATTTCCCTACACCCATCCACACACCACCCCAATTCAACCCACACAACCCATATTCACCCATCCCAACCCCACTACACCCACATCACCCCACTCAACCCCTCATCCTATATTCAGCCACCTACACCTCCATCCATCCCCATCCCAATAGACTAGATCACCATTCCAGCCACGCGATGCATTGTGGGATGCGAGGAAGAACCCCCCCCCCCCCTGGCGAAACACATGGCTAATGCTAAGACACTGGCTGCAGTTATGAAATGTGCTAGTTTCAGCTCATCTCAGCTCTTGTTTGAAACATAAAATACCAACTAAAAAAATATGTATAATAAATTACGATGTTAATCCTATATCTAGCATTGTATTTACATCAAGCTAATCAGCCCATCTTATACCATCTGCATTTAGATTTGGACAAATCTGGCCAATCAGACTAGTGTTAGAGCCCTAGCCAGAGTCAGTTTTACTTATTTTATTCATGTTTTTATTTTTATCTTATGGTTAATGACATTTGTTGGGCTAGGAAATGGGTAGTGTTAATCAGACATTGGTTATATATTTCTTTGAAAACAAGTTTTTGTTGACACATTGCTAACGTTTCTTAGCTCAAAATGCTGAATTATGGAGAATTGTGTCTTAAACATATTCATTATATTATTATATTGCATTGTTTGTTTGTTGTTTTATGTCTTGCAACATCTAAGGTCATATCAGGACGGGTTTTATTGCATGCATCCATCCATGTTTGTGCCAAATTGTTTTAGTTTTTTTTATTAATTTTGAATAAAATCGAAGTTTTGCCCTATGCGTATCGGTAAACTCAATGGCCGAGCCCTTTTGTTTTTCTCTAAACGCCGTTTTTCAGGGCATGCGCAGTCGGAATGGCGATCTCGTCTATTCAAGCCGCACCCCCCACATCCATCCCCCCACATCCTCCCACAGTCATCCACCCCCCACAGCCACCCATCCCCCACATCCACCCCACCCACATCACCCCCATCCACCCCCACCCCCCATATTCACAGGCCGCGATGTGCTCAGTGTAACTACATACCTACCCGAACACCTCGGTAGGCACGGCGCGCATGCGCACACCCAGCACTCCTTACGACAGACGCCCAAAACCAGAAGCGGTCGGCAGTGTGCAACCACCAAGCGTTCCTTGTCAGGACCTAGGTCTATAGACCTATTTCAATGTTGATAAACATTGTGTATGCGCGCGCAGCTTGGCTGCAGAACGAAGGCACATTGCCGTTGAGTTTGCTGGTACGCGCAGTGCAAAATGTTTATTTGAGAAATAATAGAAATGCATAACCCTAACCATATAAATTCAATATAATCTATTCATTGAATATGTTTTCTGTATGTGTACCAGGCGGCTTGTTTCTAGATGGTGTGGTTTTAGAGATATTTCACTTTTTCTGTAGGAAGATTGCTCACGACCATTGACAATGCATTGAGTTTGCCGGTATGTGCAGTGCAAAACGTCTATTTTATTCAAAATTAATAGAAATGCAGAACCCTAACCATATGAATTTAATATAATGTGTTCGGTGAATATGTTTTCTATATGTGTACCAAGCGGTTTGTTTCTAGATGGTATGGTTTTAGAGATATTTCACTTTTTCTGTATGAAGATTGCTCATAGCCATTGAGTTTAAAGTGTGTCAGTGTTGTCCTGCAGCCAAAAGGGGTGTGCACTGACCTAGATACGATTGTTGACGTCATATGAAAGAGGTCTATTTGCCGTTACTATACAAGGTGTCTCAAATGTAATGTTTCTCGGTGACATTGGATATTTAAAAAATCATCAAATGCTATGTTGTCGTAAAGATATCTATCTTTAGTGCAAATTTGTGTATTTACAAAACATTAATTGGTTCATGTCAAATTGTGTGTAATCATTAAATTGTCCATTTCAGGCCCATATCACTGATGGTGAACGTGGAGAAATGAGTGTTTGTGGTAACATGCAAGATAAAAGGTTTGAAATGTGAGAAAATTTGAGCTAATTTTAAGAGGAAGTATCATATGAAAGACCCAACAAACCAGGCTACTTCGTGAGTTGTCAAACAAAATTTCAGAAAACTGGATCTGTGCATGATGACGAGAGAAATGAATGCTTTAAGCTCTGTAGAGACACTGATGGTCACCATGCGGAGCACTACTTTTTTGCTGCATATACTTTGAAATAAATATATTTTTCATGTCTTAAACCAGTTTTTCATAATCCCAATTATTTGTCAAAATAGATAGTATGTTTTGAGACACCCTATATATATGTCTACTATTTGTTAATAATACCTGATTATATATTCTATATTGAGGCGTCACTGAGGCCGGGTACTACTGTAGCCTGCTGTTCAAATCATTAAGATGGAAGTGCGTCTCCGCCCTCCTCTGGATAACCTTCCAAACGGGCACACTGCAGCCCACTTGGCGGAAACCCGTTAATTAAGGTGGCAAACTGTCGTCTGCTCGCTCCAGAACAGTGAGAATACTCACACACACACTCACAAACACACACACACACTCACACATGCCATATGATTAAAAGATCAAATCCGCTATGTAAGGTTTGTGTTGGGGGCAAGCTGTGCATATGTGGCGGTCTTCAAGTGGGGGTTTGCAGTGGCAGTACTGCACGCCCACCCCCACGCCCACTGGTGGGGTAGGCGGGTTGGGGTTGGGCTCCTCCCGGTGGTGGTGGTGGTGGTGTGAGGGCTACTGGAGGAAGCAGGGGCAACTGGGGACCAGCCTAATCCTTGGCGTCTCTCCAGCGTCTGACAACAGCCGTACCGGAAACCCTTTCACTCGCGCAGACGCATGGGATGCTTCCGCACCTTTCCACAGGAATCCGCCCCTACCCCCACATCAACCCCCCCCCCCCCTCTAACCCTCCTCCCCCTCACCCCCTCTCTAGTCTATCCGTCTACACTCCACCCTGACACACACCCGCTCTCTTCAGTCACACTTTCACAACGCTGTTTGTAACCTGGCACGTTCGTAAACCCAATCCTGTCATCCCCGCCTCTCGCGTTCAGTCACCCTCCCCCCCCCCCCCCCCACTTCTCTCGTCTGCTCCAACCCCTCTCCAGCTCCACCCTCAGCGAGATCGGGATGGGGGCGTTTGTACAAACGTAATGTGTACCCTTCTGGGCGCGTTCGTGTATAGTACGGTATACAACACTCACACTGTGTGCTCCAAATTGACTTGCTATCCGGACCGCACTTCGTCCACACCTCTCTCTATCTCCTCTCCGCTGGCCTTGCTCCTCCTTGATATGTCTGAAAAGAGTTCCAGGAAGGGGAGCCTGCCGGCATTTCATTTTCTACTCTTACTCTGTCTGTGTCTTTGGCTTGCCGGCTGGTCACCATAGAGCAAATATACACGTCCTTTGACTCAACTCTCCTCATTTCTCTTTCCTAGACTCTACCCCTTTTTTTTTCTCCCAGGCATACTCCTCACCCTGACCAGGGGAGTTGTGTGCTTGGGTGGGGCCCTGTACCTTTACGTTTTCTCTCGCTTTGTTCTCGTTGCTGGAATCACTGCTGCACCCATCTTTACCTGCCCTTCTTCGAAACCCTTGCTGCTACCTGCTGGATACAAGTGCTCAACACTTCACCGTTACAATGTTGTAAAGATGTCCCCAGCTTCTACAACAGCCCCTACTGAAGATTAATCTTCAACCAAAGATTGGGCCGATTTATCGGAGCCTCCCTATAATGTTGCAGTTCTGCAACCAGTAACCGGCGTAAGGTTACAAACCATCCCAAGCAAGCTCCAAACTGATCCGCTCGCTCACTCACTCACTCGCTCACCATCTCACTCACTCACCATTTATCTCGCACACACACACTCATTCTCAGTCACTTTACTCACCATTTCGCACATTTACTCACTCACATACTTTCATTGGCCCACTCACTCACTCACTCACTCACCATTTCTCTCACTCACTCCCATTCACTGACCCACTATTTGACTCACTCACTCACCACCTCACTCGCTCACTCACTCACTCACTCACTCACTCACTCATACTCTCATTGACCCACTCACCCACAGACTAACTCCCTCAGTCACTCACTCACAGTTTCATTGACCCACTCACCCACCCACTCACTCACTCACTCACTCACAATCTCACTGACTTACCCACCCACCTCCTCTCCTCTGCCTGTGTTCGACCCGCTGGGTGTGTTTGTAAACAGGTGGGTGCTGTAGGTTGGCCGGGTCCAGGCTCAGGTAAGTAGTTACACACACAGATCGTGCTTCTTCACCTCGGTCGTGTCGAGGGGGTGGAGACTGGTGGCAGCGAGCCACTCCCCACCCACCACCCGCCACCCGCCACTCACCACCTGCCACTCACCACCCACCACTCACCACCCACCACCCGCCACTCACCACCCGCCACTCACCACCCACTACCCGACACCCGCTATTTACCATCCGCCAACCACAACCTGCCACTCACCATCCGCCACTCACCACCCACCATCTGCCACTCACCACCCACCACCCACCACCCGCCACTCACCACTCACCACCTGCCACTCACCACCCACCACTCTCCACCCACCACCTGCCACTCACCACCCACCACCTGCCACTCACCACCTGCCACTCACCACCTGCCACTCACCACCCGCTACCCGACACCTGCTATTTACCATCCGCCAACCACAACCTGCCGCTCACCATCCGCCACTCACCACCCACCACTCACCACCTGCCACCCACCACCTGCCACTCACCACCCGCCACCCACCACTCACCACCCGCTACCCAACACCCACTATTTACCATCCGCCAACCACAATCTGCCACTCACCACCCGCCACCCACCACTCACTACCTGCCACTCACCACACACCACCTGCCACTCACCACCTGCCACTCACCACCCGCTACCCGACACCCGCTATTTACCATCCGCCAACCACAACCTGCCACTCACCATCCGCCACTCACCACCCACCACCCGCCACTCATCACCCCACACCCGCCACTCACCACCCGCTGCTCCCCACCCACCACCCACCACTCCCCACCCACCACCCACCACCCGCTACTCACCACCCTCCACTCACCACCCACCACTCACCATCAGCTACCCGACACCCGCTATTTACCATCCGCCACCCACAACCTGCCACGCACCAGTGACCACTCACCACCCACCACCTGCCACCCCCCACCTGCCACTCAACACCAACCACCTGCCACTCACCACCCGAATCCCACGATCTACCAAATACGGGAGACGGACGCTCAACTCATTCGGTCATCCCGTCTGGTCCTGCTGACAGGCAAGCACCGTAATACGTCATGTGGATATCAGTAATTTGGTTTAAGCGAAGCCATACATTTTTTTCACCAACCCAAAGCATTTGCCTAGATTTGAAACTACATAGCCAACTTAAGGCCCTGTCACACTACGACGTTTCCGCCGGCGCGCCGGCAACGCGCAAAATATTTGCAACCCGTCGGCACGCGTCCAACTCTTCGGCGCTTTGGGAGAAAGTTTGACGCGGCGCAGCGTGTTAGTAGTGTGCTATAAGCACGCGGCCAACGGGTTTCGACGCGCGGCAGAACAACATGTCAACGTCCCACCAGCGGGTTCCCAGCGTGCCATCGGCGTGTTGTCGGCGCGCTGTTGGCGCGTTGACGGCGCGTTGGTGTCGCGTTAGTACCCTGTCAATGCGTACATACCCGCCAGCAACACGTTAGGACGCGCCCGCAGCGCGTCCACACCGCGCGGCCAACGCGGCCAGGCACGCCGGCAACACGTCCAACGCGCCGAGATACGCTGGAGCAACGCCAATAGCGCGCCCACTACCCGTCGATGGGACGTTATGGACGCGCCGACGGAACGGTCGCATTTTGGGGAAAAAAAAGCCAACGTTAACTGACGTTGATCAACGGTCTGCCAGCGTTCTGCCGGCGTGCCGCCAACGTGTGTCAACGTGTTGCTAACGCGTCTGTAATGCGCCCGCCAACATGCTGCCGCGCGTTGCGGCCCGTCGAAAGTTTTGTGCAAGCACAAAACCTTGACGCGGCTCGACGCGCGCCGACGTATCCATTCACACGTTGCTATGTACCGACGCGCCGGTAACGCGCCGGCAACGTGCCGGTAACGTACCGGACGTGTACCGACGTTTTGAACAAAAACCCAACCCGTCGGCACGCGTCGAAGCGCTTTGGTGAGAAACGTCGTAGTGTGACAGGGCCTTTAGATCATTGAATATTTATTACAGTTTGGTAGTGCTCATGTACTCTCCTACTTTGCTTGCGATCGGGTAAACAAAGCCTATTTAAGTTTGTGGACACCAAATTAATTTGGTATATATTCACTTCAAGTATCCAAAGTTAACCCCTTAAATTAGTAGTCATTTAAAACCAAATAAAGTTTGTTTGTTGTTGTTTTACGTCCTCGCAACATCTAAGGTCATATCAGGACGGGGACCGACTTGTGACAGTATGCACTCATGGCGATTTTATAGTGCTTCCCCACTGGGAAATCAGGCTGCCGGCACCATGACCCAATATCCGACTCAGTCACATTATCCTGACACCGAGCTAGCCAGTCCTTGCCCTATCCTAATAGTGCCGAGCACCAGGCTAGGAAGCGACAAGTATCAATTTTTAAGTCATTGGTTTGACTCGACCGGGAACCAAACTTGCAAACTCCCGATCTTCCACACGTAAAGTAGATTCTCGGTCGAGTTAAACCGATGACTTATAAAATGTATACTTGTGGCTACCTAGTCTAGCACTCAGCATTACTAGGGTGGGACAAGTTCTGGTTAGCACAGTATCAGGATAATGTGACCGAGTGGGGTATTGGGTCATAGTGCTGATGGTCTGGTCTCCCAGTAGGGCAACACTATAAGGTCACCATGAGTGCGCACTGTCACAAGTCGGTACCCGTCCGGATATGATGTTGCTAGGACATAAAACAACAAATAAACAAGCAGCAAACAAATCTTTCCGGCAAACCATAAACAATGATGCAAAAGCTGATACCGAAAGGGAATTACCAGAGACCAGTAAATGGGATGGGAGCCTAGCACATGTAGGTCATAGGCGGCAGTGGCGGGATTATATATATATACTTCAACATTTTTGCACGCAGCTTTCATGAAATGTAGGCTAACCTGGAAGGACAAAGTGACAAATAAGGAAATACTCGAATGGACGGGGCTGCCCTCTAGGGAAGACCTTCTGATCAAAAAGAATCTCTGGCGGACTGGACACCTCATGAGGATGTCATCAGACAGGCTACCAAAGAAGATCCTCTATTCTCAACTGTATTCTGGTTACAGAAAGAGAGGGCGCCCTCGTCTCCGGTTCAAGGATACCATCAAGAGAAACCTGAAGCTGAGAGACATTAAGACTGACTCATGGACATCACTCTCACAGCAGAGAGCTAAATGGAGAGCGGCAGTCAAGTAATGAAAGCAGTCTTTGTCGGATCGCAACCGACAGCATGATGATGATGATATATAAATATAAATATATATATATATATATATATATATATATATATATATATATATATATATATATATACACACACACAAAACAGCTGTAAATGTTTATCATAACAATACAAAATGAGAATGACCGGGTGAATCAGTGGGTGGCAAACGCGGTACCATAGATAAATGTGTTATTTATTCGTAATTCACTTTTAATTATTTTTAATTATTGAATATCTTAGCTGGCTTTTATTTAGTTGATGGGATTCAGGTAGCCCCCTCGTTCAGTCCCCACCCATCCCCCTTGAAATTCAATGACCGCCATCTTGGCTTTTTTTCTTCATTTCTCTCCCATTTAATTAAAGCTGCATAGTCTGATGAAAACATCAAATTTTCAAAACCAAAAAGCAATTATCTAGATTTGATTCTACATATCTAACTTAGATACTGGTGCACTTATTAAATTTTTTTCGCTACATTCAAGGGAATATTGAGGCACCAATAAAACCTGTTACTGCAGAAGCCTAGGGTGTCGGAGTTTTGGCATACTTGTCAAATTTAATTTTCCATGATTACACTTCAGATATCTCCAAAGTTAGCCATTTTGAATCCAAGTTACTTCAAGCCAATGTAAGGTAGATTATAAGGATCAACCTAATATATTTATCTCCGAAAATGACACTCTAAACCATAGGACTATGCAACCTTAACTCGATGCCAATATAATTATATAAACACTGGATGCTGGAACCATGAGGTCCGCATCTAGTTTATAACAAAGCAGTTTTTGCTCGAATTTAAACATGGTTGTCATTCACCCCTACTGATATGTATTCATGTTGTAGCCGCGCAGATTGGATGAGTATGACTGGTCATGTGACCAACCTGGAAATGTGACGTGTATCGAATAAAGGAATCACTTGTGTTACATACTTCGCTGGGTTAACATCTTGCATACTTTACATGGTGTCAGATATATAGAACCAGTACCATGGCGTTGACAGGGTTAAAAGCACCAGCCCAACTGAACCTAGAAGATAATATAGCTATAAATTGGAGTACTTGGATACGTGCATATGAGTTATATTCAACAGCAACAGGAGCAATAACAAAGTCAGAAAAAGTACAGTGTGCGCTGTTCCTTCATGTCGCAGGAATAGACGCCCAAAAAGTGGCAAGGACGTTAAACATTGATTCAACCGACAAGGAAAAGATAACACCGCTAATAGATGCCTTCAAGAACTACTGCGAAGGTAAAGACAATATCACATTAGTGAGATACAAATTTAATTTGTATAGCCAAGTAAGCAAGACAATGGAAACTTATATTAGAGAGCTGAGAAGCTGTATCGCGCACTGTGAGTATGGGAGTTTGGAAGATTCCTTGATGCGCGATAGACTTGTATGCGGAGTAAAAGACAATGAGCTAAGAAATAGATTACTGCAGACCCCAGGGTTAACTATTACCCAATGCATTAATATGTGTTGTCTCAGTGAGCACAAGTCAGAACAACTAAGCAGAGCAACCGAGGAAGTAGTCGACGCCATATCTCATACAACACCCATTCAGCAAACGTCACAATGGCAGCGCGGTGCTTGGTTGCAAACATCGCAGCCGAGATACAAATCGAACTACCCAAAATTTACATGTACAAAAGACAAACAATGTGCAGGTTGCCAAAAAATAGGACATTTTGTCAAAATGTGCAGAAGATTTCCACCACGAACAGCGCCGATCAACAAAATTCAGATTGACCGACATAACGTTCCTGACGACATCGATCTCTTCGTAGGCACCGTAATGAATGTGAGCCATGAAAATGACAATCTGTGGTATGTAACAGAAACAATTGGACAAGTCACCGTAGAATTCAAGTTGGATACGGGATCAGAGATGAATCTGATACCAAGAGCGGTTTTCGACAAAATCGAAGGACTAACGCTGATGCCGCCTGCATGCCGCCTAGTGACATACACTGGGCAGCGGATACATCCTGAAGGCGAAACGAACATAAACATTGGAGGTCACGTCCTGAAATTTCAAGTAACTATGTCAGGAAACCCGCTACTGGGAAAAGATGTATGTGTAAAATTACAACTAATAACCCACATCAATGAACTTAAGAACGCAACTTCCTAGTCAATAAATGGTAAATAGTTACAAAGATGTTTTCACTGTTTTAGGTTTGATAAAAAGTAATGCAAAAATATACGTTGATAAAAATGTACCACCTACAATTGACCCTCCCAGGCGCATACCACATGCAATATCCCAGCAGGTTAAGAAAGAATTAGACTGTATGCTTGATCTTGGTGTAATTGTAGAACAAATAGAGCCCACCCCATGGGTAAATTCAATTACAATTGTTCGTAAACCTAACAAAATTTGCATTTGTCTTGACCCAACAAAATTAAATCGCACCATATTAAGAGGACCCTATCCAAGTCGTACTATTGAAGAAGTGGTAGTGACAACCCATGGTGCACATTACTTTTCAGTGATAGACACAAATTGTGGATACTGGCAAATTGAGCTCGATGAGGCCAGTTCAAAATTATGCACGTTCAACACCCCATGGGGCAGGTTTAGATACATGAGATTACCATTCGGGATTAAAACGGCATGGGACATATTCATTAACGAAATGAATAAGATCCTGTTTGGGTTGAAGGGTGTAAATGTAATAACAAATGATATATTAATATATGGAGTAGCATTGAGCCATAAAACTTGTAGGAGATAAAATCTCTTGCAAGAGGATATTCTGAAACTTGCACAATGGTCCGAGAAATGGCAATTGCCCTTCAATGAAAAGAAGTGCAAAATTATTCATTATGGGAAAAATAATCCTCATTATGCCTATTATATGAAGATCACTGTCCTGCAACAAGACAGCTATGAAAAGGACTTGAGTGTAACCTCTCCTTTCAGAAACACATGAGGACTCATCTCAAATGCTAACCAGAGAGTAGGAATAATTAAAAGAACTTTCCATCGCCTCAACAAGAACAATTTTCTCATTCTATTTAAGTCTCTTGTTAGGCCAATTTTGAAATACTGTCCACAAATTTGGAGCCCAATTTAAAAAAAAAGATATTCTGGAGATCGAAAAGGTTCAGAGACGTGCAACGAAATTAGTTGCAGTTATAAAGGACTTACCCTATGAACAAAGGCTTAGGGAATTGAAACTTCCTACCCTTTCCTACAGAAGGAAAAGAAGTGACATAATTGAAGTATTTAACATTATGAAAGGTTTTGATGAAATAGATATGAACCAATTTTTCACCTTGAATAAAAGAGAAGGCAGTCGGGGCCATACTCTCAAACTAGTAAAACCCAGAGCCATTTCAAAGTTAAGGCAACACAGTTTCTCAAACAGGATCATAAATATATGGAACAGTCTCCCACAAAATGTTATTGATGCCGAGTCAATAAATTCATTCAAGAACACATTAGAAAAAGCATGGGTTGATGATCCAGAGAAATTTGAACCCTTATTCACCACATGCTACTAATTATTCCTTGTGTTGCATATTTACTTGCACTCAAGCAAAAATGAGAGACAAATAAGTGTTCACACTTCCTGTCTACCATTCGCTATTTCACTATTTCGCAATGCATATTTTATCCATTGGGGAAGCCATAGTCACCTTACTGCATGTTCGTGGTTTAAGTTGCATAGTCCGATGGTTTTGAATTTCTGTAATCTTTCTGTCTTTGGCTGAAACCACTGAAGCCATTTGACTGGTCCTCTTTGTATTCGAAAACCTAGTTCACTGGGCAGGTGGGCGAGCCTGAATTTTGCGGATGGAAAGGAACCAGTCGAATGCCTCCGAAGGCTGCATGCAATATGTATAGCAATGCATCGATCAATACACAAGCGGTAGTGATCACCAAGCGAATCACCAACACAATTGTGCTCAATTTAAAGTTGCATAGTCTGATGATCTTGAGTTTCTGTCATTTTCTGAGATACATACATTAGGTTGGTTGCATGCATGTGTCTGTATTTTAGTTTGAACTAATTTCATGTTAAATGGCTAACTCTTCAGATATTTGAAGTGCAAATATGCTAAATTAATTTTGCCAAGCTTGCCAAAACTCTGACACCTTAGGCTTCTACATTAACATGTTATATTAAATTGCCTCAGTATTCCTTTCGGTGTCCGTCCTGATATGACCTTAGATGTTGCTAGGACGTAAAACAACAAACAAACCTTTCTATGTGGTGGCAAATAGTATCTAAGTTAGATATGTAGAATCAAATCTAGATAGTTGTTTTGGGTTTGAAAATTAGATTTTTTCATCGGACTATGCAACTTTAAATTCATTGTCATAGATAACGGTTGGTTTCGCCAACTTGATCAGCCCGAAATCATTGAGTCAGTAAGGTATTCTAGCAATGGGAAAAAACGATGGGAAAAGCTATGGCAATCTCGTTATTTAAGTACCATGTTTTAACACTATGGGTTTAGTGATATGTAAAACAGTGGTGTGATCACCAATTTAAAGGTTTTGAGCATTTAAAAAAAAAGATTACCCCCAAGTCTCGTTAACTGTTCGCGTAAACAAGCTCTATTAATGAAGCCGTTCCAGTCCACTGCACATGTCAGCATTTTTGGTCGGAAATAATATGTAACAAAAGAGTGGATTTTGGTAAAGTATTTATTCATCTGAATATGACATTTGTCAGTGCCAGAGCACTGGTCTTCCAGCCATCTTACTATTGGAATTGACATTCTAAATAATCTTTTGGTCAGTGCTGTATTAGTCACAGCACCGATCATGTAGAATTAAGGGAGTGGCTCCTGCTGTATAATGTACAGCACCAGTCACTGCGGTTCATGCAAAAATGGGGAGCAGCACCGAGTAGAAGATGTATACTCGGGGCAACTCAAACAATCGTTACGGGTTACATTTTTTCTCTTATAAAACAAGCTAAGTTTATAGTTGACAAGACATTTTGTATGTTTTATGTAATGTTTAATGTGTTTAAACAGATTGATAGTTGTGTAGGATGTTCAATGTGTTGATGGCTTTTTCATGATGGTTAAGGGTGGTGGCAGGGGAGGGGGGCCCATTGGGGTAGGTGGCAGGGAGGAAAAACCCACAGGAGAGCAAGCGAGGATGTGGGGGGGGGGGGGGGCAGGAGCTCAGGGCTTTGCTAGTAATTACTGCAGTGGTCGTTCAAGGGCCTTAATAACCAGGTGGGCAACTGTATGAATCTTTGTCATGGAATCTGCCAAATACTGCATGGGCAAGGGCTGGTTGGATGGTTCAGTGTCAGGATAATTTGACTCAGTGGGATATCAGGTTTGTTTGTTGGGGTTTTATGTCCTGGTAATTTGAAGATCATATCAGGATGTGTACCGACGTGTGACAGTGCGGACTCATGACGACTTTATAGTGATGCCCCATTGGGAGACCAGGCCGTTGGTGCCATGACCCGATATCCCACTCAGGCATATTGTTCTGACACTGAGGAAACCAGTGATGTTTAGGTGATGAAGTAAATAGTTAGTGTTGAGTTGATACAACAAAAGCAGATTGTTTTTCTGGTGTACTAAACAATTAGCACGATATTTCCATCTTTAAATTACAGGCCTTCCCTGTCTCGGATTAATGTCAAACTAGGTTCAGTTGCTTTGTGGCTTCATTCTGGTTTGATATCAATCCGCGATAGGTGGATCCTGTAACCAGGACTGGTGCTACCATTAGGCCAACTAGGCAGCCACCCAGGGCACAGATCGACGAGGGGCGCAGTACTGACCTTTGAGGGGTCACAGTTTTATACCAAAAAATTAGGTTGGGTGCGGGGAGTGTGATGTGTGCAAATAGTTGGCATTGCTAAGGGTGCAAAATAGTCTGGCACTGGCACTTCCTGTAACCCTAAAGCTGCGTAATCCGATGAAAGCATTACATTTTCAAAACCAAGCCACTGACCTAGATTTGATTCTACATATGGGTTGTTTCATGGTAAAGGGGACCAATGTATTTTCCAGTATGTAATGGTAAAAAAACTATTATGGAAAGAGTAGAGGAGGTATTTTATTTATAGAATTGGTATTCTTACACTCTTTGGAGGGATAGATATGAAAAGATTAAGGCCTAATGTGACATAGTATAAAACCCCAACATTTTCATTAAAAAAATATGATATTTTAAAGAAATGAATTTGTTACATGGAGAATGTGGACTTTTCTACAGCTACTATACCTTTGTATAGAATATTACCTGGTAGTCAATGAAATAATAAAAGGAGACTCTTACTTGAAATAAATGTTCAATTTGCATGCATATATAGGCTATATTTTATATATGGTGATTAATCTGGTTCTGGACGTAACTGTCATGTCCCCTGCTTGTTTCCTGATTGTTTAGTCAGGGAATATGCTATTCTGTGAATACCAGAGCTTCAACAAGACAACCACTGGTACTGTTGCATGTGCAAGCATATTTTTTTGTACCATGACTAGTAATATAATTTTCCTACCAAGCTGTATAAACAAAAAATGAAATTGAAGAATCATATTATTGTTGGTGTGCCCTTCTATTCTGTTACGTCCACAACTCAAAATTGGGAAGAAGATAATCATCCTATGCAGATTTCTTTACAGTGCATTTCAATACTTAGGGGATCACAATATAACAATTAATTGTTTCACGCAATAGATTTTCTTAAATAATTGTTTTGATTAATAAATCCAAACTTGTTGCTTAATCAGTCCAGACTTGGGGCTGGCTATTCAATTAAGTTCTTGTTTTTCTGACAAAATGGTAACATCAACTATCTTTTACTTCAGATTACCAGTATATATACAGACAAGAGTTGGCTACTCAGCGAAGAAATTAGGAAAATACACAATATTCATTTTTTACCTTCAGGTCACACTTTGGCCCCCATTTACCATGAAACGACCCATATGTAACTTCGATAGGGATGCGTTTATTAAGTATTTCTTTTTGCCACATACAAGGTAATACCAAGTTAATTTAATAGAACCTGTTACTGCAGAAGCCTATGGTGTCAAAGTTTTGGCGTGCTTGCCAAAATCTATTTGGCATGTTTGCACTTTAAATATCTCAAAAGTTAGCTGTATAAAAAAAGTTACTTCAAACTAAAGTAACATAGATTATAACGACCAACCTAATATGTTTATTTCAGAAAATGACAAAAACTCAAATCCATCGGATTATGCAGCTTTAAAAGTGAAAAGACCGCGTTAAATATGGATACACAAGATTTCTTTTGTCTCATCATGTTTCAAATATATAGGATAGTTCATTTGTGTTCGATTACCGAGCTAATGTCCATCTAAATAGACTACATCGCCATTCCAGCTGCGCGGTGCATTGTGGGATGCATGGAAGAAAAACAAACCCTCGCGAAGCACATGGCACATGCTAATAGACTGGGTGCAGCTATGAAATGTGCTAGTCTCAGCTCATCTTTGAAACATAGAATACCAACTAAAATATATATATAATAAATTAAGATATTATTCTTTTATCCAGCATTGCATTTACATCAATATAATCAGCACGTCATATGCCATGTGCATTTAGATTTAGACAAATTTGGGCAATCAGACTAGCGTTAGAGCCATAGCCAGAGTCAGTTTTACTTATTGTATTCATGATTTTATTTATATCCTATGGTTAATGACATATGTAGAACTAGAAAATGAGTAGGGTTAATCAGATATTGGTTATATATTTCTCTGAAACAAGTGTCTGTTGACACATTTGGCATTTTAATATTTAGAGCAAGAATTAATAATGGTGATGTGGATAGCAGCCTTAAAGTGACTGATTGTTTTGTGTGGAATTGTATATTTCTTAGCTCAAAATGTTTAACTATGGTTAGTTTTGTCTTAGATTAATCAGATCATTATATTGCATGTGTGCATACATGTTTATGCCAAATTCTTATGTATTTCTATTAATTTTGAATAAAATCAAAGTTTTCCCCCATGCGTATCAGCTAACTCAATGGCTGTACACATTTGCTTTGCTGCCAACGCCGTTTTTGGTGCATGCGCAGTCGGAAAGGTGATCTCGTCTATACAGCTAGAAAAAGACACCAGGAGCATGTAACTTGTATTACAATCCAACCCTGATAAGAAGTCAAGCAGAAACTGCATGGCGATCGATACCTTTGTACATCTAGAGCTGTCATGGAGGTCGATAAGGGTCGCTCTCCCAACACAGTCTTAGTGATTGATATACATGGGGAGGTTACGAATCTACCAAGTCTGTTCTATAGACACGCTTGAGGTGACATCATAGAGATACATAAGTATATATCTGGATTATATACCATAAAGGTTCCATACATTAAACATGACCAATGGACACAAACTTAAGCCCCAGTCACACCTACCCAGACGAGCCCCGGATTTTTAGCCGGACTACCCCCGGACCAGTTCCTCGGACTGTCCCGGACAGCCCCGGATAAAATCGCTATTTTGGTCGTTTTTGGCCTCGCAGTCACACCTACACGGTCTAGCCCCCTGGTCTAGCCCCCGGTCTAGCCGGACCACCCTCGGACTACCCGGTACACCCACGGAGTAGTCACGGATCAGTCCCGGACTGGAAGTGGACTTGCTCCTGCTATATATACAAAAACGGGGCTCATCCTGGACTGATCCGTGGTAAACCGTGGCTGATCCGTGCTCATCTGGCTTGTCCGGGTTTTATCTGGGCAGTCCGGGAGTGGTCTGTGGCTACGTCGGGGCTAGTCCGACCAAGTCCGGGGCTGGTCGGGGTTGAACTGTGGCTAAAACGTGGCTCAACCGGGGCAAAACATCCCCGGACACAGCACGGACTACCCCCGGTCCACACCCAGACTACCCGGACCACCCCCGGATCATCCTGCATGATGCTGGATCGAGCCCGGATCTCAAAATCCCCCGGACCACCCCAGATGTTTTAAACATTTTAAAACATCCAGGGTGGACCCCGGACGAGGGCGGACCAGCCACGGATCACCAAGGATCACCAAGGACCACCCACGGATCACGCCGGATCATGGTCCGGGGCTCGTCCGGCCCCTGATCCGGGTAGGTGTGACTGGGGCTTTAGGATTCAAATTCCCAGGAACAACTGACGAGTTAGGAAAAATTGTCTCCTAGATAGAGTGGCAAACACATGGAACAGGCTTCCACCCAAAATAGTTGTAGCTCCATCAGTAAATGCATTGAAAAATAGACGATAAATTTTGGAGTCAGTATTGATATAGCATCAAGTAAGATATTAATACAAACAAGGAAGCGTATTCTTCAGTGTTATGTGTGGTCTACTCTAATGTATGGGGCAGAGTCATGGACAATCTCTAAGAAAATGTACAAACGTTTAGCAGCATTTGAGATGTGGACTTATGGAAGGATGATGAAAATATCATGGACAAAGAAGATCACCAACAAAGAAGTTCTCAGAAAAATTAAAAATAAGAAAAGCTTGTTTGCCACTATACAGACAAAGAAACTTATTTATTTTGGCCACATCATTCGTCAGAGTTCAATATACCGTACATTGTTGGAAGGGAAGGTGAATGGCAGCAGAGGGAGAGGGAGACCAAGAACATCATGGTTTACAAATATTTCACAGTGGACAGGCTTGAATTATTCACAGTCTATCAGAACAGCACAACATCGGGACAAGTGGAAAACCATTGCATCCAACCCTCGACTAGAGGATGGAACTATTGATTGATTGATTGATTGATTGATATAGCCAGTCCTCCCAGGAATGAACACTATAATTAGTTGATTGGTTATTGGAGTATTACGGCCTGGCTACATCCAAGGTCAAATCAGGATTGGTATCGACTTATGACAGTACACACTCATGGCGACTTTATACTGGGAGACCAGGCCACTGCCAGCACCATAACCTGATATCCCACTAAGTCACATTATCCTGACACTGAGCCAACCAGTCCTTGCCCTAGCCTAATAATGTTGAGTGCCTGGCTTGGAAGTGACACTATAAACTTTTATGTCACCTGTTTGACTCACCCAGGGTTCAAACCCATGTGTAAAATATTCCGATAATTACACATTGGTGGGAATGTGAACTAGTCTATATCGGATTACAAATGTTATATATAAGGTAAATGATGTAATGTGACCAGATGCATGTGGTATTGTGTAGTGCTGGTGATTCTGTACTTAGATTAAATAGACATTGTGTATTCAATAGATAGTGTGAGAGGGGCACTACTGTTAGTGTGATAGGGCCTTAGAAGCTCTGCTCACAACCCATTCCCCCTCAACTTTCAGATACAGATCACTGCACTCCCAGACACAACAGGGCAGGTAGGCCAAACCAACTAAGGCATGGATACTAGAATGCATACTGTTGATTGGTGGACATGTGGCTGCTAACTGTTGATTGGAGGATCTGGTCATGTGACAGGCTATCTTGAATTCTAAAACCACTATATAATATAAACCTGAGGGTGCAAGCTCTCTCTAACTTTCACTCTAGACTCTGCCTTACTTCTACTTGCCTGTAGTGATTTCATATTAGCCTGCCTACACAACTACAGCTGCCAGCCGACGACTTTACACATGGGTTCAAATCCCACGATCTACCAAAATAGGAGATGGACGCTCAACTCATTCGGCCATATCCCATCTGGTCCCACTATAATTGTGACAGGTCATATTTATAGACAGGTCGAATCTGGTAACATGCTATTATGCCTAAATATATAAGCAGAAGAAGATAAGTATAAGTATAGCTATGCAAAGATGTGCTGGAGAGTACTTGTCAGAGTGCAGAACTGACCGCTCCAGTCCATCCAAGGCTGCTTTCAGGCAGACATCCCGTTCTGATATGACCTTAGATGTTGCCAGGACGTAAAACTCGAACAACCAACCTTCAGGCAGACGTCGTGAAGCTGCTCGTGTTAGCTGGGTGTGGGCGAAATACTGCTTCTGTGATGTATCACAAGACGCGGTGGTCTAATTGCGCGGAATGTCTGGAGTTCTAATCCCAGCCGAGTCAAACTAATGACTTATAAAATTGATACTTGTCACTACCTAGCCGGGTGCTCGGCATTAATAGGATAGGACAAGGAATGGTTTGCATGGTGTCAGGAAAATGTGTTTTACTTGTGTGGGATATCGGGTCATGGTATCGGTGGCCTGGTCTCCCAGTGGGGCAGCACTATAAAGTCACCATGAGCGTGCACTGTCACAAGTCGCTGCCCTTCCTGATATGACCTTACATGTTGCCAGGATGTAAACTAAAAACGAACAGACAAATACAAGTTTCTGTGAGGTTTGTTTCCCGCTAGATACACTGCCTGTGCCTCGATCACTCACTGTGTGTATAGACGTGTGTACACAGAGGTGCCAAGCTTCTCGATTTGGTGGGATTATCACCTTAAAATAAGTAAATAGTAAAATAACCCCAATCTCCCAATTTCCTGCTTTTATTTTGTAATCTCCTACCAAAGAATCATTTTAGTTTATTTTTTGTGTGTGTTAAAATAATATTTGTATACATATTTTTTCGTCAAAATGCAACAGAATGCACCATTTTGTATCACCCCCCCCCCCTCCCCCCGTCACAATTCCTGCACCCTCCTTCGGCCAATGTATTTCCCCCCATTTACAATTTGTGTCTTAGTGAGATCTCCCTACTAACACCCTAATCTACTTGGCAGCTTTGTTATTGTGTGTGGCCGCACACATGTAAGGGGCGTAGCCATAATATAAACAAAAAATATATATATAATATATAACATAAGGGAGAGAAATCAATATATAAGCACAAAAGTGTTCGCACTAGCTTATAGGAAATAAAAATATATATAAACACAAAATATAAGACGTATATATTATAAAAATGTTAGTATTGAAAAAAATGACAGAAATTATTCTTACACGCTTACAGTGTGACAATGTAGCTACGCCCTTGCATGTGTGGGTTTGTTTACGTGTATATATCTGTGTGTGTATATCAGGGGCGTAGTCAGGTTCTACAGCTCAGTAAACAGAAAAGTCAACATGGAGAGAGAAGGCAACATAGAGCCGATAAAAATTTGTTCATGCATACGGCCCCTGGGGTTGACTTGCTTGATACATGGAAGGAATGTGTGTGTGTATGGGGGAGGGGGGGAGCAGCTATGGTAGGGGTGTGGGATAGAATGGGCGATGTGAGCGTGCAAAGCGTACCGGGAGTGGGGGAAGGGTGGTGTATGGTGAGACAGGTGGGGGCCAGGGGAGGATGGGGGATGGACATTTAGAAAGAGGGGAGGAGGAGGATGGACATTTAGAGAGAGGGTGGGGGGTATTGGATATTAAGAAATAAGGGGGATGGAAATTTAGAAAGAGGGGAGGAGGGGGATGGACATTAGAAAGAGGGGAGGAGGGGGGATCGACATTTAGAAAGAGGGGAGGAGGGGGTGGGCATTTAGAAAGAGGGGAGGAGGGGGATGGCCATTTAGAAAGAGGGGAGGAGGGGGGTATGGATATTAAGAAAGAGGGGAGGAGGGAGATGGACACTTAGAAAGAGGGGCGCAGGGGGATGGACATTTAGAAAGAGGGGAGGAGGGGGGATGGACATTTAGAAAGAGGGGAGGAGGGGGATGCACAATTAGAAAAAGAGGAGGAGGGGGATGGACATTTAGAAAGAGGGGAGGAGGGGGGAATAGACATTTAGAAAGAGGGGCAGAGAGGGCATGAACATTTAGAAAGAGGGGAGGAGGGGGGATGGACACTTAGAAAAATGGGAGGGGGGCATGAACGTTTAGAAATAGGGGAGGGGGGGATGGACATTTAGGAAAGAGGGGAGGAGGGGGGATGGACATTTAGAAAGGGGGAGGATGGGGCATGACCATTTAGAAAGAGGGGAGGGGCTATAGACATTTAGAAAGAGGGGAGGAGGGGCATAGACATTTAGCAAAGAGGGGAGGAGGGGGGTATGGACATTTACAAAGAGGGGAGGAGGGGGTATGGACATTTACAAAGAGGGGAGGAGGGGGTGGACATTTAGAAAGAGGGGAGGGGGGTGGACATTTAGAAAGAGGGGAGGAGGGGGCATGAACATTTGAAAAGAAGAGGAAAGGAAGGAGGGGGAGGGGACGAGATCGGGCCAGGGACATTTAGAAAGAAGGGAGGTGACGTAAGCATGGACATTTGGAGAGGGGAGGAAGAAGAGAAGGAATAGGGGGGAGGGGGGAGGGGGGGGAGGGGAAGGTAATAGAGTGCGGGTAGTCGTAGGAGAGAGGGGGCAGGGGAGAGGGAAGAGGGCGATCCATGGAGGGTTAGCCGGAGGATAGGGGTAGGAGAGGGTGGGGGGTGGAGAAGAGCGGGGGAGACAAGAGAGGGGGGGGGGGAGGAACAGGGGATGGTGAAGGAAAGAGATATAGTAGCAGAGGGAGCAGGGAGGGGGTGGGGGGCGGGGGGAGAGGCGGAGGCGGGGAGGGGGTCAGAAGGAGGGACGGAGGTAGCTTTCCGAACGCCCCGCCCTCCGCGGGGCGAACCGAGCACACACAGGCGGGAAATCGATATTAAGAGTTGGCCTGCTGCCAAAACGGCCCCGCACCACTAACAAACCGCCGAGCTTCTATCGAAAACAGAGTGGGTTGTTTTTGTAAATGGGAAATTAAAACAACAATGCGTGGTGATCACCGCAGCAATTATAATAATACTTATATTAATTATGTGTGTATGCATACACATCACACATATTTTATGTATGCATATATATATATATATATATATATATATATATATATATATATACACACATACATACATACATACATGTATGCACATACACATGCAACTGCACACATAATGCAGGCATGTGCGCGCACATTGCAGGTATATATATATATACACACACATATATATATATATATATATATATATATATATATATATATCTACCCGCACCCAGTTCACACAATATACACACACATGTCTCCACATAATTAATACACACACATGCATGCCTCCATATAATGGGGGACCTCAGACTTTTTAGTTCAAATTCCTGCCGTTTGCGTCGCCACTGAACTAGTGGGCCTAAACAGCACACTGTAACACTGCAAACTCAATGGCTATGACTATGACTATGAGCAATCTTCATACAGAAGAAGTGAAATATCTCTAAAACCACACCACCTAGAGACAAACCGCTTGATACACATATAGAAAACAGTCAACGAATAGATTATATTAAATTTATATGTTTAGGGTTCTGCATTTCTATTAATTTTGAATAAAATAAACGTTTTGCACTGCGCATACAGGCAAACTCAGTGCAATGTCAATGGCCGTGAGCAATCTTGAATTATATTCATACAGAAGAAGTGAAATATCTCTAAAACCACACCACCTAGAGACAAACTGCTTGGTAGACATATAGAAAACATATTCAATGAATAGATTATATTAAATTTATAAGGTTAGGGTTCTGCATTTCTATTAATTTTGAATAAAATAAACGTTTTGCAGTGCGCATACCGGCAAACTCAATGCATTATCAATGGCAATATCTCTAAAACCACACCACTTAGAAACAAACTGTTTGGAACACATATAGAAAACATATTCAACGAATTGATTATATTAAATTGATAAGGTTACGGTTCTGTATTTCTATTAATTTTGAATAAAATAGACGTTTTGCACTGAGTGTCCCAGCAAACTCAATGCATTGTCAATGGCCGTGAGCAATCTTCATACAGAAGAAGTCAAATATCTCTAAAACCACACCACCTAGAGACAAACCGCTTGCTACACATATAGAAAACATATTCAACGAATAGATTATATTAAATTTATAAGGTTAGGCTTCTGCATTTCTATTAATTTTGAATAAAATAAACGTTTTGCACTGCGCGTACCGGCAAACTCAATTCATTGTCAATGGCCGTGAGCAATCTTCATACAGAAGAAGTCAAATATCTCTAAAACCACACCACCTAGAGACAAACTGCTTGGTACACATATAGAAAACATATTCAACGAATAGATTATATTAAATTTATAAGGTTAGGGTTCTGCATTTCTATTAATTTTGAATAAAATAAACGTGTTGCACTGTGTGTACCGGCAAACTCAAAGCATTGTCAATGGCCGTTTAGGCCCACTAGTACCGATGCGCCACCAAGTGTCGGAAAATGAACTACGCCACATGTCCCCCATTATAACATATACACATGTGTGCATGCACACTTACACACATCCATATATCAAATTTACACACACATGCATGCTTACATATGTGCACAAACACACACGCATAGCTTCACACATGCACAGAAGCACATACACCTGTATGCACACATGCATGCCTACACATGCACAAACACATACGTACTAACAGCTTAAATATACATATATGCATACCGAATATGTAAACTTATCCACATATATCCACAAGCATACACACATACAAATATGCAGACATATTTTCATACCGTGCATATATAATATATATGTACATACACACATGCATGATATATACAGATACAAATACATAGAGAGGTATATACAGGTACTAAACCTCTTAGTCTTATCCAGCTTCCAGAAATCTAGAATTATTGGAAAACGGGCTATATATTAAACTTGCTAGTTTTACATTGTACATACATGGTACAGTATATATATATGACGAATTTTAAGTGGATTAAAAAAAAGATCAAACAGTTAGTCTGTAGTGTAAGTTAATAATAATATCTAGAATGTCAGTATCACATAAATTAATATAGGCATAGTGACACCGAGTCCATGTTTGATGATACTAGTTCAAGAAAGCACTCTTTATGTATAGTGGTGTAGAATTGGTGAACTGAAAGAGAATGTCACTCTACTAAAATTCTACACTCTAAAAGTAACGGCCTACGAAAGATGTATTGGCCCTGTCACACTACGACGTGACTACGTCAGCGTATGCACAACGTGAAAATAATTATATTACGTCGAAGTTATCGGCGTAATATGCAAATTCTGGACGTGAATGCCGCGTAGTTGACGGGAGCGTAACGTGAAAGTAACGTTGGCGTAACATCGGCCTAGCATAGTGGTAACGAGAGAGGTAAACGTGGGCATAACGACATGCCAGCGGGCTCGACGCCGGGCTAGCGTTACTCCAACGTAGCTCGAACGCTGCCGATACGTTCCTCCCATCCTCGCCGTCGCTCTGACGTAATACAACGTGACTCTAACGTCATTTACTTTGGTTTACCGATCACGGAACGTCTACCTAACGTCATTGTCACGTCATCCCGACGTAATGGCTTGACGTCGAGATACGTCAAAAGTTTTGAACATGTTCAAAACCTTGACGCGTGCTGACGTAACACAACGTAACATGACGTAGCTCGACGTCAGTCTAACGTCATTATGACGTCATAATAACGTAACCCAACGTACGACAACGTAATGACAAAATGTGATCACGTCAGGCTTACGTTGGCTCGTTACGTCGTAGTGTGACAGGGGTATTAGTATTGTGATGTTTTGCTGCCCTGTTGGCGAAGCAGTGCTGAGGCTGCCAGAGTAACAATCAGTTAAGTGCCTGTCACACATTACCAGATTGAGTACCGGACACAACCGGACAAAGAATTTTCTAGTCCAGTGGTGTTCGGTATAAAAATGTACCGAAATGTGTCGAAAGGCTGCCGGACTAAACAGATGCTAAACACACAAGGAACGTACATTAACAAATAGCCACCGGACGATAACTGGATGATAACCGGACGACAACCGAATGTCAAACAGATGGACCAAACATTAACGAATAGCCACCGGACTGTTCACGGACGCGCCGAAAATACTGACAGACCGAATTCCCCCAACACCGTCAATAGACTATTCAGGAGGCAAACCGGAGACGTAATGGATGGGTACCGGACATGAAACGGACAAAATGGACTAAACGGACTTAAACCGGACACCAACCATGCACGTCAGTCTGGCGGTGTCCGGTACAAGTTTTGTGCATGTTTGAAACTTGCCACCATACACACCGGATACCAACGGACAGAGAACAGACACGCTGGATGGGTACCGTATATAAACCGGACATTGATGTATTTCACCAGACAGTGTTCGTTTTCTATCCAGTACCCCAATCCGATAAGGTGAGACCGAGCCTTTCGATGGAGGAGAGTACAGAGCATACTAGATGTAGGGGACTATCTTATCAATGCAAAGTCACAATGGTTATAAAACTTATAATGTATGTTTATGTATATTGCTGCGAGACATGGACTTTGAAGAAAGCAATAACAACAAAGCTCGAGGCATTTGAAATGTGGCAATACAGAAGAATTCTAAAAATTCCATGGACAGCAATGATAAGCAACGTGGAGGTCCTAACAAGAATGAAAATAAAGAGACAGATAATACAAACGATCAAAAACAGAAAAATTAAATACTTTGGCCACATGATACAACACCAGGAATCACAGAGAAGAATACTGGAAGGGAAGATAGAAGGGAAAAGACCAAGAGGGAGAAGGAGAACAACATGGACGGACAACATCACTGAGATGACAGCAATGAGCTATGCGGAATGCGTGAGAGGAACGAATGACAGGAAGAGATGGAGGTCCATTGCAGCCAACCTTCTTCGAGAAGATGGCACCCATTGATTGATGATTGATGTAATTGAATGTACACCGGGTATATGTGTTATGCATATATATCCATGTATATATGTGTATTTATATGCGTGTGCATGTATGGTATGCAAGTGTATATATATATATACATATATAATATACAGTAAAACCTCTCTATACCGACCCCCTCCACAAATTGACCACTCCCCTGTATCGATCGCTTTATTTGGGTCCCAACAATACCATTATAAATATAAGGATATTATAACTTTAAACCGACCACCTCCCTATATGGACCACTTAAAGTCGGTCCGAAGGTCAATCAATTTAGAGAGGTTTTACTGTAGTTGTATTTTTTGGCACACCTATGGAGGCGTCATATAATTATGGGTGTCCCCTCCAATGGCTATCCAGCCTTGTCTCAAATGTTTCTACCGTTGGTTTTGTTTGTTTGTTTCTTGTTTTACATCCTAGCAACATCTAAGGTCATATCAGGACGGGTACCGACTTGTGACAGTACACACTCATGGCGATTTTATAGTGCTGCCCCACTGGGAAATCAGGCCGCCTGCACCATGACCCGATATCCCACTCAGTCACATTATCCTGACACCAAGCTAACTAGCCCTTGCCCTATCCTAATAATGGCGAGCACCAGGCTAGGAAGCGACAAGTATCAATTTTTAAGTTATTGGTTTGACTCGACCGGGAACCGAACTCGGGAACTCCCGATCTTTCGCATGTGAGGCCTGTGCTCTACCGATTCGGCCACCGCGCCCGGTCTCTACCGTTGGTAGAATATACAAGGACAAGATGCAAGGAAGGGTCGTGATTGCTTTACTTTGACTGACAAGGATCGAATGACAAAGGTTAGTTACACTGAACTAATACTAATCAAACAGTTGCTGCATGGATTCATATTGGACCGGACGTGGTGGCCGAATCGGTAGAGCGCAGGCTTCCCGTGCAGAAGGTCGGGAGTTTGAATCCCAGCAGAGTCAAATTGATGACTTATAAAATTGATACCTGTCATTACCTAGCCTGGCACTCGGCATTACTAGGATATGACAAGGACTGGTTAGTACAGTGTCAGGATAATGTGACTGTGTGGGATATCGGGTCATGCTGCCGGTGGCTTGATCTCCCAGTGGAGCGGCACTATAAAAGTCGCCATGAGTGTGCACTGTCACAAGTCGGCACCTGTCCTCATATGACCTTAGGTGTTGCTAGGATGTAAAACAACAAACAAACGGATTCATATGGGGTCATAGTTCACCTCTATTGGAAGTGAATATTTTATCTATCTAACTGATACTAGTGACAGAAACTATGGGCGCCACCTGTGTGTGCTACTCTCCTGTGTCTTCTCCGGCGTTCATCCAGACGGGATGGCCGAATGAGTTAGAGCGTCCGTCTCCCGTGCTGGTAGATCGTGGGTTCGAGTCCCGGTCGAGTCAAACCAATGACTTTAAAATTGATACTTGTCG